>BSBK01005979.1:110000-227492 GCA_027943335.1 Chamaecyparis obtusa | reverse complement strand
CAACACCTCCTTAGGGCTGCAACATTCCAAATGCTATGCCAATTTTACAGGAAATGACTTTCAGTAACCTTCAACAATCCTCTACTGTCTCAAATGTTGACAATCAACTTTTTTTTTCCCTTTCTCTGATACCACTGTGAAGTGGGCAGAGTCAAAACACTTGAAAGCTAGTGTGCTACAACACAATAAAATCAGACTTCTGAACACCATTGAATTCTCCTTCACAAAGAATAACTTTCTCATCAGCAGAACTTCAGTCCTTGACTTGCCTCTTATCTTTGGCACTTATGAAACTCCTTAGAACTTTCAGATCTTTCAGAGGTTTGTCACAAATGGTGACAAGATCTCCCTCTTAACATCTGTCACAAATGGTGACAGGATCTCCCTTTCTTGACGTCTGTCACAAATGGTGACAGGATCTCCAAATGATTTTCAGACCTGGCTTTGATACCAATTTTGTAGGGGAGGATGGATTGAATCCACTCCTCAAACCAAAAATAAAAACATCATATTCAATACAAAACACAAACACAAATATATTTTCCCAAATATAAATTACTCTGAAACCACTCTGTAGTGGGCAGAGGAAGCAATCTATTGCTTGCTTGAAACACAAGTACAAAATGCCTTTTTTATAGAAGGCTTAGAAGTTACATAGAAAACTCTAGAATATTTTCTCGTACTGGACATACATTTCTAGAACATTCTAAATATAATATTAGAAACTTTACCTAATCCCTAATCCAGCTGGAGGCCTCTAGAATAATCTAATTCACTTAATATTTTTGACTTTGCATTTGAGAAATTTCTGGAAACCCTTCTAGAAGGTGTAAATTTCTGAAAACTACTAAATAACTACTATTCTGGAAAATTCCATCTTAAACCACAAAGTTCTTGGTAGAAATTACTAGAATATTCTAACAATTTCTAATTTCAAATGTTCCTGAGAACCCATTCCAACAATGTTCAACCTCTTCCAAATCAAGACACAGATTATGTATATATAACCATGTTCAACCTCATTCAAATCTAGATTCACAAGGTTCTATGCTATTTGATTAACATAAAGATGTGAGCTTGGGATCAAATAAGTAGACATGTGCAATTTAGCATCCTCTCAGAATAGAATTTTCAGTGGAACACATAAGCTCCTCCATTTAGATGGAGTAATTTTAGGGAAATCCATAAATTAACCCATGGTATGCAAGTTCATACAATTTCTGCTTATTCAATTGTTTTGATAGTCCTTTTGTTTCTTCCAACACCCTTACCTTCCTTCTTTGGTCTACATAACCATGCAATATTGAAATCCTATTATTTTCAACAAGGCACAATTCATTCCTCTATTGTTTTCTGATTTATATCTATGTTGTTCACTAAATGGCTCATCTGAATGTTTTGGGTGTAGATTCATTTTTAAAGTGGAATAAAATCAAAGCCCAATAATGCCCAGGTCAAGATGTTTCTGACATCAATTTGTGTCAGCTCTTTTAGTGTGAGATTCTCTGTTCAGATATCTTATTTGGGAAAATTCGTTATTTTAGTTTTTATAATTGTGGTTTAGTGTTAGTTATATTAAAGCAAGAGCCTGTGAGCGCCTAGCTCTGGCTTGTAGAGATTGATGACTAACAAGAGTAGAATGGATGCAGCAAATTGATTTTTTAATCTTAAAAATATTAAAAGAGAAGGTAATGGAACAAACTTTATTATTGAGAAAGAGATGTACATTTTTATATAAGCAAGCTTAACACCAATAATTTGTTTGTCTAAGGCCTACAAATTTGTAATACACATATTACAACGGTGCCAGAATACAGGGTGACTGTTGAAGGGTTCAGCTATAAATTATAATCAATCAAGTTTCGAGATTTTTTGCTGCACTAAGCTTGAAAATTTAAAAATATTTCGACAGTCTGAAGTTAACAAGTTTTACTGATTTGAATGTGAGATCTGTCTGAATCTATCAAAGAAAATTGTCTATGTTTGGTAGGATCAAAATTATAGATTTTGACTGCCCTAACAAAGAACCAAACATTCCAGCATGTGTGAGCTTGGATACTAAACCTTGACGAGAAAGAACTTATATTAATATCCACGAATGATCAGAATGGGAAAAGAATGGTACACTTAAATTTATTGGCTTGAGTTGGAGATGGAGAAAAGCTACTGCAACTAGATGGAAGTAGCATGATAATGAAAGTTAACTGCAAAGGAGTGGAGTAAAATAATGCAAATGAAAAAGGATCATTCAAGGAAACCATAAACCTAGTAGTATGCAAGGAACATAATCACTGGGGATAAATTATTTACATAGGCAGAAGAACAAAGGATGGAAATTGAGCAAGTTTTGTGTGCATGAGATTTGATTTGTCTATGGAAATATGATAACCCAGCTCCAAACTATACTCCAACATATCAAAATGACAGTGGAGATTGTAAAAATACGGCAATAGCAGCAGAAGAAGAAATATGGAGATACTGTGAGGTTGGAAACAATTAAAAAAAACAATTCAAGATTTTGCAAACCCAGGGAAGTTTAATCACAAATGATGAAGTATGACACCGGAGAATTAGTTTCCCTAAAGAATAATGTCTAGATTTTAGAGATTCTCTTTTGTAATTTTAAAAAATACAGCAATAGCAGCAGAAGAATATGGAGAGATACTCTTAGGTTGAAAACAAGAAATCAACCTAGGGAAGTTTGATCACAGATCAATTCTTGATGAAGTATGACATTGTCCTGGAAATTGAGCGACTTTTTTTTTATAATATAATTTAATAATTTCTAGAAAATAATCATGACATAGAACTTTGAAAGTAATAAGTAGTTAACATTAATTTTAAAGTTTAAATTCGTTGTGTCAAAGGGCTCAAAACTTCACTACATATTTCATATTAGATTGTTATTATTGAAGTTCAAAGATATGGATTATTTGATGTTGATACACAAATGTAAAACAAAAATCAGAAATCTATTTTCTATTGCACTACATTTTGATTTCCCATATCAAGCTCCTCAGTCCAGATACTCATCACTCTCTAAGTCAGGTTCTTTTGATGGTAGCTAGGACTAGGGGCAACTAATTAAGGCCATTTGGTTCATTTGCTTCATCCCCCTTGGCTGCTACTTTTTCATTAGGTGCAATTTGGTTCTATTTTGTTGAACGACCCTCCATGTACCTAAGATAAACATGAGAGAGAGGATGAAGCGAGCTATGAATGTAGACCAAGTTCCCTACTTTCATTGACCCTAATTGAATCCTCTTTTGTGAATGAATAAAACCATAAGTACTCTGATTTCTCTCACAAGATGAAGAGCTAGCTACTTGTGAGAGCAATCTGATTGCAAGTGATTGCAATTCAAGTGTTTCACCTCCATGGTTCCATGGCCACTCCAAAGAGTCTTTCTTTGCTCACATATCATATAAGGCCTCTATTGAAGCAAAAACACCTTGCCCGCATGAAAATTTATTCTATTGACTCCTTATAATTGAGATATCATCACCTTGACCAAAAATCTTTCTTACTGCAACCCAAAATCCATACATTATCTCTCTCTCTCTCTATGTGGAGCCCTCTTATTTGTCTTTTGTGTATTATGTCATTTTAGATTTAAGGCATAGACAACACAATTAAGGGATGTGTTATGTTTGTTCTACCTTCCATGTAATTTTTTTTCTATTAAAGGATATAAAGAAATATCTTTTGCATTTGTTATTTTCTTGACTCATTCACGTGTAGAATCTATTTCTTCATAAACTTCATGCAAATATGGTGTGTTTGAGTTTGCAAATTTAATCACCTCACTTATGGGCATAATGAAGTCCACAACAAATCTAACATTAACTAAAAAATGGTCATGAAAGACCAAACCTCTCACCTCAACTTCATAAATGTAGATTTTCTCCAAGCTATCCATGCATCACTAAAAATTGTAGAACACAAAGTTCCTTTGACTTCACAAAAGCGGTCAAGAAGAATAAAGAAAGAAGAAAACTATGTAAATCTGCTTCACAAACAATGTAACAAATTGGACAACACGTGATGCTCCCACCTTCCCAATGTTGTTAGATAGCTGGTTATACTTTTTTTTTGCTCTAAACTATCTATTGCCTTCAAAAATTTAGGCTCTTTGTTGCATGTGGCCATACCATTAAGCAATTGACAATTTCTAGCAATTTCCCATCCATCCATCACAATACTGCATCCTTCTATAGACCATACTCTTTTCATTAGTGCAGTTTGTTGTTCTAACAAAAAATTTCTTTATCAATTAGAGTTGTGCCAAGCTTTTTAGACCCAGGTGGTTCATTATTGATAAGTTGGACTCTCCATATAAAGGTGAGCAAGCAACATTAAATGATATTCCATTGCATAAAAAACCCATACAAATTCTACATCAACTAATTCTCGACTTTGCACATCAAAAAATATTCCAATGGGGTTTGAACTACCAATATGTGGTCTCTGGTGAGGTTGTTGTGTTGCTAAATCCCTAACTAAGGAAGACACATCCACCTATGTCTCTATTCTGATTAGGATTTGCAATAGTTGTCCCTGTTGTTGAAGTATGAGAGGAGCTCTTATTGTAAACTTTGCCATAAAATGCTACCTCATAGTCTCATACCATTTTGATTCATTTGTATGAGTATCAACACCTTTTTCAAGGATGGTGAAGGTAATGAGCCTTCACCCTAGTGTAAGTACCTTACCATGGCATTGGATAAAGCTTGCATTTGATTGTGGCTATTCCATATGAACCTTTTGGCCTCGAAATACGGTCAGCATACTTCAAAATAAAAATTTGAAAAGTATAACTATTAGTAGCAATTCTAATATTTTGTGCACTAATTAATGAAAGTTATGTATTTTTAGGCTCGTTTTTCTATGTTAAATTTTGTTAGAGTTTAAGACTAAGAGCCAAGCTTTTACTATTATGTATTTTTTAGGTTCTTAATCCTAAATTAAAATTTTTTAAAGAGTTTATTATTTTGTATTATAAAGAGACTAATGAAAGTTCCTAAATTAAAAGATATAAGTATTTAGTATAAATATTCTCCATTTTTTAGGTTCCTAAATTAAAATTTTTTATTGTTCTCATATTTTGTATTATAATTAAAGAGTACATTATAAATTCTAATATATATTTTTAAAAGCCAAGCTACAAAATATAAAATATTTTAATTATGTTTAACATATAGTCAACTAATCATAATTTATCACTATGAAACTTGAAAGTTTGAAGAGTTCAAACGTTCGTATGGCTATATTAGTGTCAGTATATATGTAACCCATAATAAAAACAACACACAATGACCCTTACCAGCACACAAAACTAGATCTTAGCTGGAAGTATTTATTTTTGTTGTCTGCTGGAAGTTTCAGGGCTGTTGGACTTAATTGTTTTACTTTTTTTGCAGCATCTTTTCTTGTTTGGGTTCTAGATTTCTTCTTCTGGTACCTTTATTATTTCCAGGTTGTGGGAGCCTTTTGTAAAATGCTCGTTGTGGTCTTGATCCATTCCATTTTAGAGTGCTTTTATGAATATCTTTTATGACCAATTTGTACAGGGTTTTGGGTCCCCTTCAAAACCTATTTTTACCTTAATCAGAACACACAAAACTAGCGCCAATTTATATGCAATGTCAGGTTTTCTAAAAATTGTGATTGAAGAAGTTGGAGCAATTTATAGTCATCGTTTTGACCTAAAAAACATAGGAGTCATTGATTTTTTCTAGAGAAGTCAATAATTGCATCCTACGAACCTGCAAAGACTCTAGAGATATCTTGGAGGCTGGAGACATGTCCTAGTCTTAGGTATGTGACCTAAGGGTTCAAATATGTGTCTCTTGATAACTCTGTCTAATATAATAGACCCATATTTATTGGAGCTAAACCCAAGCATTTATAATTTCAAATGTTCTTGAGAACCCATTTCAACAATGTTCAACCTCATCCAAATCAAGACACACAAGGTTTTATGCTATTTGATTAATACACATGTGAAAGGATTAAATATGCAACTTAGTGTCCTCTTGAACATAATTTCCAATGGGCTACATACCCTCCTACATTTAGAAGAAATAACTTTAGAGGAATCCACAAATTACCCCATGATAAGTTTTCAATGATATATTGGATGCTAATTTTTCATGCAAGTGGGAGAAAAAGTTGAGATGACAATTTTTGAAAGCCTATTTGAACATTGCAATGACTCAATCTCCTATTGCATGTTTGAATGAGACATGGCCCCATCTCCTGCCTATACTAGTGAATTGGAACATTTAGTGGTTTAAAGCCCTCTTATGATGGTAGTTGATGGCCACTAGTCCACCATTGTTATTCTCAGTGTGCAACATGAGTCAATTGCAGCTTCGGTTATTTCTAGTACAATCCCCTCTAACTCGTGGCTTGGGTTGGAGTTGTTGATTGGTCCACTTTTGGCTGGAGGTGTGATTTCTATTGATTGTAGGGTTCATATTGGGATGGTGTCCATGGGGAACCCTTCTCATAGATATGGTATTTGGGGTTTCAAAGGCAATGAATGAGGGGGTCACTCCCCTAAAGCCCCTCTTTTCTACTAGTGGATAGAGTTTTCCTTGTGTGGCCAAAGTTTCTCCTTCAATAGAGAAATATTGATCTTTTGCATGTGCCAAGACATCCCCTAGGGTGGTGTGTGATCAATATGTGGTGGAAAATATTGATCTCTACCAATGTTGCATATTGGTTTGCAAATTTGTTGGTTTATAGCCTTCCCTTTCATACATCCATCACTGGGTGATAGATTCTTGGTGAGCTATAGTATCTAGTAAGATAGAACTTCTTCCTTGAAAAGATGTTTCTTGTTGCTCTATTTACATGTAACGCCCCGCCAGGGAACCCAAGAGAAAAACACTAAAATTATGCTAAGTTATGCAACAATTTTTTTTTGTTTACTAATGTTAACAAGCACATTGAACATAACATCACAATGACATACATACATGAGTTTGAATAAACACATCATTTCATTTTCGTTCTCAAGGGTCCCTGACGTAGTATTACATTTTCTAACAAACACTACGCTAACATTATCCAATGCTAAAGAACATTTAAGTACATAATGAAAGTAAGTACATCTCTTTAAATCAAATTACATTACATCATATGATCACCTAAATCCGCTACACATGTCGTAGGGTATGTGGTGATATTTAATACAATTACAATTATCAAATCAACATGGATCCACGCAGGGATCAATAATATCCAAATGAAATCTCCTACAAGTACAAGATAATATCTTCTGACAACTGATACATGAATCTGCAACAAGGAGATAATCTAGTCCAAGTAACAAATAGGTGATGGAGGATATCCGCAATAGTCTCAATGGAGAAGTACACTACCTTTCGACCATGTGGAACCCAGAGGTCCACCCCACCGTGCTAGGGAGTTAACACCAAGCCCACGCACATACTAAGGACCAATCCCAATCACCACCTAGAAAGATATCTCTAGAACAAGAGGGTAGAAGGGTTACTAGAGGCACTGAACTACGTAGGATATCCACGGTGGGAGAAAGTTCAATCATTAATGCAGCCCAAGTGGTAGTACTATCGCTTACTCACGCCACCTCATGTATAAGAAGGCCTACACAAATATTTATTAACTATGACAATTCCTTACTAGCCTATTATATGTTTTTTTTTTTTTTTTTTGAAACTTAAGTGGCTAAAGAATTAATAAAATATTGACTATGTTTTTTTTTTTTGGGGAAGTATGGGGATTCTTTTTCTTCTTTCCTCATACATTTTCCAGCAAGTTGGAAGTGTCTATTTTGTTGAAAAACTTAGTTTTATTTTTGTGTGTTTGTCTCACCTTAGGACTTAGTTTATTTTTGATAACTCATGCAAGTGATGAATTGTTACCACATTTGATTTCCAAGATGGTATTCTAATTCTTTTTATTCAGATTATTTATGTGATTTACTAAATGAATAATATGGCAACATTGGAATCAAAACATAGCTAAGTTCTATTGAGTCATGAAATAACAAATTCTTTCCATTCCAAACTTGGATTTCACCAATGGTTGAGTTTGAGAGGGTTGAAAGTTTGTGATGTTAAAACTCCCCATTACAAACTAAAATTCTCATTGATTAATTTCTTCACTCTACATTTTGAGAAGGTAAATGTGTGCTCTCAATTGTTGAAAAACTTAAAAATAATTTGGAACATAATAAAAGAATTCAAAACCTACTTGGTTCTCAAACAGGTTGATGAAGTCCAGCCCCTCAACTGCTATCTAAATCTGCTTCCACAAGCTCAATCCCTTCTCTTCTTGCTTTCTTCTCCTTCTCCAAGCCTTCTCTTCTTTCTCTATTTTCTCCCCTAAAACTTACATATCAAAAGTGATGATAAGTCTCTCTCACTCCTCCAAATTTGCATATCCAAAAGAATAATAATGACCCCCTTTCTACTTCTCATTTCCTTCCCATACCTATTAATTGCAATTTCTCCTACATCTTATTATTTTATTCTTTTTCTAAAGTGACATGGAATTTCATCTTATTTCCTTTTTATTTCTTTTTTTTTCTATCCATCATTTAAATTAGAATATTTCACTCTCATATATCTCCAATTTATACAATAAGTTGAATCTATATACACATAAATTTTATATATATATATATATATATATATATATATATATATATATATATATATATATATATATATATATATATATATATATATATATATATATATATATATATATATATATATATATATATATATATATATTATTACAAGTGACATAAGGTATACATATATATATCTAATCATAGTTTATCATACTAATAACAGTATACTTACTAATACGTATCATAACATAAACTGCTAACATGATTAACATATCAATCACCAACAACCAAATACGACACATGCAAGGAATAATCCTACGATCAATTTCATGCTCAATAGGGAAAGTGTATCGAATTCGTTCGGCCAAAATGGATTCAAATTAGGTAATTCAAGTGAGATTCTGTCCAATCCTCTAGGATGATTAGGTTGGGCTAGGGAAATTGGCCTAAGTGCTAACTCCCCTTCTCCGCCATTGAGACATAATGAGGGCACGCTCATCCTATCAAGCCAAGGAAGTCGATGCCTGGTACCTGCAACCTGCATAAAACCACTGCATGTACATGTGCATATATAAACATAATAGAAAACAATGGTAGGGATGGCTGGGACGTGTGGACCTGACTCAATGCAGGTAACTACACCTCCTCCACTACCATACATGCACATCAAATAGAAAATAAGACATACATGAGAACAAACACGATACCATACACATGCGGGTATGGGGTAAGTACCAGATATGAATAATCATCTAAATTACATCAATTTATACATGCATATGAAACACCATATAAAATCCATCACATAATGTTTTGTTCCAGTTCAAACATGATAATTAACCTCCAAAGCATAATCGTCAAATAACACACCACAATATAAATATAACATATGAAATATGTCTGATCTAATCAACTAAGATAAAACAGTATCAAACTAAACATAGTCTCAACAGTAATAAGTTGTAAGGGGTATTACATTACATTTGTTGAAGAATGAGATTTGGTGCTCAACAAGTTGTGGGTTTGGGAGACTTTCTCTCTCTCAGCCAAACCTTGGACAACCTCCTTTAATCCTTTTTTTGAGCCACTTAGTGTGCGTCTAGTATGGGTTCACCTCCCCAACCTTCCTCTCCACTTTTGGGAGAACTCTCTCTTTGAGGCCATTGGCAACTCTATAGGTCATTTCATAAGGGTGGATGAGACTATGAATGTTTTGGGGCTCTCTATCTTTACACACATTTTGGTTGACATTGATATCTTCACACCTATTCTTGGAGATGGTTTCTCATGATAGGGTATAGGCCATGGACTCAAGTGGTGGATTATGAGGGCATCTTGTTTCAATGTCATGAATGCTTCTCTACTGGTCACTTGGCAACTAATTGTTCTCTATTGCAGTGTAAGGCCATTGCTACTTGGTGGAAAGATCCCAATGATGAACATATGAATATCCTAGCTTTTGATTCTTCATTTGATGAAGAATCATA
Organism: Chamaecyparis obtusa; assembly: GCA_027943335.1. Classification (NCBI taxonomy): domain Eukaryota; kingdom Viridiplantae; phylum Streptophyta; class Pinopsida; order Cupressales; family Cupressaceae; genus Chamaecyparis; species Chamaecyparis obtusa. The sequence goes on along the minus strand of BSBK01005979.1, from coordinate 217,379 downwards.
GGTTGATGACAAGGATGAATCTCCTACTGCAAATCAAGGTGAAGCTCCTATTGCAAATCAAGCCTCATTTGTCCCTATGGATACTACTTTTGCTACTCCCCCTGGTGTGGCCCCTTCTGGTCATGTAGACCCTACTTAGTTACCTATTGCTCCTACTCTTCTCCAATCTTCAATTGACAATGTACAACTTTCTTAACACTCTACCCCTTATGCTGGCAATTTTCCAAATAGGGTGTCATAAGTTTCGCTTCTTGGTGGTGGGGATCCTAATGATAAAATTTCCTGGATAGTCATCGGGTAGCGTAGGAAAAATTGTCTATTAACCTCACCTTCTACTCCCCATGCTACAAGTGAGTTTTCTAGCCACTCTTAAGATTGGCTACTTGTCTTCATGTTAGAATGTTTCTTATGTTTTGTAATTGTCAGCACCTTTACTGTTAGTGTGTTGTTGATCTCTTTTGACACCTCTTGTTTGTGGTTGTGTAAGGGTTGGCAGCCTTGTTATGATGTTGATTTTAATAAAAAATATATTGAATGCTAGATACAAACATTTCTTCGCTACAACTATCAAGAGTGACTACTTAGCATTCTATTGATGCATGTTTTCTCACTAAATATATTATTTTAATTTAAAATGGAATTATTTTCTTATATCACAAATTTTTAAATATTTTGATTTATTAATATTAAAATAATTGATATAAGAAAAGAATGGAATTTTGTTATTGAGTTGAATGTTGCATGAGAAGTCTATTATTTGTTAGGTTACAATTTTGATTAGATAAGGAAGGGAAGGGCTTGAATGCATTAGAAGTAAACCATCAAGGTGAATAGAGAAAATATCATGAGAGGTGAGATTGAGAAAAAAGACAAAGAAGAGAGAGGGGGCTGAAATAGAAGACAAGGGCCTTGAGCTTGTACAATAAAATTCTCTTTCACCTCCCCTAAAAGAGTAGGGGGAGAAGGAAAAGGACCTTTCCTCTTAATAACTATCATCTAAGCAATGTTATCATCCTTCACCCCAATAAGAGGGGAAATAAGAGGTAATCTCAATTTGAGGATCAACAACAGCTAAAGGAGGGGCAACAAGATTACACGATATGTCAGTGACTCAGAGTAGACAATAGCAATGAGGGTGCAACCTGCGTGCAACCTAAGATAAACTAGGAATATGAGGAATCACAAAAAGAACATCAGGCAAAATAAGGTCACACCTGGATCATAATGCTTAGTAGAATGTCAATTAGAGTCCAACTCAAAGGGAACCTCAATTCTTCCTCAACATCCTTCCTTTATGCTCAATACCTTTTTGACATGACATAGAGAAATCCAAAGCTAGGTGAGTAGTAGGGAGCAACGATGACAACAAAAGGGGAGACCCTCATAATCACGTGGTTGCATCCAAAGCCTATCCTTGACCATCAAAACCACATGCCCATGAAGAGGTTTGGAGGTATCAACACATTGCCAAGGTTCTTGACTTGGTTAATTTAAAAACATTTTCCCCTCCAGACTTGTACGAAAGTTGTTATCCTCAGATTCCTAAGTATTTATTGAAGTCTTAAATACTTCAATTTTTTCCAAAAATTAAGATTTCAATTTCAAAATAAAGCATTCTTAGAAATTTTAAGAGGTTAGTAAACCTCCATTGTAATGAAGGGTACTCCCCTTACTCCTTAAACACACACAACACAAGAGAAATAAATAGAAAATCACAAGAATACAAATAATTGCTTTCTATCATCTTCAATGAAATGACATTATAGTCATTTTGGAAATAAGTTGCTACAACCGCCTCGGCTTTCTTATTACAATAATATGCAAGGCCTCTACCACAATATACACTTATGGAACTATGTCACGAAGCCGCCTTAGAATGTTCTAGAAAGTGCAACTTTCCTATTTTGGTGCTTGGTAGTTAATTAGTTCAATTTCCCATCCATGTGGATGTTTTTAATCAAAACTTGAGCTTTGATGACACAAATTTCAGAAGTCATAACTTTTGACTTGGGTGTTTGATTTGTTTGTATACTATATTGTTGGAAGGTTCACGAAGAGATCTAGAACAACAAATACATTGAAGATCTATTTGTCAGGGTTTGAACCTTTCTAGCACCTCTAAGGTCTTCAATGTTGAGTTTTAAGCTTCATTGGAGAAAGTGCTCGAGACTAAAACTTTGATACATTTCAAACTATTCAAGATATTGAGGTGATTCAAGATTGCTCCTACACCCTAGATGCTCGTACATCACATCAAGACTGGACAAGGTTGTGACAATGTCAAGTTTGATCATGACATGGTTATCACAACCACTTCAATTAATGACAAACATTTAGAGAAAGGAAAATGAGAAAAGAAGTTAAGTTGTTAGACTTCTTGGTAAGTTTCACAACTCCTGTCTGTACTCGCTTCAGTTTCCACAACCAACCAAAAGTCAAATACTATGCTTGAAAATATAAATAAAGATAAATGTGAAATTTTGAAAGTGACATATTTTGTAAGTTTCAAAACATGCACCAAAACTCAGCGAGGTTGTCACAACCTCTCAAAGTTCCAAAATTAGGTTTTTGAGGCAAACTAAAGTAAAGGTTAGGATTTTCTCATAGTTTCAAAACCTCTATCAACACTCACTATAGTTGCCTCAACCTTTAAAAGATTGGTGAATCATCACTATAGTTGCCTCGACCTTTTAAAAGACTGGTGAATCATTTGTCCTGTCCAAAATAAAGGAAGTGAAAATAAATTTTTGCATAGTCTTTCACAATATGCATCAATTCTAGAATCTCTATCAGCACCCAAAGTTGTAGAAACCACTTAAAATTCCACCATGAAGAGTTCCCTTTTTTAGCAGAATCCATGTGGTAGCTGACATGTCATTTTATTTTCGTTGGACTCTTTCTTTTGTTGGATCCCTCAAATACTTCTAGCAGAAATTTCAATGTCAAACATATCACCATGTCATGTTAGACAACCGAGTGCTAGCTAAGATAAGTGTGACAACGCAAGTCACCCTTCAATATTTTGTTGAAGCTTATGTGTGCGCTAGAGCATTCTTAAGACTCCAGCAAAGCAATGGAAATGTGACACGTGGCAATTTTGCCACATCAAGAATCTTTTTGTAAACTACAACTTTTGTTACATTTTTATCAAAGATTAGAAGTTACACTCTTTTCAAGATTAGAAGTTGGACTCTTTTTGTGCAAAAAGTTTAGTATTTTCTAACCAAATAAGTCCTTATTTCAAAAACAAAATGCAAAATTAGTTATGAAGTGGTTGAGTTTGTATGTGGTATTTATCCAAATACGATCTATAAATGTAAGACTCATGACATTACAAAAGGACTTATGCTTTTCTCACAAATAGTGGAACGAGGGACTTTAAGTTTTACAACTCCACAAAAAGAATACAAAGTAATTTTGTATGCGTTCCATGATGCTTTATGTTTATTTCTATTGACTTATCATATGTAATAGTGATAACATACTTTGTAATCCTAAATCTTGATTTTGTAAAAGCAATGGTCAAGTTTCAAATGAATTTCTTTAAGATGACGAATCTTTCTTGGTACTTGAAATGAATATGTTAAATTTGAGATATCTTCATCATATATAGAGTTTCTTACATGTAGTCTTTGATTCTCATGGTGTAATGAAAGAAATCCTAAATATTATGTGGAGCTCTTATAGCATTTGTATATTTTGTGTTAGGAGTTTCTTTTTCTTTTAAAATTTTGTTAGTCCTTAAGAACTTTTCAATCAAAAGTACACCAAAATAACCTAAAATCATATCATATGAAGGAACTCCCCCTCTCAATGTAAAGGGAGATTTCATTATACAAGCAATCTATCCAACTATTATTAACAATTTTGTTACTTCCCATTAGGTGATTCATATCATTTCCAAGTAACAAATATGTTTACCAATTGATTTTTCACCTCTATTGGGGATACAAATAGAAAGAAAATATTCAAGATCATCTCCTAATATGCTCAATTCTTTCTTTGTGAGAAGACATGGTGTTGCCACATAGCAACAACATACTTGTCTTGCGAACAAATGTCAATTGGGATGAAGATGAGCTAGAATACATAATTTCTTGATTAAACACTTTAGCGAGGTGTAGATAAAGTGCTCAAGAGTACCTTCCAAATCTCAATTGGGTTGAAGATCAACTAGAAGACATATTTTCCCAATCGAACACTTTAGCTTGGAGTGTAGGCGAAGTGTTCAAGAATACCATCAAGTTAACCAAATGTTGGAAGAAAAAGATGAAATAGGTGAACTCCTTAGGAAACTTTATCTCAGATGATGTTTGATTATTAATCAAATGAAACATTATTATGCCTAGATGCTAAAGACAAAATATTCAACATGCGAATAAACTTTTTTTTCACTTTTTTTGGGGGGGCTCTGCAACCGTACGGCTCCCGAGGGTGAGGTGTTGCTCATTTCTATAGTTGTACCCTGTGCAGGCCCTTTGGCTTCCCTTCGTAGCTTTGTGTTGCATTCATTGGTTTTCATGGTATTGTGTGCCTTTTCCCCTATGTTTTGGCATCATTGTAGTTACCCTTTTTCTTTGTGTTCAAGGTTTTCTTATTTTCTTTGTGTTCCTTTGTGTGGTTAGGGTTAACATAATATGCCTTCGAAGCTAGGTCGTCTCAGCTCCTAGCTTGGTTCACCCATGTGTAGATCCAGAGTGCTACAGAAGGATGATGGGAAAGATTTAAATATGGATTTTGATGATGGGTGTCTGAGTAATAATGATCATGCATGCCAAGATAAACCTACAAGAAAGGAAAATGTTAATTTAGTAGATAAATTGTCATACAAAGCAATGCTCTTGAAATAGTCTCAGCCTGAATGCCCTTTGTCGGCTTCTTTTAATGGATTCTTTCATAGTAGGGGAGAAGCCTCATGATGGTCCACAGTCGATGGAGATAGACTGAAGGGGTTACAGTTGAGGGAAAGTTGACTAAGGGAGGAGAATTTCAAGTTGGTAAGTCTTTTCCCCATGATCTTTGAACTCTCTCTCTCTTTCTCCTAATGAGGACATGGTTAAAGCCATTAGGAAAGAACATATACGTCTTAAACAGATTGATAGATTCTTTTTTTTCTTAGACAAGGACTCTTTGCCTTCGAGGAAATTATTTGATGATTGGACTGCTAATATTTGGGGGAAAAACTAGGAATTCAAGTTAGCTTTTGCAGAATGATTCAAAAAGGATTATTTGTTGTTTTATTTAAAACACATTCTATGCAGGAAAAAGTGCTTAAGAAAAAATACTGGAATGTAGGTTGCTAAATATTTAGGGCCTTCTAGTGATTGGCCAAAGTAAAAATAGAAGAATTTGTGGCCCGCTTTGTACCACATTGAATTGAAATTAAAAATCTTCAACCAGAATTCTAGCCCTTTATCTCACATATTGTTCAATCCCTCGGCTCAATTCCTCAAATTGGAGAGGCCAGATACACCTTACCCCACCTAAATGCAAGAATTATGCTTGCTCTTGAGCCCAAAATTAATTTTTCAGATATCATTTTGATGGAATTAGAAGATGAAACATTTTCTTGGGAAATCTCATTATTAGGAGATTTAGGGTCTTTCTTTCACTCTAAAAAGAAAAATCACTCAAAAAAGGAATGCATGGCCCTTAGAAATTCTCAGAATCCCAAATTTGATAGTAATATTAAGACCAATGGTAAAGAAGATAGCTCGTCAGGTAAAGATAATAAAATTGACAAATGTGTTAATGAAGTGGAAGATGGCAATAAATCTTACCCGGTACCAATTATGATTGCAACTAATGATGATAGCTTAGAAAGGCCTGATTGTGGAGGTTTTGTTAGTTTGAACAATCCTCTATTTGAAGATGACTTTGTAGTGAGACCTACCATAGAAAGTGATGTTCATGATACCCTCTAGCCGACTACCAACTAGATAATAGTCTTGAAAAGACTAATGTCAAGGGGGATGAACAACCTTTTCCACCACCCAAGCTGAATTCCCAACAACTTTCTCTAAGTACTATTAATGAAAAGGATGAGACTATTAGAAGGACCTCTTGTGGACCCCTGAATAGAGGTAAGGCCATACCAGGAACCCTTAAAGTAGATTGTGGACATAAGAATAACAGTGAGATAGTAGAACCTATGAATGAGGAACCATTTACTAAGGTTACTACCAGAGTGTTAAAAAAGAAAAGGAAGATTGTTGAGAGGTAGTCTCTATCTAATGATAGTGGGAATTCTGGGAAGAATATGCTAGAATGTTTTAATAGACTATACAATAATTCCAAAACATTACCCCAATGATGCACATACATAGTTGGAATGTGAGAGGGCTCGAGATGTCTGATAGAAAATACATGGTTAGAAAATGGTGTAACAATATTAGAGAAAAATATATTATATGCCTGCAAGAGATTAAGGTTGTTTGTTTTCAAGCATTTACCATTATGAAATTTATTTGGGATAAGGCTATTGGTTTTTACTGTAATCATCCTAGAGGTAAAGGAGGCACTGCCATTTTGGTAGGGCCTCAATGGGCTGAGAAAATTAATTATAATGGGTCTTCACCTTGTTATAGAGATCTATGGGTTACCTTTAAACATTTATGCCCCTGATGACTATAGGGACCGTGCAACCTTATGGGAATGGTTATCCAATGGCCTACCTAAAGCTCATTGGATTTTGTGGGGGATTTCAACATGGTGGAGAATAGAGAATATAAGTGTGGGAGTAATGCTCATTATTGGAAGGGCAATGAAATGTTCTTTTGGTACAAATTTAAGAGGAGGTTCAGGATTGATGATCCTCTTAGAAGCCTTAAAAAGGGCTCTTTCTCAGATCTATGGTTAACATGGTGCAATAATCAAGATGGGAAACAAAGAGTATATTGTCAGTTGGATAGAATATATGTAGAAGAATCCATATCTTCTTTTGAAAAGAACGATGGACAGGCCCCAGTATGTGTATCCCCTTCTTCTATGTTAGATCACCACCCAATATATGCTAAAATCTATTTGGATAGTGATGGTGTTACCAGAGACATAAAGAAAAAAAATTGTTTTAAACTCAATACCTCATTACTTAATGATGATGAGACTGATGATGCTATCAGAATGGTAACTAGTCTATGTAAATTCTATAACCAAGGGCCGAGTCAAGTTGATATGTGGTATTTTTTCAAACATTGCCTCTATTCTTTTTAAAAAAATTATTGTTTTGTTCTTACCTTTATATATATATATATATATATATATATATATATATATATATATATATATATATATATATATATATATATATATATATATATATAATCAACATGCTCAAGAAGAGAACACATTGTCTAGTAAGAGGTATACCAAAGGAGATAAAAGTGAATGGACTATTAACCGACGTCAAATTTACTTAGAAGTATAATTTCTCAACACCATTTTTATCCTCAAAAAGAAAGGTTAAGTCTACAAGAAGGATTACTTCACCTACTAAAGCCACTTGTTAATCTCCTACTTTTAATTAACTTATTTTGTACATAATTGTACATCCCTTAGTTGAGAATTTTCCAATACCCCAAGCAATGGTTCAACCTATACTATTTCCTTGCAGGTGCTCGCATACGTTTGTTGGGGTTGGGAAACCAGTTGCACAACTTACCCATTAGGTCAATAATTTTTTTTCATAATGGTAAAATAGCCATAGATGAGAATATTAATGCTTTCTTTACTACATGTGGACTTCTTAGAGGCATGCACAAAAGTACCTTTGTTTGAATTTTTTTTGAAATTTTAGCCAATGCAACTATCGAGTGGTTCTACCAATTGCAAGTAGGCTCTATCAACTCATGGGCACATGCGACATAAATTTGAAGATATATTCAAGACCATAGATGACATGAACGTATGTTCCTCACACAATCAAACAAATGAAGAAAGAGATGTGTGAACCTATGTGTCAACTTGTGGCTTGTTAACAAGAACTCAACATGAGATCCAATGAATAGAACAAAATGTGTTTCTTCATCAATTCCCAACCCATTTGATGTAAGGTTTCAATTGAGAAGAGCGTGTGTAACCACCCTTATGGAAGCACAAACATTGGTTGTTGAAGTAGAAGATGCCTTGTTTAATGGATTAAAATGAAGTAAGGAACTCCTAGTAATACAAATCCTATGGTACATAAATTGGCAAATGATTTACTTAAATTTAGGAAGATACCACAAAACTATGTTCTCTTGCATCAAGGTATCCCAAGGAGGAACTATGTGTCTTACTAATAGAATAGACAACCCAAACTTGCTCTTCCTATGCAGAGATTGGCCTTCAAACATTTGTCTTCAAGTAATCTTCAAATAGTCGCTATGTGTTACTTTCACTTAAAATTTTATCCCAATGAATTCGTATGTCCCTAAATGTCTAGGTTCATGCAAATGAATCAGAGGAGTGAGAAGATAGAAGAATTAATAGCTACAAAGATGAAATGAGTCAAGAATTTGGTCAAACTTTAGTAATCTTCTTGGAATATGTGTCTAATGATAATGATAAAGGAGTGCATGATATTAACAACCATTATTTTAATGAATTCACAAGAAATGAACACCAAAGGCAAGAAGATATAATCAAATACAATGTATATTCTCCTACCGAAGGTCCATAATATACACCCAAGTGCATCTTGTTAAGAAGAGACAATCAAGAGGATATTGTTTCATCAAGTAAACCAGATAAAGGTACATAGATTCTTAAATGATCTCATAGAATATTGCAAGAAGAAAAAAGTACAACTTTCCCAATTTCAATATCTTAAAAGGAATCCTTGTCAATTGGAAAATTTCATAAAACTTATTAAAAATGGTTCTAAAATGTCAATTTCAATTGACCTTTAAGAATCAAGTGAATTTTTGAAGTACAATTCAACCCAAAAGACCTAATTTAACAAATGATATCCCCTTTATTGTAGCATATTTTCTCGATAAGCATGATGCTTTATATATATCCCTATATATAGCTAGTTGTAATTTAAGTAACTACATAATCAATTCTGGAGCTTCAGATAATGTTATTCCCTCCAAGGTGGTTCATGCCTTAGACTTTCCTTAAATAAAACTTCTAGTATTTTTTTCTCAACGGAGTCAAAGCAAGTTTCCCTTGTTGGATAGATTAAAGATGCCCAAGTTGCCTTAGCTACATATCCACAAAAGAAAATAAAGTTTTTGATGATGGAAAACATGTAATCTCTTTCTTGGAGGGAAATGGACATTTTTTGAATCTATTCTTTGAAGGATGTCAATCTTCTGTAAATCAACAAGAAGGTGATGGCAAAGCAAAAAATGAACATGAAATTTATAGTCAAAATAAAATACTATTCCTACAAGATTGGTTTCTTTAAAGAAAACATTTTTGATAAACATGACCAATATGCGAAGAAGAAAGTAGAGCAATAGTCACACATTTCTCCAGAGCATGAAAAAGTGAGTATTGGTCTCGAAGAGGATTGGAAAGTTTTCTTAATTGGGAAATGTTTGTCTTAAAAAGACAAGAGAAAAATCATAGAATTGCTCAGAAATTATAAGGATGTCTTTTCTTGGTCTTACGATGATCTCAAGGATTTCATGGATGGTGATTTTAAACATCATATTTCCCATAAGCCTAATTCCATTCCATTTAGACAAAAACATTAAAGGTAGTTTAATCATAAGATAGCAAATGATATTTTTTGTAGAAGTAGAAAAGATTCTCAAAACTAGGATCATTTATCCCATCCATTATTCTATGTGGGTTGCTAATATAGTTCTTGTTAGGAAAAATAATGCCAAAATTATAATTTGTGTTGATTTTTGCAATATCAGTCAAACCTACCTTAAAGATATTTATCCTCTCCTAGTCATGGATCATATTTTGTAATTTATTTCAAGTTATAAAGTGATATCAATGTTGGATGGGCTTTTAGGATATAATCATATTAGTGTTGCACCAGAGGAGCAACACAAGACAACCTATACCACTCCATGATACACATTTGCTTAAAATAGAATGTTGTTCAACTTGATAAATGTTGGTGCTACTTTCTAGAGAGAAAAGGACTTATAGACTTAAAAAACAAGATCATTGTCATCTATTTAGATGACTTGATGGTTTTCTCAAGGATATGAGAAGATCATGCTTATCATGTGAGTTTGCTTTATAATATCATAGACAATAAGGAATTTCACTAAATCCAAAGAAGTCTATTTTTGGAGTTACTGAAAGAAATTTATTAGGCCATATCCTATATAGAGTAGGCATTCATATTGATCCATAATTAGTCAGAGCTATCCAACAATTATCATTACCATCTAGTAAATCAAGTGTTAGATTATTCTTTAGCAAGATCAATTTCTTGAGAAGGTTTGTACCTAAATTTTCAATGACAAAATTGATCATTGATATGATGAAAGAAAATATCACTTTTAAATGGGAAGATGAGGGAAGATGGCTTTTAATAAATTAAAGAAAAAGCTATATCCAATTCTCATGTATTATCTAATCTAGATTTTGCCCAAAAATTCAATACCTACGTTATGCTCTAATATGACTCTATCTTCTATCATGACTCAACATAACAAAGAGAAAATAGAAGCACCAATAGCCTTCATGAGAATGCTATTGAAGAAGTATGAGCTAAAATAGTCCCCCATAGAAAAACAAGTGTATGAATTTAGAACTCTAAAGAAATTCTGGTTCTACAAATTAAACTCACATTTTACTGTAAATATGTCTGACACAATAGTAAAGATGATACTCACTCAACAAGAGATTTGAATGAATAAAATAGCTATGTGGATTGCTAATGTCCAATAATATGACATTGACAGCAGGAAAACTAAGCTAGTAAAAGGTAGAGGATTGTGCAAACTAATTGTATAAAATTAGTCAAAACTCTTGGATTCACAAGAACCCAAATTGCCCCACATCCTCTTTCTTGGTAGCACAGATGAATTTTTAAATATTGCATACTTTCTCATGTATGGATGATTTTCTCCACACGTGTCTTTGAAATAAAAGAGGATGACCAAGTTAAAAATTAAAAATAAATATTGAGAGCTCTCTATATATTCTCTGCTCTTAAATGAAAAAATATGCAATATACAAAATTATTCATTCCAAAAATATGCCCTTCTTCCAACTCAAGCAATGGAGGATGGAAAATTGTGACAAACAAGAAGAATTATAGGGTTTTTGTCCATAATTTTTCCCTTGCTACGCCTCATCCACACCATGATCCAGGGCTATTAGGGTTCCAAAATCATCACCATAAGAATTTCTCTAGCACTCCAATAGAAAAAAGAGCTTTGAACATATGTATGCCAAATCAAAGTAAGGGAATTTCAATATCAAATTATGTTGGAAATAACAATGCTTAAATTCAAAAGGTTGTATCTTCCACAACTGACATAATCAAGCCCTTCACAAAATATGTGTGATCCCTTTTTCATCTTCAACCCTAGCCTTTGCCACATGAACCAACTACATTATATTAGGAGGCAAGGAAAATAGATTAAAATCTTATCCTGAGGCTCAACAACTGTCTGATGTGGCCTATACTAGGTATACACCAAATACAACCGGAAGAACAAATGCCCCTGAGTTAGGGCATCCTAAAATCATAAATATTTCTTTACCTAGCAAACATTTGAAGTATTTTAATCCAAAAGGGTAATAGTTGAGATAAATCCTCAAGTAATTGAGCCAAGCTATGGAAGGTATGAGCAATTTGGGCTTTTAGCTTTTTGGGGTGGTTCAAACTTGTAGAGGGAGGGCATGGAAGAATGGTGGAAGGGTTCCTTCTAGGGACGCGTAAGTATCACTCATCTTGAAGGAAAGTTTCTTATGATAGATTGTAGTAGTTTAATCACAAAGAATGAGTTATTATTAGGTAAAACATTAATGTTTAAAGACTATGCATTTCATTTTCTTAACTTGTTTCCTTAACTTTTAGACACCTAAAAATGTCTCATGCTACAAGGGACAATTTTACTAACATTCCTCTTAAATTATTAAATAATCTTTATTATTTAATTGATTGTGTCCTATAATCTAAATTCAAAATCATCATTTCTCTTTAATTCCATAATTAAATAATTTTAATTAATTACCTTAATTATTGATCATCCAATCATTATTTATCAGTTATTCATCTATAATATAATTAAATAATTAACATTATTTAATTATACTCTATCTCATTATAATTAATTAAATAAAGTATATTATTTAATTAATATTCCCTTTTTCTAATTATTGTGTTTGTGTAATAATTAAATTAAATCCCTCTCATAATTAAATAAATTATATTTATTTAATCAAACAAATTATTCCTTTCTCATAAATAAGTAAATAATTTTATTTATTTATTTGATCATGATTATTCTTCCAAAGCTAACTCATACTAACTTTGAGTTCACTCTTCAATTACAATTCTGGCTATTCAATCAGCATTGTTAATTCCTTCCTCAACAATCAATTAACAATTCAATCTATTTTAGTCTTTTATTCCACCTCATCAATCAATCCTCCAATCAAGGTAGTTAAGATGAGTTTAGATCCTACTCACTTTGAGTTTACTCTTTCCTCTCATTAGTCAATCCTCTAATCAAGGTAGCCAAGCAGAGTTGAACTCCTACTCACTTTGAGTTAACTCTTTCCCCTCATCAAGCCAAACCAATTAAACAAATCACACAATTAAGTTGAACTCTCACTCACTTTGAGTTCAACTCTTCAATCATAGTCAATCAACCCATCAATCATGGATTCTTGAATATTGAAACCCGTAAAAAACTTAAAAATAGAGAGCTAAAATATATGATTTTGGTAACCACAATTGCTTTGAATTCTTATGTTGGGACGATCTTGAGCTCAATTCTTAGAGCCCACATTATATAAGGAGAACAAAAAAAGAGGAAGTATGGGTTTGCATATGCTTTTATGTTATTTGATTTCAATATCTTGATTTGTGTATGCATTACTCTTGTTTCCTTTCCTCTTTTGATATTGGGAATACTAATTTCTTTACAATCTCTTTGTGGTTGAGAAATTCTATGTTATTGTAGGTTTCTATAAATCCTCATATACCCGATTGTAAATGGAGAAGCCAATGTGAAACACTAACACTTTTAAATTTGATAAAAAAAAATTTGGTGCACACATATGGTTTTTTTGGTGAAAATATAGGTTACAATTACACACACACAGGTATACAAAGAAGTACTTGTACATCCAAATCGCCGCACACGATAGAAAGAAATAACACAAACACTTATAGCAAAAGACACACTTAGAAATACAAAATGACACACTTGGAAACCAGATGCAACATACATTACTAATATTTACTACTATTCTTCTATCTATTATTTTTTTGTCTAGCTTATTATTCTTCACAATTTATGTTTTTATCATTTTGACGACTAGTTATTTCTCATGCTGGAATATTGATAATCTATTGTGTTCAACTAAATTACTATTACTCGTTTGTCTAACCTTTTTTTTTTAGATAGCAAATTAAATTGTTGCATTTAACATAACAAATCACCACATTCAACAGTCGCTATCACCGTACTCGCACGCTCTAAAAGCCACAAAATTATAGTTGAAATGACGCACTTTGTGTATCACAAAGATGCACTCTTCTAATTAATAATTTCTCTCATGTCTTAATTCCAGTTATCTATTATGCACTAACACACTCATCAAGAAACAATGCACATAATGTAATAGAAAGATGTACTTGCTATAATCAAATGACACACATGTTGTAATAAAAAAATGCAGTGGGCCACCTAAACATAAGAAAGTTAAGATTTAGGAGCATACTAAGTAGCGAAGAAGAGAGGGAAAGATAAAAGAAAATAGAGAACCAACTTATGTACAATGAATCAACGCTTTGGAGGTAGAACTCAGAGGATTTATTGATGCCTATATTGACAAGGTATGAAAAATTATTAAACATTTTAATTATCATGATATTAATATTAGTTCACTTAGGGAATTCCAAAACTAATTGCTAGGTTTTTGGTACTAACTTTTTCTTTATAGCTTGTGTCTTGGAAACAGGACTTAATCATTGTTAAATTTAAAATCAATTCATTTTTCATTTTGGTGCTTTAAAATGAATAATGCATGCTCAAACATCACAATTCATACTTTGTTTTGGTGCTTAAAATTGACGTGTGGTTAAGAATTGAACAAAGACAAAGAGCATTTAAGATTGGTGCAATAAAACAAAACAAGGAAAAATACATTTGGACTTTGATGCATCTAATATTGAACAAGGAAAATCTTATCTTGTTTGGTGCTTTAAAAATGAAATCATGTGCTTGTATGGATGATTTAGATTAGCTAACACTTGGATTTTTTGGTGCTTAATACAATTAACCTAGTGTCTTGAGTTCTTGGTATGCTTGCACAATATGTTTGATTAGAAACCATTTTATTTTCTTTAGAGAGGTGTATATGGGGGTTTTTCTTAACCCAATAGAGGATGAGCTCATTGGAAAATCCTTCTGGTCGGTATAGAAACAAGACTCTGAGAAAATTTTTATCTTATCTAACCAAGATTGGGTGAGGTGTGTTGATGATAGTCTGGATTGGGTGAAGTATCCCTAAGAAGCCAGCATGGTCAACTAGGCTCTTAAGTGAGTCACATGTGTACAAACTGATTGGGTATACTCCACAAATCTTAGTAGAACCCTGTTAATTAGAGGTCACCTAATTCACCTCCAAATTATTGTCTTATTTTAGTGCAAGAGGAGGGCATAATCTCCCCCAAGATTCCCATCATATATGTCCTAGGGATATTGTGCTATGAAATAGAACTTCATTAACAGGGAAACAATACCCAAAAAAGGAAAAAAACACAAGCACCTTCAAGAGAACTCCCATGTTTTATTTGTGGGACATTTTATTATGTGATTTGATAGACATCCAATCATTGGACCTATAACATTACATATGAACCCAATTTGACCTTAGATTAAACTACTTGTATACTACTTTCATTGTGATAGACTTTGTGAAAACTTGTAGCTTGAAAAAGTTGTTGAACATACGTCGATTGGTTCTTTTTGAGTCAATCTTGTAGCTACATATTGATTATGAGTTTGGTAAGTTTTTACATCTCCAAAAAATTTCCTACAACATTGCCATGCAAAAAATCAAACTAAATCACCGCTTTTCCTACAAATATTTGTCCTACCAAGAGAAAAATAGACTCAACATTGATCTTGCAACACCATCCTACATAGAGAGAATTGATCCCAACATGAGTCTTAAAAACACTACATTGATATATCATCCTAGTTCCTTCTAATCGACATACTTAGATAGGCATATCTTGCATTCTTGGAATCTTTCTTTTTTGCATAGTCATCATTTTTAGTCTCAAAATCCAAATATATAAAAAACATAGCTTGCATATAATAGGGTCAAAGTATTGGACTTCTTAGAGTCATTTTTAAATTAGAGGGTGCATTTTCCTAAGACATTCCTGTATTGGTCCTATGTTTTATCTTGACTTCGTCAACACCATCCTTATCTATTTGCCTCAGCACAAACACCTTATCATTTTGGTTAATATTTGTCTTAGACAAACACTATTGCCAAGATTTATCACTTTTGTCCTACCTTTTGGAGTCAAGATAGTCCTCAATATCATTTGGGTATTTTCTTAGAGGGTTTACCTTCAAATTTTCTAGAATCTCTCTTAGGGTAAAGTAATTACACCTTAGGCATCATTTTGTTTATTAATTCCTAGTTTGCATTAGCATCCCAAAATCCAAAACTCCAAAAAAATAGTTTCCCTTTTTTTGTCCTTGCATTTCCAAAAATAAAAAATCCAAAAAAAATAGAATTTGATTTCCCTAGTTATTTTGCATTTATCATAGACTTGCATATGTTGAACACATGATCCAAGAAGAGTAAGGACACAATGGAGTACAAAAAGGACCCTGAACATGATCCCTATCAACATATTGAATTTTCATCTAGAACTTTGGCATTAGATTACAAGAATCTTGAGACATTTTTTCATCATGAGAAAACACAAGATGATATTTTAAGTGATCTCTTGCCCGAGGAAATCAAATCTAGATGCACAAAAGAATAAATTGATGAAGGTTTACATGATGATAAGTTAAAGGCAATCTTAGAGTCCATGTTGAACTCTAACCCAAATAATACCTTCACATGCTCATACAAAAAGGTGCTAAGTTACTTGTTGGGTTTGACATATCCTCCATAGTATAGAACATACCGATGTCATCATCTTGGTTTTCTACAACAACACCCCTTCCACTCACTTCACTTCTCTTATCTACCAGTTCCACACAAAATATTTCCCAAAGCACCACATATTCTAGTATCCTAGGGATCCAGTACAAAAATCCCCTATTTTCCAACTATCCAGCCACATCTAGTGTACTCACTACCACAGAAGCACCTTCCATATTGACCTTGGCTCATCTAGAAATTAATTCACAAACAATGATGACAAGTTCCTCCAAGGAAACTCCCCAACCTAAGCAAGGGTTACTCCTACCAGGGACACCTCAACAATAGCCTCCTAAAGTGCCTCAACTAGGTGTCCCTTCCAATTCAGGACAACCACAAATCAATCAAGGGGTACCTCTTGAAAATATGAGTATTTGATATTGATAAACCTCTACCACAAAGTGATGGCAAATAGATCAAGCACCAAAACACCCCAGCAAGTCCAAGAATCCCAACAATTCCAAGCACCCTAGAAAGTTCTATTTCCTCAGCAAGTCCTAGCACCCCAATAGGTCCCACTATTTCAACAAGTCCAAGAACCCCATCATATTATAGTACCTCATCATATTCCAACACATTAGTATGTTCCAGTACCTTGTCATATGATAAAGCCTCAATATATTTTAGTACTTCAGTATACCCCAACATCTTAGCATGTTCTTCCACCTTATATGCCTACACCACCTCAAAATAGTGGAATCCCATTTATTGATCCTAATGTAGCACCAACTACACTAACACCTACTAATATACTTGCTCAGTAGTTCCAAACTCTCCATCAACAATTGATAAGCCTAAAAATAGGAACTCCTAAAAGGTCTTACACCATAAAAGACCTTAGTCCTTATCCCTTTTATAGGGCACTACTTATGCCAACTTTTCTACAACTTTTTCACACCTAAATTTGATTGGTACAAGGAAAAGGGTGATTGTTGCAATCACATTATGGAGTTTTTCATGGAATGTATAGAGGTATTCCATGATGACACATATCTTATGAGACTCTTTCCATGTAGTCTTAGTGGGAAAACCATGGATTGGTTCTCCACAATCCCTCTAGGGATAAATTTATATAATGAACTAGCAGAATAATTTCTATCCCACTATTCACACAACATTGTCATGGAAGTAACATTGATGGATCTTTGCACCACAAAGTAGAAGGATGGAGAGAGTTTTTCATCATTCCTACAATGTTGGAGAAATTTTTCCTTTGAGGCATCCTTTCATTTAATAACCAAGGAAAAGATCCACATGTTCATAGAAAATTTTCAATTAGACCTAATGTGTGAACTACACTCCTAGTGCATCGATTCCTTTAGAGAGCTATTTGAGCAAGGTTTAAAATCATAAAGATCTCCCACCTTGAAAGGAATCATCAATAAAGAGACTAGTAACCCAACACCTTATGAAAAATATAAATACTGGTCCAAAAACAAAAAAATTAACAAGCAATGGCATTGTGGATGCTAAGATGGCACAACTAGTCTTACCTATGTAAGCACCAACTCTAGTCCAATAGACCCAAACAACGCAAACTGCTCACAATGTTAACAATATTTCTCCTAGGAAAAGTACCAATAGACCAATGCACTCAACCAAAGTTATGTAAGAAAAAACCCCACTCCACAATGAGATTGTACGCCTCTTGTAGAACCTCTTGAGATGATCTTGAAGAAATTGATATAGTCACTTTACCCAAGATAAGACATTGCAAATGTCCTAGGAAACCAACATGGTGGGATGAAAATGTTTATTGTAACTATCACAGAACTAAGAGACTCAAAATAATTGGTTGTATGCACTAAAACATATTGTCTAAAATTTCATTGACTGAGGTGAGATCAAAGTAGTCACTAACTATGGCACCACCAACCAAGATCACAAGGTGTTCCAAAACCCATTGATGAATCACAATAAAGATAATGCATCTGCCTCAGGAACAAATAATCAGACAAACCTCACCTACACCAAATCAGACCCAAATTTGACCATAAACACCATCACCATCCAAGGTCTAGATGCTAGTTGTGTTGTTACCACCCGATGTTCCAAAATAACAGTACAAGGAGTCACGTAAAAAATTGCTATACTAAGTAAGTTGTCCAATCCACCATCAGGTCAATATAATTTTATAGACCATCTAAAGAAGACCCCAGTACAAATATCCATCTATGAATTACTCTATATTTTTTCTAACTACAAGGACACCTTAGACACAACCCTCCAACAATCATCCATACCAAAAAACCTAGAATTTGATGAGTTTCAAGCCATGGTGGGGTATCTATCCACTCTACATCATATTACCTTAACTGAAAATAGTTTCCCATAGACAAACCATCCCAAAATGATCCTTTTCATTTAGAAGTCTTTATCCATCTCCAAAAAAATTGGCAAGTCTTAATAGATGGAGGAGCAGGTCTAAATATATGTACACTAAAATCGATACAAGTATTGGGATACTATGGGAATTGTGTAGATGTTGCCAAAATATGATAATAAGAGCCTATGATGGTAAAGAATGTCTCTCCAAGGCTGACATAAATATCCTAATCAGATTGGGTCCAGCAACACATGACACTACATTCTAAGTACTAGATATAGAGATAGGTTGTAACATGCTCCTAGGGAGACCATAGATCCTTTCCATGTAAGTTGTACCATCTACTTATCATTAGTGTCTAAAATTTCCTCATGATAGAGTAGAAATCACTATATATGGTGATAGAGATCCCTTTCTATATTGCACAAATCTTCAAGGATCTATTTCTAATTAGATACGCAACAATTAGGAAGTGAAAACTATTTCCTCTTCACAAAATATAGGTCCCACAAGTCTTGAAAAATCAATAGCAGAACCAACATCAGAAATTAAAATTTAGGTATAAGAAAATGGATGTGAAGAATACACCTATGTAGACTTCTGTGTAGGAAAGTTACCTATCTCACCTAGGTCGTATGGAAAACCAAGGCAACCTCTAGAGAGGAAGCAACAACTAACAATTGTCTATCCTACACCAACAATTTTCATAAAATGGAGAGATATACATGAAGAGATCATTGAAGACAACCTATCCTTCTAGTTGTATACAAATGAGGAACCTCAAAAACACATAATCTGATTACATGAATATGGAAGGGGATATACTATAGTCTAGAAGTAGAGGTACAGTGGTCATTCAAGCCTAGGAAAGAATGAGAAAGGAATAATAGAGCCAATTGCTCCTACCCCAAACCTAAAGCATCGAGGTTTAGGTTATGGACCACCTACATGAGGCATCTTGAATATCTTATTGCCCACTAATATTAATGCTTGTGTTTACAATGAAGTTGCGATATTTGAGGAGCCCCATTCAGACATAAACTTGAATGATTATGAGTGGGATTCCCTATGTACCACAGATACCCTATATCTTGATACTTCCATTGCCTAACTTATATCTTTACAAGACAAACCCACAAATCAAAAACCATGGATTTCACAGTTCTAGAACATATCTGAACCTTTGTCCTCATCCTCATCTGAGACCCATGAATCAATATCTGATTCATATATCAATACATTGATTGAACTTCTTATTTCATCCTTCCTAACCAAAAATAACATAGCCTTGGTTTACCTTGATCTTATTGATTGGGAACAACAAAATCCACCAACCATAGACATTTTTGAGAATGATGAAGTAATTTCTAAATTATTAAGACTAAGAAAAGGTATACCTATGGGAGACCACAAGGTAGGCTTCAACATTGAGCTAGACAAAAAAACATTCTTTGGGGAGCTATATCAATCCTCTAGTCAGAAAATTGAAAAAAATAATAATAAGGCTCTTGGTTGAAAAATGAAAGGCACCCTTTAGCTACAAAATAATAAAAAGAAAAGATGTATCCAAGGCTGAAAATCTCTCTGAGGTGATAAGGATGGAGACATTGATATACTCCCCATTACTAAGGAGTAGTCATCACTTTTACAGAGAAAACTTTGACAATTAACATTGGTACTATAGAAACACAAAGATTGATCCTCTTGGAGGAGTCATTAACACCATAGGAAAGAGAACAATTCATTTAGTTATTCAAAGATAAACAAATCAACTTTTCCTAGTCATACTCTAACATGCCTAGGTTAGATCCATAGTTAGTACTTCACCATTTTTTATTGAAGTCAAAGGAAAAGCCATACAAGGAGAAACTTTGCAAGATGCATCCCAAGATTACATTATTGGTCAAAGCAAAATTTAAAAAGTTACTTGATGAAGGATTCATCAAACCTATAGACTATGTTGACTGGATCTCCAATTTGGTACTAGTATCCAAAGCTAGTGGAGCTATAAGATGTTGGAATAATCAAACCCTAATATTATTGAGAGGGGAGGTGAACCAATAATCTACCAATAAGCACAAATCTAATATAATAAAACTCATCCTTCAAATCCTCACCACATACATGCAATAAGTAACCTTTACTTGTAGTAAGACATACACTAAGAAATAAGAATCCACACAAATACAACACATAACACAAGTATTTTTCATGTGGAAACCCAAAAGGGAAAAACTACAGTGGGAATAATGCCACGAGTAATAAAGTGCTCTTTTGAACTATGTTTGGTTAAGACTTTAGCCCTATTAGCAGCTTACAATAAAGTCTGATTAAGAATATACCCTATTAGGCTCCACTTGGTTAAGGTATTTACCTTTAGCCCTGTTAGGAGTGGCCTTGTGATAGGACATCAAACACTAGCTAAAGTGACACCCTGTTAAGGGATTTATAGAAAATATCTGTTAGGATCTACCCAATTAAGGGATTTAACTAGATGCAACTGTTAGGGAACAACAAGAAGGTTGATCTAGAAAATAGAACCAATTCATTGCTTGTACAAATCTAATTAGGCTCACACTTCTTCCTCTCTTTTAGATTCACATCTCCACTAAATCACACCTCTTGATATACTATCTATATCTACCACACACGCGATCTTTTCTACTTTATTTTCCCCACACACTTAAAATATATTATAAAATGATATTAATACATTTTCAATAATTAGGGCATGCAACTGCTTGAATATTACATCTAAAATTCAAATTTCCCTCTATATAATTCTATCAAACAAGTTGGAATCATTTTCCATCTTACACTAACATCAGGATCAAATCACACTTTGATTTGACACCAAATAGTCAAACATATTACACTTCCCTAGGTTCATGCACCTCTTCATGAATTATTTATCAACTTAGCCAATAAGAATAATACCTAACATTCAGTGTAATCTTTGACACATCATCACATATTCTGGAATAGTCAACCATCTTCTCAAACTGATCTTCCTTCACTAGTCAAGGATCTAACCGATTGAACTTTACTGTTCTTTCCTTCTTCATTGTCTAAACTTCAAAATCTTGTAACTCTATCCACCAATCACCAATATTCATGTGATTTCAATATAAATCCAATAACATCATCAAGATCATACACCTCTAACCATGACACCTGATTCCATTCATGTGGGACACACTGATCAAATCTCTTCTTTGTTTCTTCACTACTAAACCAATTCCCTGTCTTCATCAAACTGATTATAACTTGTATAAAACTCATCATACACATATATGATATAGATATATCATTATATACATGTCTAGAGCCTATGTGCCAAATCACATGCCACAATTCATAGCATAACTTGCAATTAATCTTCTACATCATAACTTGGTACACCAAGAACATAGTCATCTACCTAAGAATACCTAGGTTGACATTAATGACAACAAAATTATTGAATAAAATCATCATTAGGCCATCAACATACTTACTCATCTCATTTGCATTAGTTATGCCAATAATCTCCCCCTTTGGCATTTATGGAAATACACCAAGCAATAACAAACTTGTTCTAGAACCAAAACACTTTTTTTTCATATTCATCTAATGGCAACACACCAACAAATAGAAACAACAATCAAGATCAAATTTATGTTCTAAGTAGTCCTTTTAGTCTCATCAACTTCTCTCCCCTATTTATCTTCTCATCATAGTTCATCTCCCCTTTTTCTATTTTTTATTCTCCCTTTTTCTATCATTATATTCTCCCCTTTGATATCTTGGTATTCTCCTCCTTTGAAAACAATGCCAAAGGCACCATAGTGCTCAAGACTTCATATATTCATCTTCTCCATGTAAGGAGTAGTCTTCTTTATATCAATCCACTAAAAAATAAAATAATAATATCCATTGGATTGATGCAACATTTGCATCTTAATTCTTCTTAGGTAGGGACATGACCCCTAACTTACCTCTATAGTACTCAAAAGTATCGTTAGGAAGTGGTTTGGTAATTTTTGCTTTAGTTGGAATGTACTCAAACATTACCACTTTCTTCTACACCTGTTCTCTCAAGAAATGATACTTAATAACAATGTTCTTGGTCTTTGAGTGCATAACCAAGTTCTTAGAAATGTTTATAGCATTAGTATTATCACAATAAATTGCCACCACTTCTGTTACCTTCTCCTTAATCCATTCTAAGATTTTCTTCATCCAAGCTACATGTGTGCAATTGATAGATACTACCACATATTCCACTTTAGTTTTAGATTGAGATATGCAATTTTTTTTCTTTCTTGTCTAACACACAAGTCTTCCACCTAGAAAGAATGCACCACCACTTGTTCTCTTTCGGTCATCTATATTACCTACCAAATCAACATTAGAAAAAACACATAGCAAAAAATCCTCTTCATGAGCATACCATAATCCATAATCCATGGTTCCTTCTAAATATATGTATATTCTCTTTACTACAATCATGTGTGACTCCTTTGGGTTTGATTGAAACCTTGCAACTATTCCAATTGCTTGTGCAATATACAGTCTACTATGTACAATGTAGTGTAGATTTCTGATCATGGACCTATATAAAGTGGCATCAATAGACTTAGATTCATCATCCTTGAATAGTTTACAACCTGTAATCATGGGGGTATCAACCAATTTATAATCTTCCATGCCAAAAGTCTTAAACACCTCCTTTACATATTTATATTGGCTTATTTATATTCCATTGTCCAAATGTGATACCTGCATCCCTATGAAGAAATTGATTTCCCCTATCATTGACATTTCAAATTTTTTCTTCATCTCATCAAAAAAACACATACTTATCTTATCATCACTACCAAAAATTATATCATCAACAAAGACTTTAGAAATTAATATATTTTCTCCTTCAACCTTTAAGTAAACATTACTATCATCATAAGTCTTATTGAAACCAATCCAAATGAGATAAGAGTGTAATATTTCATACCATGCTCTAGGGTCTTTCTTCAGACCATACAGTTCTTTTTAAAGTTTGCATACCATGTTTGTGTACTTAGTTAATGCAAATCCACCCGGTTGCTCAATGTAGACCTCTTCTTCTAGAATTCTATTAAAAAATGTTGATTTCACATCCATTTGATAGACTTTGAATTTCTTGAATGCAACAAAATTAGGTAGTATTATGACACCTTCCAATCTTTCTGTAGGAGAAAATGACTCACCATAATCCATATCCTCTTATTGTACATAACCTCTACACATAAGTCTTTCTTTGTTTCTGATCACTTCACCATCCTCATTTAATTTATTTCTAAAAACCCATTTTGTACCTATCGCAGTTTTGTCTTCAGGCCTTGGCACAAGAGTCCAAGTTTCATTCTTCTTAATCTGATACAATTCTTCATGCATTTCTCTCACCCAATCATCATTTTTAATTGCTTCCTTTGTTATTTTTTGCTCAAACTGCGATATCAGACATGTGATTTCTTTAACCTTACTTATTGTCAACAAACCTGCATTCTTATCACCAATTATTTGATCAAAAGAATTATTCCTTTTCACATACCTTGGGATTAATGGTTCATACCTAGGAACTTATTATTCTTCTCACTTCACTACTTCTTCCTCATTGTTCTTCTCTATCGTTCTAGGCTCTTCCAGTTCAATAAACTATATTCCCCGATCATCTTTTGTCTCCTTTTTGCTTGTTTCCCCAGATTTCTCAAGAAATTCATCAATATTCACATTAGAATTTTTAATCATTTTATTAAAACATTTGTAAGCCTTTCTCTTAGTTGAATAACCCAAAAATATGCCTTCATAAATTTTGGGATCAAATTTTTTAGAAAAGTCATCTCTTTTTATATAACATTTACTCCCAAATTTTTTGAAATACTTTAAATGTGGAGAATGACCATACCATAATTCATAGGGTGTTTTGTCAGTTACCTTCTTCACTTGCACCTAGTTCAAAGTATAAACAACAATATTGATTACTTTTCTCTAGTAGATCTTTGGTACATCTCCCTATATCAACATAGTCCTTGCAACATCAACAATTGTTATGTTCTTCCTCTCTACAATACCATTTTAATGTGGAGTTCTTAGATCATACATCTATCTCTTTATACCATTGTCTTCATAGTACTTCATGAACTCATCCAATGTGAACTGACCTTCTCTATCCGATCTTAAGAACTTTAGCCTTTTTCCTAATTCCTTCTCCACTAGTGCTATGAAATCCTTGAACTTACTGAATGCATCTGATTTCTCCTTAAGAAATTTAACCCACATCATTCTTGAATAATCATCAATAAATAAGATAAAAAAAAATATCACCATTATAACTCCTTTGTCCCATAGAACCACACAAATCAATATGCACTAGATCAAGTATATTCTCTAATGAATAAGATTTGATTTTGAAATATGTACTAGTTAACTTACCAAGCTGACTATCTTTATACATCAAGTTATCTAGTTTCACAAGTTGTGGTATTCCTCTTACTACATTAGTATTTCTTACCTTCACCAAGCTATCAAAGTTTACATGGTAGAACCTCCTATGCCATAACCAACTATCTTAAATCTTAGCAACCAAACAACTATTAAGTGTATTGTTCAATTGAAATAAGTTACCTCTATTTTTCCTTCCAGTAACAATCTCGTCACTAGAAATTTCAATGATCTTGCACATTCCTCCTTTAAACTCAAGTCAATATCCTTTTTCATTAAGTTGATCCACACTCGTTATGTGTTAGACCTTCAACATAATAGACATCATCTGTATTGATTTTTCCATTAAAGGAAATAGTACCTTTACCTTTCACTAGGCAAGGTGAATTGTTTCCAAACCTCACAACACCACCATAAAATTCATTAAGTTTAATAAACCTACTTTTATCATTGGTCATGTTTTGTGAGAACCCAATGGCTATGATCTAGTCATCATTTTGTTTAATATGTGAAACAAGTGTTTTTTCACCTTCTTTGTCTCCTACAGGATGATCTTCCTTTATAGAAACTAAAACAATTTCTTCTTCATCATGTTCATCAAATTCCTCATTGGTTAGATCTTCATCCACAACCATATACCATTTTTTATTTGGATTTCCTTTGTACTTCTTGTATTTTTCTTTATCCTTGTATTGTTCTCCATTAGAGAACCTAGTAGCAATGTGACCAATCTTGTTACAAGAGAAGAATGTTAAAGGTAATTTTCCTTTGTACTAATCAATTCCTCTAGGTAATCTCCTTGCTATCAATGCTTCAAGTTCTCCTTGTCTTTTATCTTCCTCAAAAATAACATCTAAATCCCTAGTGAAACTAGACAAGCTATCAGATTCAATCATTAACTCTTTAACTTTCCTTGTAGGGACACTTACCATAGAATCATTAAAAGTATTTTCAACCTTTGGAATACTGTTATCATAATTATTAAGCTTAAAATAAGTAAGCTTTTCGATAAATCCATCAACAAACACTTTATTAAAAGTTCTTAGCTTATTAATTGCAGACACTCTAATGGCATAAGAAAGTAACAAGGTTATTATAATCTTACTTACCTCAACTTCTTTCATGGTACCACATGCACCTCTTATTGTTGCAACAACATCTTTGATTCTTGCACCATATTGAGAAATGTTCTCTCGTACCATTTTCATGTCATTGTATTTTTCTCTAAGACTTTATTCCCTTACCTTTTGCAAATGCTTGTCACCTCCATAGACTTGTTCAATTTTATTCCAAACCTCATTAGTTGTTCTAAGTCCTTTTACATGAATATATTCACTATCAGTAAGGGTACTTACTATGGATTCATGTGCTTGTTTGTTCTCTTTCTTCTCCTTACACTGATTTGCAAGTAGGTTTCCCTAAGGCATAATCTACTGAGTTTCAACATGCTTCCACTATTGATCACCCATACCTCTTTTGTATAAATCCATCTTGTCTTCCTATACTATGTAGTTATTTTTTCTAAACTTGGGATCCTCCTTTCTAAATATCTTGTCAATCAGATCTTTGCCTCAAGCAGTTAAACTTATCACCAAGAGAACATATGCTCTAATACCATTTTTTGGTATAATGAGGCCCTAAGAGTACTAAGAGGGGAGGGGGTGAATTAGTAATCTACCAATAAACACAAATTTGTTTTGATAAAACTTATCCTTCAAATCCTCACCACATTCATGCAATAAGTAACCTTTACTTGTAGTAAGACATACACCAAGAAATAATCATCCACACAAATTCAACGCATAACAAAAGTATTTTTCACGTGAAAATCCAAAAGGGAAAAACTATAGTGGGAATGATGCCCATGCACAATAAAGTAATCTTCTGAAGTATGCCTAGTTAAGAGCTTACAATAAAGTCCAATTAAGAATAGACCTTGTTAGGAGCCACTCAGTCAAGGGATTTACCTCTATCCCTATTAGAAGTAGCCTTGTGAGAGGAATTCAAACACTAGATAAAGTTCCACTTTGTTAAAGGATTTACAAAAAATATTTGGTAGGATCTACCCAGTTAAGGGATTTAACCTGTTGCAACTATTAGGGAACAACAAGAAGGTTGATCTAGAAAATAGCACCAATGTATTGCTTGTACAAATCCAATTAGGCTCACACTTCTTCCTCTCTTGCAAATTCACCTCTCCTTTGAATCACACCTGTTGATTTACTATCTATCTTTGACACATGTATGATCTTTGTTGCTTATTTTTACACACATGCACACTCAAAAATACATTAAAAATGATATTAATATATTTTCAATAATTAGGTCATACATACACTTGAATATTACATCTGAAATTCAAATTTCCCTCCATAGAAGTCTGTCAAACAAGTTGGAGTCATTTTTCGGCTTGCATTGACATCATGATCCAATCGCACTTTGATTTGACACAAAAAGGTCAAATATATTATGCTTCCCTAGGTTCATGCACCTCTTCATAAATTATTGATCAAATCAACCAATAAGAATCATACCTAACATTCCTCATAATCTTTGACATGTCATCATATGTTTTGGAACACTCAACCATCTTCTCAAACTGATTTGCCTTCACTGATCAAGGATCTAATCAATTAAACTTCATTGTACTTTCCTTCTTCACTATCTAA
Organism: Chamaecyparis obtusa; assembly: GCA_027943335.1. NCBI lineage: Eukaryota > Viridiplantae > Streptophyta > Pinopsida > Cupressales > Cupressaceae > Chamaecyparis > Chamaecyparis obtusa. The sequence goes on along the minus strand of BSBK01005979.1, from coordinate 189,617 downwards.
ACTTTAGAATCTTATAACTCTGTCCATCAATCACCAATCTTGATGTGATTACAACAATGATCCAATAATATCATCAAGATCACACACCTGCAATCATAACATTTGATTCCAAAGACACACCTCTAGAGCTTGTGTCAAATTGCACATCACAATTCACAACATAACTTTCAATTGATCTTCTACATCATAACTTGGTACACCAAGAACATGGTCATCTACCTAAGAACACCTACGTTGACATCAATGACAATAACTTTACTGAAAAACTCATCATCGAGCCATTAACATACTTACTCATCTCATCTGCATCAGTTATGCCAACATAAGAATCTGTACTGACTTTGGGAGACTGAATCTGGCATGTCCAAAGGATAATTTTTCCTTTCTAAACAATGACATGATCATAGACCTCACTTATAGATATAAGAATCTATCACTCATGTATGGTTTCTCTAGGTATAATTAAATCAAAGTTGCACCAAAGGACCAACAGAAAACTTCTTTCACTTGTTCCTGGAGTACTTATTGTTGGTGTGTCATGCATTTTGGGCTAAAGAAAGTTGGTGCTACATATCAGAGAGAAATGACAACAATTTTTCATGATATGATGCATATCACCATGGAAGATTATGTTGATGACATATTGGAAAAATCCCTAGAAATATTTTTTCATTTACTAGTATTACATCTAGTAATTGATAGGCTTGAGAAATACAAAGTTCGACTAAACCCAAAGAAGTGTGTCTTTGGAGCCACATCGGGAAAGTTGTTGGGATTTTTTTGTCTCCCACAGAGGAACAAAATTGACCCTAAAAAGGTCCAAGCCATAATTATAATGCCTCCCCCAACAATAGTAAATAACATAACAAGATTATAGGGTAGCTTACAGTCAGTAAGAAGGCTTATCTCATAGTTGGCAAACAACTACCACCCATTCCAGTACTTATTGCACAAAGGCATAAATTTTGAATTGACAAATAATTATCAAAAGGCCTTCCAAATACTAAAAGACTATTTACTATCAACACTAGTCTTAGTAGAACCCATTCCAAATCAGCCCTTACTATTTTATATTTCAGCAACATAGTACTCATTAGGGGCATTACTAGCACTAAATAACTCAAAAGAAAAATAAAGGGCCATATACTACATCATTTGACCACTTGTGGATTATGAACTAAACTTCATTGCTATTGAAAGAGCATGTTTTGTTGTCATCTTTGCTTCACAAAAACTCAGACACTACATGTTGAGCCACAAGATGATCCTCATTGCTAAAATTGATGCATTAAAGCATCTATTGATCAAAGCAACATTGACAGGGTGCCTAGCCAAATTGGTCATGATACTAAGTGAGTTTGACATAGACTACATAGGCATAAAATCAATAAAAGGCCAAGATATTGCAGACCAATTAGTGGATGCACCTTTATCTTATACTCATCTAATGCTAATAGAATTCCTTGATGAAGAAATTGTTTCTATAGAAGAGACAAAATAGTGGAAACTATACTTTAATGGCTCTCACATGAAAAAAGGATTAGGTGCATGCATAGTCTTCATCACTCCTCAAGGGAAGTCTATTCCTAGATCTTACAAACTGAGGTTTGATTGCGCCAACAACATAGCATAATATGAAACATTTCTCAAAATAGTTGTCTAGTGAAAGATCCAACATTTTTAGGTATATGGAGATTCTCAACTAATTATGAACAAAGTCAATAACAACTATGACACAAAAGATGAAAAACTAGTTCCATTTAAATCCATGGTGGAAGACATCAAGATACACTTTTAGCATATATCCTTAAAAAAAATCCACAAGATTATAAACAAGGTAATAAATTTTATGTCCACTACAAGGTCCTTGCTGAACATGCCACTTGATGTGACATATTGTGAATTCATGTTCAAACATCTTATGGTCCCTACCTTTGACATCCAAACTCTAAGGTTGTATATGGAATTTTTGGTCCTAATTCCCCTCGGTACCAAGAAATTTATGACTACCTTGTACTACCAAACTCATCCCCCTAGAACTATCTCACAATCAAAAGAAGTCCTTGATAAGGCAAGTATCTCATTACACTATCATTACCAACACACTCTATAGATGAAGTCTGGATGGTACACTCTTAAGATGGTCAAATCATAGAAAGCATGAGCGTCGATATTAGAAGTCTACAAAGGTATTTGTGGTGCCCACTCTAGTGGCATGACCTTATCCAAGAAGCTTCTAAGAATTGGGTAATATTGGCATACCATGGAAATATATGCTTTCTTGTTTGTCCAAAAATACAGAAAATGTCAAATTAATGGGAACATCATCTATGCGCCAATTCAAGAGTTGCAGCCGCTTACTTCACCATTGTCATTCTCACAATGGGGATTTGACCTTGTTGGAAAGATCCATCCATTATCCTCTAATATTCATAAGTACATCATCACAACCACTAAGCATTTCACAAAGTGGGTCAAAGCAATTTTGATGATCTATACTATCGATAAACAAATTTCCAAGTTCCTTTTGAACTATATCATAAGTTGGTACATAGTTCCACAAACTATTATCATAGATAATATTCCCCCCTTAAAAAATAAATAGATGGAAGACCTTTGTGAAAAATTCCACATCTATCATATCTTTTGTTCATGCTACTTCCCCCAAGGTAATGGTTAGGTTGAGGCTATGAAAAAAACAATCATAAAAATCTTGAAAAAGATGATCAATAAAGCTAGTCAGAATTGGAACCTCCAACTCAACCTTGCCTTATGGGTATACAATGCTAGTTTCTATACCCCCATAGGAGCTGCTCTATATTAACTAGTATATGATATAGAAGTTATCTTGTCAATAGAGGTTGATCTCCCATCAATGTGAATATCCCTTCAACAGATTATTTGAGATGAGGAATATTGAGTATCATGACTACAAGAGCTAGAGTTGTTAGATGAAAAGAGACAAAATGCACTAACACACTTGCAAGCATATCAACATCATCTCAGGATAAGTTTTAATAAAAAGGTCATACCACGGTCTTTTGAAGTTAGTGACTTGGTACTAATTAAAAATCAAAAAAATCAAGTCGAAAGAGAAAAGCTAGGAAAGTTTGAATCAAACTAGTTGGTTACATACACAATCATGATCGTATATGGGTCTAGAGCATATCAAATATCTACATTAGAGGGGGAGCCTCTATTTGATCCCATTAATAGTTTGCATCTATTCAGTTTCTATACATGACTCTCATAGTAGACCCATTTCAAAATGTCAAAAAATGCAAAAAAAACAAAAAAGGTTACCTTGGAAAAAACCTGGCAATCAAGCATCTTCAATTACAAAAAAATAGAAATACAAGAGAAATAATTTCATATCCTATGGTGAAAACCACTTTGGTAGTGCCTTGGGCAAGTACCATGGTGAAAACCAAGCAATTTGGTGTCATGTGTAGGGATCATCCTTCATCATCTATCATAACTCCAACCTACTATCACATGTCATTACACCTCATTCTCCATAATAAAAATCAGTGGTCATCACTATCATGGCTTGAGATTTATCAGTTACCTTTTCTTAAAGAACATCTCATCACATTTCACACCAAGTTAGTTCATCATGGCCATTCCATAATAAAATACCCATTATGTCCTAACTAGGGGCACCCCAATGTCATGATTCATCAAGTCCTAAGAGAATACCAAAAAAATAGTAAAAAAATCTTTGAAAATACCAAAAACACGACAAAAAAGTCCTTAAAAAAATACCAAAATATTAATAAAACATCAAAACCAACAAACACATTACAAAAGACCTTTGAAAATATCAAAAACATTAGAAAAACATAAATCATTCATCTACAGTGACCATGTTTGGGGTGTTCATGATAAGTGCCTTCACTTATGTGATATGTCGCACATGCCTCAACTCCAAACATACGAACTATATGGTGGACCAAAAACATTTGCAAAAGTCCTGAGAAAAATTTCAAAGACAACCAAAAAAATAAAAAAATCATGCAAATTCTACAATAAATCTCATTTGTACATAAACCAATTCTTTCACATCACAAACATGAATTGAATTACTTCATACAACAAGTTTGAGCTTCAACGGTACCTAGTCAAAATAGTCAAACTAGTCAATAGGTCCTCAGCTACACTAGTCAAACCATCTCATCTATCAAACTAGTCCTACAACAAAGTCTTTTGTCAAAAATCATGTTATCTTAGACAAGGGAAGGAAAACTCCAAATCAGAGAGAGTAGTCTTAAATGACATCCCTTATTCTTGAAATCAGATAGCATCACCAAAATGTCAAAATTCAATGTCCAAACTACTACAAAATATAGACACATAATTAGTATGGTTTCAACTTTTTGAGTCAAGTTAGTCTTATTATGTCTTATTTTTACAAATCATGTTCTTATGCATCTTTGGGATGTTCACAAGTGATTTAGAGATATCACGATAGTTCATGACTTATTTTCTTTATTTCTTATTTGTGGGATATTTTCCATCAAGTCTTAAAAGAGCAATCTGGGTGTCTATTTTAAGAGCCTTCACATCCATATACAAATATCCAACTGCAAAATTGCAATGGATACTTTGGTTGTGATACACTACACATACCTCAACTCTGAATGCTTCACCTAGATGGATTGGCTCATATTCCTTATCTATTTAGAGTGTCTATTTTAATGCAAGAGGATAATCATACCTAGGTCATTCATATCTTGGTAGGATGGTATTTGTTTTTGCAATAATAAAGTGGCTCAATGATGAAAAATAAATTACTCAATTCAGTAGGAATTCAAATGTGGTTATTATAACTATAAGCTCTCTATTTGATATAATCTAAGGGTTCCAATCAAGGATTCAGTCTCATTCTTTCATCCCTTAACTCTCATCTTTTGACAAGTTTCATTGCTAACAATTCTCTCTATTAGTCCTAAAATGTCCTTATGGAAGAGTATGTGATACAAAAAAAAGATTGCATCCTACATAAACATGTTAGTACATATAGAATAAATCATGCATTATAAGTAGATATTATAACACATCCATCCATCATATAAATGCATTACATCTAGTCACATCATAAAAAAGTGAATATGTGTGTTGTGTATAATGTGTACCTATCTAAAGTCACAACATTCAATAGATTATTAGCTCAATGAGCTAGTAACATCGAAATTTCATCAAAATCAATATAAAACTCATTGAAATCGACCTATTGCTTCTTAATTATGAAGATTCAATAGATTATTTATTTTCTTTCAAAATGCATAGTAATCTAATTGAATAGACAATCACAAAATGGAATATTCTATCATGAAATGCACCTAATTATGCAAATTTGATGAAACTAACATGATGAAGGATGAACTTGATATGAAATAGATCCTAATTGATGAGAAACTAGATGAATTATGCCATGAAAATTGATCTAAATATTGTGATAATGATCTACATGATTGATTGCTAAGATAGAAGTGATCTAGATGAAGAAATTAAGCTATGAATGTGATGCAATTCTCTCAAAATGCAATTCAAACTCAATTTAACATAACCTCCTTATGCAAATGATCTAGAAATAAAATACTTGAATTGAGCAGATTTTATAGATTTCCAAAGAGGGAAATGAATTAATTTGAGTTGGACAATCAAGATTCATCCATTTGTAATGGAAGGTTGAGATTTAAAATCAAGTGAGCAATCCATGTACTTTGATCTCATTGATTGATTTATGCAAAGGTGGTTATTCTCTTTTGAATCCTTGATTTCCATGTGTCATAGGCTTGTTGAAGGAATATTGGATATTTAATTAATTCCAAGTAATTAATTTCCTTAGCCGTGGTGGTTGTTTATTTAAATTTAATTAATTGGCTTAGGAGAATTAGTTAATTAGGATCATGAATTATTAATTTATTATGCAATTAAGTGGATTAAACTTAATTACACAATTAGATCTTTGGATCCTTTGATTTAATTTGATCATATTGATAGGATTTACTTAATTAATTTTCTTTGACCATCTTTAGGTTATTACAATATGAGAAATACAAAAATAAAAGTACATAGGCATGACATCACATCATATAGAAAATGCATACATCCATAAACATAAAAGTGTATCTGAATATTTTTTGCATCTCATAAACATTATAGATACCATCATCTTCTTTCAAGAGACCACTCATGCCTTTCTTGCATAAACAATCTCTCGAGATGAACATCATTTACCTCGTTGTTACTTTGTCCCCACTAGGGCATACTGGGGCATAATTTTTATTACTCTTTTAAACAACGTCTGAAAATGCATTGTATCAAAGAGGGGCAAAATGTAGACACCTAAAAATGGCCCATGCCTGCAAACGACAATTTCACTAACATTCCTCTTAAATTATTAAACAATCTTTATTATTTTATTAATTATGTCCTACTATAATCTAAATTCAAAATCATCATTTCTCTTTAATTCCATGATTAAGTAATTTTAATTAATTACCTTAATTATTAATCATCTAATCATTATTCATCTATAATATAATGAAACAATTGATGTTATTTAATTATATTCTATCTCATTATAATTAATTAAATAAAATATATTATTTAATTAATATTCCCTTTTTTTAATTATTGCATTTATGTAATATTTAAATCAAATCCCTTTCACAATTAAATAAATTATATTTATTTAATCAAATTAATTATTCCTAGCTGAACCCACAATAGTGGGTTACACTTTTTCGGAGGAACGAATTCAGCCTGAAAAGTGAATTTGCCAAAAAATTCATATCTTACTTTTGATAGAAATTGACCCCAACTTCCGATCGAAAGTCCTAAATGTCCTTCTTTTGATCAAAAGTTTGTTTTTCACTTTTGATAGAAAGTACTAAAGGATGGACTTTCGATCGAAATTAAAAAATTAGGTTTTTTGACAGGTTAAAATAGCCGAACGTGACTTTCACTGTCACTTTTGGTGACATCGAAACTCATGGTGGCTTGACTTCCGATTTACCAAATGTCATTTTCAGGTTTTTTATTTTCATTTTTATTATTTGAAGTTTTTGATATATAGATTTAGTATACATGCATATATACATGTATATATATGAATGTATATATGCATGTATATATGCATATATATAGACATATATGCATGTATATAAGCATATATACATGCATTTATACATGTATATATATGCATATATACATGTATATATGTACATGTATATGCATGTATATATATGGATGTATATATTTATATATATACATGCATATATACATGTATATATATGCGTATATACATGTATATATGTACATGTATATGCATGTATATATATGGATGTATATATGTATATATATACATGTATATATTCATGTACATATATGTATGTACATGTGGATATATGCATATATATAATTATATATGCATGTATACATGTGTATACATGCATATATACATGTATACATGTGTATACATGCATATATACATGTATACATGTGTGTGTATATACACACACACACACACATGCATGCATGTATATATGCACATGTATATATATGTACAATATATGTCATGTATATATATATATATATATATACATACACACACACACACACATATACATGACATATTATATATCTATATCTATATATAGATATATAATACATGTCATATATATATATATATATATATATATATGACATGTATACATGTCATACATGTGTACATGTCATATTATATACATGTACATGTGTATATATATATGCATGTGTATGTATATATGCACGTACACATGTATGTGTACATGTATATATGTGCACCTGTATGTATGTGTGTACATACATATGTACAGTGCACATTTATTTACATTTAAATTTAATTTATGTAATTGATTTTACTTTGAAATAATGTAGTGAAATGTGCATACTTTAATTTTATTTTTAATTAAATTAGAAAAATGTACATATATGTAGACTTTATTTGACAGTAAATAAAATGTTCCAGGTATACATATTCTAGATCTATCAGACATTATTGTACATCACACATGGTAGATGCACTGATTTCCCCTATGGAACTATTTGCACGCACTAATAGAGAGATTGAACAGTTGCAAGAATCCATAAATATTTTGTCTAGCTCTAGTGTCTATAAAAGCACATGTCAATCCATCCTTACTAGCTTGATTAGCATTAGGGATGACATTCATGGTACCACTCCCTATGCCCTAGATGTTATAGAGGCCATACTTGAGAGGAAGAGAAAAGAGGTTGGCTTTGGTCTTTCTCTTAAGGAGGTATACGCTTTAGTGCCTAAAGCAACCCTAAAAAGAGAAGCTTTCCCATCTTATGCAGATAGAAATTATGTGAAGGGGTATCAAGTTACCAGGTGTGAGGATCCTGCTATATTAGCATTGATATACCCATGATTTCTAGCTGCCCATGGTTGTTATCTGAATAATGACCAGATTCCATTGTACTTTGCACAATAGATTTTTGTTGAGGTTCATTTAGGGAGGTTTGCTAATTACACTAATTTGCAGACTTGCTGATAGAGATACTTTTCATCGAGCTTATCGACAGAGGCCAGTACACAGGGCCATTGTTCGTCAGAGGGCACCTGTTATAGCTCCTTCATTAGGTCCTGTTGCTTTGAGTTGCGATTGATAGTGTAGGGGACATTGCAATAGCTACCACATCCATATCTAGTGATCAGGTTGGTCAGTACCTAATGTATCGGTGACACTCTAGATCATCAGGTGGAGCACCCTCTAGTAGGACTGCACATGACATGTATAGTGCACTAGGCATCCCTTCACTTTCTAGCCTAGAGGGACTTACTGGAGAGATGACACGTGTCACATTGACTAGTTTGGCTGAGGATCTATTGGATGCATATGCACTTATAACTACAAAGCATGATATCCCCATATCAGAGGTTAGATCTCATGTGGGTACTCTCAAATACACTCAGCCACATCCTTCTCACCTAGATGGTGGCCATAGTGGTAGTGCTCATGAGGATCCACCTACTAACCACTCTATTGCTGCACAGGGAGAGGCATAATGTATAGACCCTTTAGTTAGTGCAGGGCATTAGTTCTCTAATGTTGGCCTTGATGATGTTGAGTTCAACATGACCACTACGGGCTATCTAGATTTGTTGACACATGATGATATGACTTCCATGCCATCTCATTTGGTTTGTCCATTGCATTCATCATTAGAGAGGCATGTGCGGTCTACTCATGTTGAAGATGCAGAGTTGATCTTGGACCTTGGTTGATAGGATTGAGCCCAGGGAATCTGAGTGCTATCAATTTCCACCACCTACATAGGTATAAATCAGATTATATACATGCATTTAATGTTACAATTCAACTTAAATTTATTTTCAAAATTTCAATCAGTTGATTTATATATATATGTACATGTGTATATATATGATATATATTTTTTGTCTACCAGGATATGCCTCTTGTTACTCCTTCTTTGAGTACTGATCATGTATGTCATCGAGACTCACTCGATGATGACATTAGTAGTGGACATGTGAGTTTTTAATTTATTATTTGTGTACATACATACTTTATAACATGTTTTCTTGTACAATATTTTAAATCAAACTTAAGATCTGTGTACAATGTTTATATATCTCTTTCTTTGTAGGGATCTGCACATCCTTCACAACATGATAGTCACTCTGGGTTAGACCGCTTAGTGAGGAGTCATCATGATGAGCCCTAGGCACTTTCATATTTTATCCAAACATATTTCATATTACATATATATATTCACATGTGTTTGATGAACTATATTTCATTTCTAGACTCTACAGGACCGATTGATATGTTTGATGTTATATTTCATTTCTAGACCCTTTTGATAGAATGTTTGACACATGATTGATTTGTATGTTTCATATTTATAGTACTTGATCTACACATGATTGATGTTTCATATATATATATATATATATATATATATATATATATATATATAGATATTCATGAGTTAATGTGATTTCAAATTTATAAATGTAAATTTTCAATACTTTCAATAGATTACATACATGTGTTTAATTTAAATTTGATTACATACATGAATGATGTTTGATATCAATAGATTACATACATGAATGATGTTTGAATTCAATAGATTACATGTACATGAATGATGTTTGATTGTACATGTTTATGAAAGTTATGAATGATGTAAATTTAACACGTGAGCTATATAATTGAGGTCCCTAGATGTTTGATTGAATCTTACTTATATTTAAATGTACATTTGATAATAGTTGTGCACGTACTTTTAATTTAATGTTGTCAAACTTCAAGTAGATTTTATATTTAAAACATGCACGTTGTAATGTAACACATGCAAATTCAATACATACACTCATTCATATTCCAAATTTAGAGTACTTCATATTCAGGTAGATAATTAATATATCATATCCACATGTAAGATAGTTTTTAGATCTATATTATAAATTTTTAATTTAATTCAAGCTCCATTCACTATGGGCACCAGTACGAAAGAATGGAGCTAAGAAAATCTCTGGTCTCGCTCATGAAAAATTTAGTCCAAATCATATTTCATGAGTGATTTAGTCCACATCAAGTGGTTCATCTCTCTCTTGAATAACATTTAATATTCTCTCATGGTCATCAGTATCAAGTCTCCACTTATGAATATCACATCTCGTCATAGGAACAAGAGATAGGACAGTGGCAATTACAAGATGACTATACTGATAAACCTTATTGTTAGGTTGATAATCAACAAAATAAATCCAATGCTTAAGTATTTTGATTTTCTTCAAATATTTTCCTTGCACGACAACTAAACCTGCACAGACAAGTTCAAAAATGTTAAAAATATATATATAGATGTGAAATTAACCATATAAACAAACGTATAAGAAAATTAGAAGTTGGAAGGTCTCACTCAAGTTTAATACAAGCTGTGAAACTTAAATATAGTACTAGAACCTATGGGAAACATAATTCCATCGCTTATTTCATTCTGTGTTAGCTTCATCCTCTCCTTGTAGCAACGTAATAAATAGTAACTAACACCTTCCACATTTCCAGGCTTTGCTACTACTAAAAAAATATGTCTTGCATTTAAAGTGAACTTTTAATTTTAGGTTTGTAAATATAATTAAAAACAAACTTTATTTATGAATTGAGTTTATGAACCTTTTAAAACATGTACATAAACACACGTACCAATTTTGATCAAACCTAAAATATGGTCATAATCTGTAGAAATCAATGGAATGTCATCAAATCTTTCATCCTGAACATCATTTGTGTTTGTAACATCTAGTGGAACCAAATTCCATTCACTAACATATCCACATTTTTGGTTGATATATTCGTCATAGTTTTCAAAAATGCAGTCATAACAAAAGCATGAGTAATCTCTAGTGTACAATGACCACACATTACTATCCGTACTCAAAACTGAATGCAGGGATCTTGTTTTGTCTACTCTCTTGTATCCATGGATTGATCTTCTATCAACACCTGAACAATAGAGAGACACGTGTAAAAATTGAAGACATATATAAGTTAACTCAAACAATGATCAATAAATTTAAAATTAATACTTGTTATCTTCCAGAATACTCGGAAGAGTATGACTTGATCTAATCGTGATGATGTGTTATCATGATTTGGCACCACAAAATGCATCTTGCACCACTCAACTACATCATGAGCATTATTTATATGATATCCTTGATAGTCTAGTTGATACTTTCTTAAAGCACATTTGATACAAGCTCTTACACCATCATGCTCTCCCTTTCCATGTTCACTCTCAAAGAAACTCCAAATATGTGGTATCTTTTGGTCTCAATGATATCTACATAGTGCGTAAAATGGCCTTGCTGATTTAAATTGTGTTGCATATCCATCCGACCAAACAAAATGCTTTTCAATTTTGATGCCTTTGTTTTCCAAATATCCAAAAAATGTCTTAAAGTAATGCTCGACAAAATGTATGTCATGCTCTTTATCATCACTAATGTAAAAGTGATATTATTTCTTAATGACTCATGCTTGATATGTAGTTCCAACACCATCCAAACCTAATTGTGCATGTCGATAAGACACATGTACCATGAAAGTCACCTACTCTGTATAGTAGTATTCTGCTTGAATTTGTTTTTGAGAAATAAATGAGTAGTTCTCTGCAAAATCAACAACCGATAAAATTGTTCAAAGTGGAAAAGTTTCTTTTTGTATTTGGAATTGTTCTGCCTACCATTTAGCAAAAATAACATGACGTATGTATGGTTGAATCAATTTACGAAAATTCTCCATAAATGTTGCAACAGGTATCTGGTCTTCTACATATTCCAACCTTGTTGATTCTTTCCTGACTTTTGTTTCAGACTTTATGTACTTGTATCTCTTACATTTTATCATCCTCATCATGTCAGTATCTTCAAGTCTCAAAGGAAATTTATCCAAATCCCCACATGTTTGACAAGTTCCTCTTATGCAATCTATTTCAGGTATTTCATGATCAATTGATTTGTTACATATGATTGATGCTATGAATTGGCTTGGACATTTAGGAAAATCATTTTGAGAACCACCACTTTCTTCTATCATCTTTCTAAACCCTTGATAGTAGAGATCGAATTCAATATGATATCGAGAACAACAAGTTTCAAAAGATTTATTTATCTTTACAAAAAATGGCTTTAATATTTCAAACATTGTTTGTCCAATCTTAATGTCAGGATTTGAGTTACAAATTGAGAGATACAATTCATGTTGTGTGGTGTCCAACCAATGTTTTGTGTGCTAGAAATATTCCTTAGGCCCAATCCTCTTCTTGATAACGTCTCTTGTATTTGGTGAAGGATGAGTATGATTAGTCCAAAATAACATAACTAAGTTCCTAACTGTTTCATTAATCCTATCAGATCAAAGAGCTCTACGCATTAGTGCACAATTATCTTCCAATGTAGTATCATCCAAATTGATTCTTCTTTTCAAATAGTGTGTCATTATCTTCCTACTGTACCCGATCTGAGATGAAAGTGAAGAAATTTGTCTTCTTTGGGATATGTTTTTATTTAAAATAGATGTTAGTATCACTCTTCTTGAAATGGACCTATCTATAGATCTAGTTGTTTTTCCAATGGAATGCAAACCTTAACACTATCAACAACATTTTTTTGTACGTTAGATGATTTTAAATTTTTTAAACTTGCATCTACACCCAACAATTTTAATGGCTCTTTTAACTCATCTTTAAGAAGTGTAATTGATAATAGTTGAGTTTTTTCAAGTGTACCAAGATTATCAAATTGTTTCATTATTTTCTTAGACTTTTTATTCAATGCCCTCTTCATAATATTTATGGGTTGTTTAGCATAATCTCTCAATTTTTCCACATCCATTTCAATTAAATGATCTATGCTTTTATGATTAATTTTTCTCTTCAACTATTGCCAGAGTAGACTATCATTCACATATGTTTCTTGCACTTCCGCTACAAACAAATTCAAAAAATATCTCAATATCTCATCTTAAGGGGACCTTCATGAAATAAGTATTTACAAGCTTGAATGTCAAACCTATAATAATTTGAGAGAAACACATACTTGTTTGACCTTGGGTTGATTCGACTTGGGATGTCCCTTGTCCAACATTTTCATCATCAAAAGCTACATGTACACAACAAAAACAATAACTTCTTAAGGGGAAAGACCCAAAATGTGTATTCTCCAACTTCTGAAGGTTGGACTTGTTGAGCTTGTGATGACCCTTCTCCAACTTCAAAAGGTTGTTCTTCTTGAGCATTTCCTACATGTATGAAGTAAAAATTATTAAACAAAAACTTTTGAATGAAATTAGGTCTAACGAGGTTCATGTATTAAGTCAAAATAGGTCCTAACAGGTCTAGTTGGGTCTGATTGGGTATAATTGAGTCCTTACAGGTCTAGTTGGGTCTAATTAGGTCTAATTTAGTCCTAACAAGTCTAATTAATTCTAATTGGGTCATAATAGGTCATATTAGGTCCTAATTAGTCCTAGAATTAGTCATAGTTGGTCCTAATAGGTCCTAATTGAATCTAATTAGGTGTTAATTTGTTCTAGTTCAGTCTAATTGGTTCTAATTGGTCCTAATTAGTCCTAATTGGGTCTAATTGGTCCTAATTGATTCTATTTGGTCCTAATTGGTCCTAATTGGTTCTAATTGGTTCTAATTAGTTATAATTGGTTATAATTGGTTCTAATTGGTTCTAATTAGTCATAATTGGTTATAATTGGTTCTAATTGGATCCAATTGGTCCTAATTGGTTCTAATTGGATCCAATTGGTCCTAATTGGGTCTAATTGGTCCTAATCGGATCTAATTGGATCTAATTGGGTCCTAATTGGATCCAATTAGGTCCTACTTTGTCCTAATTGGGTCCTAATTAGTCCTAATTGGGTCTAATTGGTCCTAATTAGATCTAATTGGTTCTAATAGGTCATATTAGGTCCTAATTGGATCTAATTGGTTCTAATTGAGTCTAATTAGGTCTTAATTGGTTCAAATTGAGTCTAATTAGGTCCTAATTAGTTCTAATTGGTCATAATTGGTTCTAATTAGTCTTAATTGGTTCTAATTGGTTCTAATTAGTTCTAATTGGTCCTAATTAGTCCTAATTGGGTCTAATTAGGTACTAATTTATTCTAATTGAGTTTAATTGGGTTCTAAGAAGTCATAGTAGATCCTAATTAGTTCTAATTGAGTCTAATTAGGTGTTAATTAGTTCTAATTGATTCTAATTGGGTCCTAATAGGTCATATTAGGTCCTAATTAGTCCTAATTGGGTCTAATTGGTCCTAATTGGTCCTAATTGGATCTAATTGGGTCCTAATTGGGTCTAATTGGCCCTAATTGGTCCTAATTGGATCTAATTGGTCCTAATTGGATCTAATTGGGTCCTAATTGGATCCAATTGGTCCTACTTGGGTCTAATTGGTCCAAATTGGGTCTAATTGGTCCTAATTGGTCCTAATTGGGTCTAATTGGTCCTAATTGGGTCTAATTAGTCCTAATTGGGTCTAATTGGTCCTAATTGGATCTAATTGGGTCCTAATTGGATCCAATTGGGTCCTAGTTGGTCCTAATTAGGTCCTAATTAGTCCTATTTGGGTCTAATTGGTCCTAATTGGTCTTAATTGGATCTAATTGGTTCTAATAGGTCATATTAGGTCTTAATTGGTTCTAATTGGTTCTAATTGAGTCTAATTAGGTCCTAATTGGTTCTAATTGAGTCTAATTAGGTCCTAATTAGTTCTAATTGGTCCTAATTGATTCTAATTAGTCTTAATTGGTTCTAATTGGTTCTAATTAGTTCTAATTGGTCCTAATTGGTCCTAATTAGTCCTAATTGGGTCTAATTAGGTGCTAATTTTTTCTAATTGAGTCTAATTGGGTTTTAAGAAGTCATATTAGGTCCTAATTAGTTCTAATTGAGTCTAATTAGGTGCTAATTGGTTCTAATTGGGTCCTAATAGGTCCTATTAGGTCCTAATTAGTCCTAATTGGGTCTAATTGGTCCTAATTGGTCCTAATTGGATCTAATTGGGTCCTAATTGGGTCTAATTGGTCCTAATTGGATCAAATTGGATCTAATTGGGTCCTAATTGGATCTAATTAGTTCAAATTGGATCTAATTAGGTCCTAATTGGATCCAATTGGTCCTAATTGGGTCTACTTGGTCCTAATTGGGTCTAATTGGTCCTAATTAGTTCTAATTGGGTCTAATTGGTCCTAATTGGTCTGAATTGGATCTAATTGGGTCCTAATTGGATCCAATTTTGTCCTAATTGGGTCCTAATTAGTCCTAATTGGGTCTAAGTGGTCCTAATTGGTCTTAATTGGATCTAATTGGTTCCAATAGGTCATATTAGGTCCTAATTGGATCTAATTGGTTCTAATTGAGTCTAATTAGGTCCTAATTGGTTCTAATTGAGTCTAATTAGGTCCTAATTAGTTCTAATTGGTTCTAATTAGTCTTAATTGGGTCTAATTGGTTCTAAGTAGTTCTAATTGGTCCTAATTGGTGCTAATTTGTTCTAATTGAGTCTAATTGGGTTCTAATAGGTCATATTAGGTCCTAATTGGTCCTAATTGAGTCTAATTAGGTGCTAATTGGTTCTAATTGGTTCTAATTGGGTCCTAATAAGTCCTATTAGGTCCTAATTAGTCCTAATTGGTCATAGTTGGTCTTAATAGGTCATATTAGGTCCTAATTGGATCTAATTGGTTCTAATTGAGTCTAATTAGATCCTAATTGGTTCTAATTGAGTCTAATTAGGTCCTAATTAGTTCTAATTGGTCCTAATTGGTCCTAATTGGTTCTAATTAGTCCTAATTGGTTCTAATTGAGTCTAATTAGGTCCTAATTAGTTGTAATTGGTCCTAATTGGTTCTAATTAGTCATAATTGGTTCTAATTGGTCCTAATTGGTCTTAATTAGTCATAATTGGGTCTAATTGGTCCTAATTGGTCCTAATTGAGTCTAATTAGGTACTAATTTGTTCTAATTTAGTCTAATTGGGTCCTAATAGGTCATATTAGGTCCTAATTAGTTCTAATTGAGTCTAATTAGGTGCTAATTGGTTCTAATTGATTCTAATTGGGTCCTAATAGGTCCTATTAGGTCCTAATTAGTTCTAATTGGTCATAGTTGGTCCTAATAGTTCATATTAGGTCCTAATTGGATCTAATTGGTTCTAATTGAATCTAATTAGGTCCTAATTGGTTCTAATTGAGTCTAATTAGGTCCTAATTAGTTCTAATTGGTCCTAATTGGTCCTAATTGGTTATAATTAGTCTTACTTGGTTCTAATTGAGTCTAATTAGGTCTTAATTAGTTGTATTTGGTCCTAATTGGTTCTAATTAGTCCTAATTAGATCTAATAGGTCTTAATTGGATCTAATTGGTCCTAATTGAGTCTAATTAGGTGCTAATTTGTTCTAATTGAGTCTAATTAGATTTTAATAGGTCATATTAGGTCCTAATTAGTTCTAATTGAGTCTAATTAGGTGCTAATTGGTTCTAATTGATTCTAGTTGGGTCCTAATAGGTCATATTAGGTCTTAATTAGTCCTAATTGGTCATAGCTTGTCCTAATAGGTCCTAATATCTCATATTGGTCAAATTAGGTATAATTGGGTCTAATTAGGTCGTAATTGGGTCTAATTAGGTCCTAGTTGGGTCTAATTAGGTCCTAATTAGGTCTAGTTGGTCCTAATAGGTCCTAGCCAGATCTAGTTAGGTCTAATAGGTACTAATAGGTCATAGTTAGGTCTAGTTAGGTCTACTAGGTCCCAATACCTATCTAGTTAGGTCCAATTAATATATAGTTAAACATCTAATTGGTCGAGGTCTAATACCTATCTAATAGGTCCTAATAGGTTAGGTAATTGGTCAATATTGGTCTAATAGGTCCTAATAAGTCCTAGTTAGGTAGATAGTTAGGTCAAATTCTAGTCCTAATTAGTTTAATAGGACCAAATAGGTCTACAATTAGGTAGATAGTTAAGTCTAATAGGTCCTAACTGGTCCAGTTACATGTCTAATTGGTCCTAATAGGTATAGTTAGGTCTATTTAGACCCAATAGGTCCTAATACATCTAATTGGTCAGACTAACAAGTCCTAATAGATCTAATTGGTAGGACTAGAATAGGTCAGACTAACAAGTCCTAATAGATTTACATGATGACCATTAAGACAAGTCTTGATCATCAACTTAAAATATATAGAGAGAAACATCTTAGACATAGCTTGTTTCCGATGATAATATCTTTTTCGTGATACTTCACGTAGTCTTTGTTCAGTCTCTTCTAAATAATGTCATGTACTTTTGTTTAGCCTTCTCTTTTTATTTCCCATCACAACTTAGAAAATTGTTTCGTGCCAAAATGTCTTCCTTCTCCTAAATGTGAATCATTTTATAGCTTTTGGATAAATGAAATAAAAAAAATATACATTTCTTTATACCTAATCCTTATTAACTGAAAATGACACTAAAAAGGTCGACCTAAGTTTTGATCGAAAGTCAAACTTGACTTTCGATCGAAACTAAATGACTTTCGATTGAAAGGGCTCTAGTAATGGTTAGAATTTTCATTGTTCATGAAAGTAATTTTGATAGAAAGTAATTTTGATCAAAATTCAAAAGTTTCGATCGAAAGTACTTTCTATTGAAAGTGCCTAGTTTAGGCCATGGTTGCAAGTTTTGAAGAAATTTTAAGAATTTCATGGCTTTGGGCCTCAAGCATGGTGATAAAATGGAAGAATAAGAAGACATCCTTTTGCATAAAACAAGTACTCAAAACTAGCTTTCTAACGATTATATATTTGACTATTTTTTAATTTATTATGTGTATGGTTTTTGACGTTAATCAAATGTAGGTTTTTTATCAAATATAAACCTCTGAGTTTGACGTTCAATGTAAAATAGTAAAAAAGGGATTTTTTTTCAAAAAATAATAGTGCCCTCCGTATTCGAGTCTACTTTCTATAAAAAAATAATATTTGAAATTCAATAAATACACAACAAGTTATAAGCTATGTAGTTAAGGTATGTCAAAATTATGGTTTAGTCAACTTCAAACGTTAATAAAATATGCAATAATCATGATAATTTCATCAAACCAATTGCATGCCCTCCATATGGATGTTACAAAACTAAATTTTAAAGAATCACATTCATATCTATTATACAAAAAAAGTTATGCTCTATAAAAACAATGTTACTATTTGAAAATGACGTTTTCAGCACCATACCAATTTTCGTGGGAGAAAGAAAAAAGTATTCAAATAGATTTAAAAATAGATAAAAATATATATATTTACAATCTAGATGAAAAATCCTAAAAGACTCTAATTTACTTCATCCTCTGATTTTGAATAGTTTAATGGCAATATGCATCCGAATCTGAAAGTTTTTCTCAAAATGTAGAGTTTAGTGTCGGTTCATTCAAAAAAGTGTAACCCACTATTGTGGGTTCACCCTCCTCTCTCATAAATAAACAAGCAATTATTTATTTATAATTCTCATGTGTGCAAGTAAATAAATTCTTTTATTTATTTAATCATGATTATTCTTCCAAAGCTAACTCATACTATGTTTTAGTTCACTCTTCAATTATAATTTTGACTATTCAATCAAAATTGTTAATTCCTCCCTCAATAATCAATTGATAATTCAATCTATTTTAGTTTTCTATTCCACCTCATCAGTCAATCCTCCAATCAAGGCAGTCAAGCTGAGTTAAACTCCTACTCACTTTGAGTTAACTCTTCCACATCACCAATCAACCCATCAATCAAGGAATCTTGATTGAAACCCCTAAAAATCTTATAAATAGAGAGCTAAATCACTAATTTTGGTAACCATAATTTCTTTTTATTTGTATGCTAGCATGATATTGAGCTCATTTTTTAGAGCCCACATTACATAAGAAGGAGAACAACAAAGGAGGAAGTATGGGTTTGCATATGCTTTTATGTTATTTAATTTCAATATCTTGATTTGTGTATGCATTTATCTTGTTTCCTTTCCTCTTTTGATATTGGGAATACTAATTGATTTAACAATCTCTTTGTGGTTGAGATATTCTATATTATTGTAGATTTCTACATATCCTCATATGCCTGATTACACAACTGGGTTCCAAATTTTAATGTTAAAACATACAACCCACCAACTCTTCCATGTTGGGTTAGCCTAGGTTATCTTCCTGTTGAATTCATAAATACTAATATTTAGTAGGTGTGGTCATTGATCAGATCAAAATTACTTCACTATTACATGTAGGGAAGGGGAAGTTACTTCCCAATTCACCTTGAAGGTCATCAAATGAAATATTAGGGGCATGCATGCCCCTAACAAGTAGCATTTAGTAAAATGATATATTTTTGCAAATAAAGTAGAAATCATTATGCTTCAAGAAATTAAACCAGACACAACTAAATCAAAGGAATTTAGTAAAAGATTAGGATGTTGGAATGGCAAGAAGTCCATTCAGATGACACCTTAGGTGGGTTAAGTTTAGTACGGGATCCTAAGAAAGTATCAATTGATATAATACACAAATACAAAGATTGGATGTGTGTTGTAGTTAAGAGTATATATACAAATCTTTCATTTTTACTTTTTAATGTTTATAGACCTATGCCAAATCATAAAAAAGAGAAGTGTGGGTAGAAATTAGAAATCAACTATCTAAGTCTTAGAATAGGGTAAGATTTTTGGGTGGTAATTTCAATGCCATTCTAGATCTAAATGAAAAAGAAAGAGCCATTAAAAATGAACCTCAGTCCTTAATTTACTTTCATAATTGGGTTTGTGTCATGATAAGATATTAAAAAAGATAATGAAATCTATACTTGGAATAATAGGAGATCTTGTTTCAGCTTAATTATTGAAAGATTAGATAGGTTTCTTTTCAAAGGTGACCTTTCATATTTCCATTTTAATTAAAGTTCTTCAATTTTGCCAATTTTAGGGTCTGGTGATTTGCCCATTCAACTAACTATACTTGAAGATAAGAAACCATGTAGATGCCCCTTTAAATTTAAAATTATGCAGTTGAGGAATGATAAATTTTTATAAATGGTAGAGAAATGGTAGAGGGAAGTAGGAGTAAAGGGTTATAAAATCTTTTGTTTCACGACTAAACTTAAAGTTGTTAAAGGAAGATATTACAATAGAATAAAGAGCAATTCAAAAACATATTTGAGATAAAAACACTATTAGAGAGAGAATTGGATAATTTGGATGAGGAGTAATTTAAGGGAGGAATGAATCAGAAAGATATTTAAAAGAAAAAGAAATTCTACATAAATATGGGGATGTATTAGAAAAAGAAGTTATCTTTTGGAGACAAAAATCTAGAGCTACATGGTTGTTGGAAGGTGACAAGAATACTAAGTGCTTTCACAATACTACCAAAATTAGGAATAATCTTAAGAGAATGTGTAAACTGAATATCTCCATGGGCAGAATATTATAAGAACTAGAAGAAATCTCAAGGGAGGTTGTTACCTTCTTTAAGAATATCCTGAATAGGGCTAATGGATTAGATATATTAGCTCAGTTTAGTCTTTGTGAAAATATACCTAAACTGATAACATATGACAAGAAATCAATGATAATGGATAAATTCACAAAAGAGGAAATTGAATCAGCTCCACCTAGATAAGGTGCCCAGTTTGGATGGATTCCCTACTTGTTTTTTCCAAAAATGTTGGCATTTCCTAGGTGATGAAATGGTTGATGCACTGAAGGGAGCTATAAATATAGGGAGATTCCTAAAAGATATTAACCACACTTTTATAACACTTATTCCTAAAAAAAGAGAAATCCGAAAGCCTAGATGAATGTAGACCTATTTCCCAATGTAATACCATCTATAAAGTAATTGAAAAGACTTTTGCTAATAGAATAAAGCAACTATTTCCCAATATTATCACTAAAGAAACAAAAAGATTTATCCCAAATAGATCAATTTTTGGCAGGGTAATTATAGCTTAGGAAGATATACATTCAATGTACAACATAACCATAAGCTGAGCATGTTAGTGAAATTAGACATCAAGAAGGCCTATGATAAAGTTGATTGGAGATTTTTGTTAAAATATATGGAAGCCTTTGGATTCTTCAAACACTAGATCAACTTAATCTTGAAATGCATTTCAACACCTAAAATGTCAATTCTTGTTAATGGTAATCTAGAAGGCTTCTTTGAAATCTTGTGGGGGCTTAGATAGGGGGGTCTTATTTCCCCCTTCCTATTTATTATTATGGTGGAGGCTCTAGGAAGGACAATTACTATGTCACAACAATTGGAAAACATTGTTGGTATTAATATTACTAGTAATATCCATGTTGTAACTCATTATCAGTTTGTTGATGATGCCCTAAGGTTTAAAGAAAGTAGCAAACAAGAGGCTAGGAGTTTTAAAACCATCTTGGAATGGTATTCTAGAGCATTAGGATAGGAAGTAAATAAAGAAGTCTAAAATTTTCTTTTTTAATATCAATTTTTTTGGAGAAATAAATTATTAATATTTTAGGCTTTGAAAAGGGTGAGATTACCTATAAATATCTTGGATTACCTTTAGATTAAGGTACTAAATCCACTAACTTATGTGACAACGTCTTGTCTAAATTAGAGAACAAAATACAATCATGGAAAGGTAAAGGTTTATCAATGACAAGGAGAATAGTTATGTTGAAATCAATTTTATATTTCATTCCTCAGTATCAAATGTCATGCATTCCCCTTACAACTAATATTTGAGAAATACTAGAGAGAAATCTTAGAACCTTTTATTGGCAAGACACTTTTGAAAAACAAAAATTTACATTAATGGCTTGGAAAAAGATCTATAAGCCTAAAAAGGATGGGGGAACTGGCATAAGAAATCAATCCATACAAAATCAGGCTCTGGGGAAAAAATTAATGTGGAAGATGTAAAAAGGAACTAGCTTGAAATGGATGAGGATCCTTCGAAGTAAATTTCTAAGTTTTGATGATCCTAATACTATCTGTAGAATTGTCTCTCCCCCTAAAGGCTCAAGAATTTGTAAGTTCATTATTAATTTGTTATATTAGACCAATTGTCTTAGAACATCAAAGATGGCAGTATGGCCCTTTTTTGGTGAGATTCATATGGGGGTTATCCACACTTATCTAGTTATCCACCCTTATCTAGCCTTATTACTAGCCAAAATGTGATTAATACTATGGAAAGAGAAATTGGTAAGTATGTTAAATATTATATTATTTTGAAATGTGATGTCCCAGCTCTGGGTTGGAAATGGAAAACTTTGGAAAATGCAAATGTATCAAGAGAAGACCTTGAGAGAGTTAGAGAGATTTACAAAATTGGGAAGTGACTCTAAGTAGAGGAGTAGATTATCTTATTTGGAAATGATGCAAGAGTATGAATATAGTGTATAAGAATGATACACATATTTGAATAAAGAACATACTACAATAGATCTTCCCATTAAATTATGCTAGGATAGTTTATGCTTTCCTAAGGAAGGAACCTTCTTATGGGTTTCCATGCAAAATAAAATTATAACTATAGATTGGTTCTTGAAGTTTGGGCATCAAGGGCAAAAAATGTGCCCTTTATGTGAAAATGAAGAATAATCACTGGACAAATTATTGTTAAATTATGATTATATGTGTCATTTTTGGTCCTATTTATTAAATAAAATTATTTTATGTCCTTCTTGCAAAGTTTATTAGCCTTTTAAAGGCTGGGCCAATTCACCTTAGGTTTAGCACTTATGGATTACTTTTTGAAATCTCTCCATCTATACTTCTTTGGGATATATGGAAGGAAATAAATAGATGGTTATTTAAAGAAAAATATATGTCTCCTATTCAACTAACCAATAAGATAGAAGCATCCATTATAGAGGTTGCAAATAGTAGATTGGGTAGCATACAAATGAAATATGCATTCTTTATAATGAGGGAGGAAAGAAAAATATCTAATTGGATTGGGCTTAAGATGCCTGTCCACTTTGGAGTAGGAGGACAAGATGCTATTGAGAAGAGGGAACAATGTAATGGAAACCACCAACCATAGGTTGGTATAAGCTTTATTTTGAAGGAGCTGCTAGAGGCAACCCTAGAATGACTAGAATATGATGCAATATCCATCATTGGGATGGATCTATATTATCTCAGTTGGCTAGAAAATAGGTAAAGCACTAATAATGAGGTAGAGATGAGCACCTTAAATGAAGGAATACTACTATGCAAAGACTTATACATTAAGGAACTAGGGATATATGACAATTCAAAGATCATTGTCAATGTATTAAGGGTTGGAAAAAATCCTAATTGGAAGTTTAATAACTTGTTTGGGAGAGACAATTAATTATTGAAGTATTTTAAGGCTACTACACTCAATCATATTTATAGAGAAGACAATTGCATTGCTAGCCAACTGGCCAATTTTGGTGTTGATGGCCATTGGTAAGAGAGGATTGGGATTGGAAAGATATAGAAATATCAACTTTGGTAGTGAAACTTTCATTGAGTTTATTTTAGAATTGCCTATTATTATGAAATTTTTTTGTATAATTGAAATATGCATAGGGTATGTATGATCTTTGGATAAGATTATAAGATCTACTCCTTGATGATTTACAAAATAAGTTGGAAGGTAAGGTGGTGGTGAGCTTGGAATTTCTATTCACAATTATGGTCCTATATGTTCTAATTTCTAGTGATAGGTTGGTAATATTATCTATGTGAGGATTCATGTTCAATAAGGTATAATCAATATTTCTTAAGGTTTGGAGCCCTATACATTAAAACCCAAGTTGATCCTTTATTTTGTAGGCTTATAACTTTAGGATTTCTCAATATCCAAATATTTTATAGTATGTGTCATGTAATACTAATTCTATGATTAGTTTTGCCACTATTATCATTAAATAGATAGGTGTTGAGTTGATTTAGATATTTCTAGAACACTCTTGAAGAGTGGGAGGAGCCTTGTTTATTAATAATTGATGAGAGTGTTGTACACACTAAAATGGTGCACTTCTATGAACCATTACATGCAAGGTTGCTCAAGAATGAGGCCTCACAAAGTGGCTCATAGCTCTCTATGCATGGAGTTGCAAGGGACTATGATAAATTTGCTCTCAGCTAGAGCTACAAGCTTGTGACCTTGCTAGTCAACCATACAATGAGAGATTCAAGTGAAGACAAGGGCAACAATGCTAATATCTCCAAGAATCCAAATATGCAATGTAATGCAACTAAAATGAGGATGCAAATATGCAAAGTATTCTATGAAAAGGAAAGAACAAGTGTTACAAATCCTTCCTATTTAGACTATGTGAGATTAATCTATTGCATAAAAGGAAGTCTACACTAAGAATGCCATTATCATGCAACTATGAAAGCAAATATGAACTAGATGATGAAAGCAACAAGTCTTCAATATCCTCAAAAGCTCCAAATGCACCTAAAACCTACAGCATAACATTAGCATAAAAACATGGCATATGCAAATGAAGGAGAGAGCTCCCCTTTTATAAGAAATGAGGTGAAATGGACCATGGAGATTAAGAGGAAAAAAGTCTTAATCAGTGGTGGAGCTTGAAAGAGGAGCAATCCATGTGCACAAGTATCCTCCAATAGGAAAATAAGAGTTGACTTTATGTCCATATGAGACAAAAAGTGCTTTTCTCCTTTTTATAAAATAGGAATAATATTTTATTTGTGGAACTTAGGATAAGAGGAAAAGTGGGGCTTTTTGTTTAATCAAAAGGGGAGGAAATATTCCTTTTAATCAAATAAAGACTTAGGATAAATGGTTAGCCCAAGGATAAAAATCCAATATATGATCGAAATTAAGATTTGATCAAGAATTGATAATGTTGAAAATATTGATTATTGATAAAATTGATTTAGGATTGATAAATCAAATAAATGGGGCCCAAAGTCTAGGCGACCATTTTAGGGTGCATACATTTTCCCCTCTTTGACTAATGTGTGATCGATTTGGGAACACATGTAGTCAAAGAATGAAGTTGAAATGTGAGATCAATCTGGGATCACAAAAAAACTCAGATATGAGGTCGATTCGAGATCATATCCAGACAAAGCATAAACAAAGGCCTTTGAACATGAGGTCGATTCGGGATCACATTCAAAGCAAGAGATAAGAATCTCAAATTTGAGCGACAGCTCACAAAAGATGTCTGAATCAAGAAAATCAGGGATGAGAATCCCATAGGTACTACCCCCTCAGAATCGAAATCAGGTAGAGAGGAGAACAGAGAATCGATAAGGATTTGATCAAATCAGAATGAAATCATAATCGAAGGTAAGGGTCAATAGGTTAACCATTAGGCAATGAAACATGCCCCAGCCTGACTAAAAAGATGTAGTCAAACATGAGAAAGGAGGGAATGGAATGAATATGAATGAAAGACTAGAAGTTTGGAAGACATGAAAATGAAGAAATGACAATGCCCCAACAAAGATCGAAGGATTAGGCCTCAAAAGATCAGTCAACTGTGTAGAAGGGGGGAAGATTTTGAAACACAATTTTGACTATGAAGATGACCTTGGATTTTGATTTTGATTCCAAAAATGGATCCAACACGTCGAAATTAGCTAGGGGTGCAATTTTTGCGCAATTCCGAGGTGTTTTGAAAATGAGGTCAAAAAGTCAAAAGGCTATAAAAGGGGTCAAAATGTCATTTTCAAAGATCATTTGACTTTTAGTGATTTGAGAATTTTCAGAGCTTTAGAGAGAGAAAATGGCCTAGCAAGCAGGAGTTCCCATCCACAGACATCGATTCGAGAGCGCCCGATTGCACAATTAGCCACCACACTATCCTGCCCCGGTAAGTTTTTGAAAAACTCAAGCTTTTTGAGTCATTTTTCGCATTTAATAGCTTTTTGAGCACATTTTTCAAATTTTTAAATTTCAAAAAAATTTTGTTGGGCGAAATATCATGCGATACTTTAGAAGTATCGCGCACTTTGGGGAGAAATGTCGCGCGATACTTCGCGGGTCCCCAAAGTATCGCGCGACCTAAGACACCAATATCACACGATACTAGGTGAAAGATCACGTGATATCGGGTGAAGTATCGCATGGCATAAGGTGTATCACCCCACTATAGGGAGAAGTATCGCGTGATACTTCTCCAAAAAGGAATATCACCCAGTTTAAAAATTTGATTTTTAACGCATTTTTGAGCAAAAATAACATGGGTCTAGACAATGTTACACTTTAGGGATGTTTTATACTAAGTTTTTAGACATCCATCATGATATGTGCTAACAACTGGCTTGATTTTTGGCTTGCAGGAGGTCTTTCCAGCGCTGATCATCAGAGCGCTGAAGGTGATAGGATTGAGATGTGTCTGAGATCTAGACGATCCGGGCAATGCCGACATCAGAGCTATGGGATTCAGATATCTGTTGAGATATCCGTACATCAGAGCGGACCATGGGTTGTTGACTGCTCTTGCCGAGAGATGGCATAGCAAGCACAACACCTTCCACCTGCCTACTAGAGAGGTGTCGATCACTTTAGAGGACGTCTACAGGATCTTATGAGTGCCATGTCATGGCGAGCCGGTGAGTATAATCATATTTTGAGATATAATCATAAATGTAATGTTTCCATATGATGAAGACTGACATGATTTATTTGTTGGCACAGGTGTACTATGATCAGGATGCCACTGAGGGGCGCCGACTAGTTCAGGAGATGTTCCAGGATGTCACTATTCTGGATAAGCATATCAACTAGGAGAGGCTGATAGATGATTTTGGCAGAGACTACCCAGTGCCATGTATAGTGGCTTCCATTATTTCATAGATCTTGATGACTGATCACAGTCCTAGGGATTCTTGCTCGGATGGGCTCGGTTATTGGTTGATTTGGTCAGCAGGCCTCAGCGGATGGCATGGGGTCCTGCCATATTGGCAAAGATGTACCATGAGTTGCACGAGATCGTCTACAGAGATGATCAGATATGGGCATGTGGTGCCATCTTGGCACAGGTGTGGGCGTGGGAGCACATCACTGTGGTGCATCCCAGGGTTCAGTTGAGGGAGAGGAGGTACCCCTTCATCTACAGGTATCTTGAGTTCATATCACATGCCCATACTAGGGATGTGACATACTATAGGCAGATTTTAGATGAGATGGCCTGGTTCACATGGAGGCCATACAGGGAGGTTGAGGTTTGGGGAGATGCAGCTAACGAGCTGAGCTACATGCTATGCACTCGGCCACTGGTAGGTCGATATGTAGAGATAGTGGAGAGGTTCTGCATCACTTAGGTATGGCGACAATTCAGGAGGTAGCAGTGAGTCTCGACAGAGACTACGACATATGCTAGGGCCAAGGATGAGGAGGGCCATGGGTGGCTACCCATGTTGGACTATCAGCAGGCTATCGTAAAGACAACAGGTATCAGGAGTGAGCCCTGGGAGTATTTCCCAGATGTGGTAGATACAGGGGCTGATGCAGCCTACAAAGTAGAGTGGTGGAGGGTGCCATTCCCTCAGTTTACAATACTAGATGTATAGGTACCAGCGCAAGGAGGAGATGGAGGGGATGACGGGGGAGACGAAGGAGATGGAGGGGACAGAGGGGAGGGAGGGGATGGAGGAGATGGTAGGAGGGGGAGAGGGAGGAGGATGGAGAGAGGAGAGGGGTAGAGATCAGGTGGCCAGAAATGGTCATGGGGACAGAGATCGGTGACGCCCGAGGATGAGGCGAGACCAGCTTGATGACAGGTAGAGGCACAGTAGGAGCAGCCTGCGGGGAGAGATGATCTGAGAGCCCAGATATAGGCTCAGGAGGTAGAGATACAGTAGCTCTGGATTACTATAGCCATGAGAGATCAGCAGCTACTGGATCTGAGGGTAGAGCGAGATCAGCAGATAGCCGATCTTAGGGTAGAGATAGCACGCCGTGAGGCGATGGCACAGGCAGAGGCAATGGAGCTCCGATAGGAGTTAGCAAGAGTAGCCTACTATCATGGACTCTATCTGCAGGCCGTCCTAGAGGGTGAGAGAGTGCCATCATACTCTTAGAGGGTAGGGGTATTAGATGTGGTACTCGATAGGAGAGCCATGCCTCCTCCACCACCACGAGCTCCTCACGAGGGTGGTAGTGAGCCTTAGGGTTAGGTCTTAGGTTTAGATGTTTTTGGACATATCCTGAGACTTTTGATCTAGATTTTGGGATCTCATATTGTATTGTATATCATGACATTGTTATAGATTTATGAGATTACTGGATGTTCGATGTATCATGTGTTTATGTCTCTCTTGTGATGGATGTATCAGTTTATGTATATTATCTTGTCATTTTGCTCAAAATGCTTATGTATATGCTTATGTATGTTCTCTCTCATAGATGTATGTTTAATTCTCATGTGTATGATATAGACTTATGTTTCTTGAAAATGATAGTTTTGATATAGATATGATGATATGATTAACCCCTTGTGATGAACAGGAAGAGGTTCGAGATGAAAAGGACAAGGAGTGAAAGACATGATCAAGAAGAAGGAAAGGTGAGCGCAGTCGACTGACAGGTCCACGTAAGATGAAAAGGAGAGCTCTCTCCATATGCAAGAAATGCAAAACTAGACTATCATAACCCTAAAAATGCAAGCTACTATGAAAGTGGTTGACTTGCAAGGTCACAACACTTATAGACATCTAATTATCATCATCGAGCGTTATTGGTAGCGTCGTAAGATCATAAAATGCACACTAGCATAACTATGTGGATATGAATATGATCTTTATCAAATAGAAATGTGGAAATCCCACCTAGGCACCAAAGACATGTAGGTCAAGATGACTAATGCAGTGAGATTACCTAAGTTTGATATGGCAAGATTATGCTTGTATCAAGACACATGAAAGTCAGGATAACTAGAAGCATGCACTCACAAAATAGTCAAGGATAATACCTTGTCAATCCATAGGGTCAAGTAAGATCAACATAAATGCTCATGACAGTTAGGATCAACAAAATATACCCACAAGAAGATAAAGAAAGAAAACATGTTCTCATTCCCTCAGTCTTCTAGCTATGCATCATCAAAAACTTCTCAGGGAGAGACCACTCATCAAAGAAATCCTCATAGACAACAAACAAAGAAAAAAAATAAAGTCATCATATCGTTAGCGAGTTGATTGTTTAAGTGCGTGTGTGTTGGTCATAGAGTCAAATTCTGAGTATCATATCTGCTTAGTGAGAAATATCACATCATACGAGACTGTTGGGTAAGACACCTGATAAGTGTTAAGAAACACTCGACGCAAGGGTAGTGTTGAAAAACACTATTTGGGGTGGTGTTGAAAAACACCTGTTGTGAAATGCCCTAAGAGACAAATGAACCTAAAAGACCAATGCTAATAGTTATGCCCCCTAGACAAAGACAAAGACCAATTCTAGACTAAGTCAAATAAGGTCAAGGTATGAGGGAAAGACTCAGTGTCGAGGACGCATGCTAATAAGTAGGAGTGCAAAGGCCTCAAGTAGCGCCTATTTCCAGGTTTTCACCACTTGGATTGTTTTTTTCATTTTTTTATTTTTATGGATTTTTTAAATTTTTTGATTTTTTTGTATATTTTTTTTCAGGACTTTTTATGCTTTTTAGGATTTTTTCAGCATCATTTATGAATTTTTTTGGTATTTTTTCAGGATCGATAAATATGTACAAAGGATGCCCCTAGACAAAAATAGGCATCAAGGATAGAACTTCTTTAGGTGCACAATGTTGATGGGATTAAGGAGTTGTTCTCCATCAGGATCTGACAGTAAATACGCACCGGTACCAAAAGCAGCTATGATGACATATGGTCCAAGCCAGTTAGGTTCAAACTTGCCCTTTTGCTCTCTGTTCTTAGGGTTCTCTCACAAAACAAGATCACCTATTTGGAATTCTCTAGGGTGAACCTTCTTGTTGAATGCTT
This sequence comes from Chamaecyparis obtusa, assembly GCA_027943335.1. NCBI lineage: Eukaryota > Viridiplantae > Streptophyta > Pinopsida > Cupressales > Cupressaceae > Chamaecyparis > Chamaecyparis obtusa. The sequence continues at coordinate 159,058 of BSBK01005979.1, read as the reverse complement.
TGGACATACATTTCTGATACACTCTCATGTGATCAAAGGAAGCCTTACACTTTTCATCTAGAAGTTCTAATTCTTGTAACCTCATGGCGCGATAATCCTCATCTGTAATCAAACCTTTGAGTGAGACTCTAAGTGATGGTATCTCGTCTTCTAAAGGCAATATCGCTTTAGCACCATAGGTAAGAGAAAAAGGAGTGGCTCCTATAGGTGTACGAATGCTTGTTCTGTAAGCCCATAGTGCTGGATTGATTTGTAAGTGCCAATCCCTACCATTCTTGTGCACTATCCTATGAAGAATCTTAAGAATGGTTTTGTTAGAGGCTTCTGCCTGTCCGTTTCCCTGTGGAAAATAGATGGAGGACCAATGTTGCTTGATTTTAAACTTTTTGCATAGATGCTTTAGGTCCTTATTCTTAAATTGGCCTCCATTATCAGTAATGATCTCAGAAGGTACTCCAAATCGGCAAATAATATGATTCAAGATCAACAAAGAAATGGTCCTCCCTGAAGCAACAGAAAGTGGCACAGCTTCCACCCATTTTGTGAAGTAGTCAGTGGTAGTAATAATGAACTTGTGTCCACCTGATGAGTTGGGATGAATCTGCCCAACCAGATCAAAGGCCCAGCACTGAAATGGCCAATGAGAAACAGAAGGGATCAACTCCCTACCTGGAGCATGAATCAGGTTTCTGTGTTTTTGACATTTTTCACATGACTTAGCAAAGGTGATCACATCTATCTGCATTGTGGGCCAATAATATCCCACCCTAAGCAACCTTCAGGCCATGGCAAGACCATTAGAATGTCCACCACAAATGCCCTCGTGGATGTCAGCTAACGCTTGGTTGGATTCCTCCTTTTCCAAGCACCTAAGGAGCATCCCATCTAAACCCCTCCTATATAAATCACCAGAGATGAGGGTGTGGCAAGAGGAATTATGGATGAGGTTTCGGTGTTCAGAGCAGTTGAATGTGTCGGGGATGATGCCATCATGAAGATACGAATAGATAGCACCATATTGGGAAGACTCATGTGTGATAATGGCACAAATGACATGGCTTTCAGATGAGTCAAAGATGGGATGGTGTAGCTCTTCCACTAGGAATTCAAATCTGAATTCATGTGTCTCCAGCTAAAGAAGGGAAGCTAATGTGGCCATGGCATCTACAACTTTGTTCTCTATCCTAGGGATCTGTTGAAACATCACGAAGGTGAAGTAGCATCTCAAAGAATCAACCATCTTTTTGTAGGGTATCAATTTGTCATCCTTGGTTTGATACTCTTCATTGACTTGGTTGATGATTAACTGGGAATCCCCAAAGACATGTAACTATGTGATGTTCCATTCTATAGCCATCCTCAAGCCATTAGTTAAAGCTTCATATTCTGCAATATTATTGGTAAATGGGAATAATAGTTTGTAAGACTTTGGAATATTGTACCTATGTGGAGAAACAAATAACACTCCAGCACCTGATCCATTTTGCATGCGGGAACCATCAAAGAACATTGTCCAAGTGCGAGTAGTTGTATACAAGATGTGTTCATCTAGGAATTCCACTTGGACCGGCATACTATCCTGAATTGGGAAATCAGCTAACTGGTCAGCAATAGCTTTCCCTTTAATGGCCTTCCTTTTAATGTACTCTATGTCAAATTTAGTTAGGACCATCATCCATTTAGCAAGTCTACCCATGAGGGCAGCCTTACTAAGCAAGTATTTAAGAGGATCAATTTTGGCAACCAAATGTATGGTATGAGCAAGCATGTAGTGGCGCAACTTTTGAGAGGCAAACACCACTACAAGACAAGACTTCTCAATATTATTGTAATTGATCTCGTAGGAGACTAGAGTACAGCTGATATAGTATATGGCCCGTTCTTTCCCAGTATCATCTATTTGAGCCAATAATGCCCCCAAGGAAGTGTTTGTAGCTGAAATATATAGGATCAATGGTTTCCCTGGAATAGGAGGCATTAGGATTAGAGGATTAGCCAAGTATTGTTTGATCTGATCTAGGCTCTTTTGACAATCCTCATTCCAAACACAAGAAGCACCCTTATGCAATGTCTTGTTAAAGGGTTGTGCTCTATCTGCAAGCTGAGAAATAAACCTCCTAATCAATTGAAGACGTCCCTGAAGACTTCTCATTTGGCTGATATTTCGAGGAGGTGGCATATCTAGAATTGCTTGGACCTTTTCGGGGTCAACCTCGATACCTTTTGCTGATATTATGAATCCTAAAAGTTTGCCTGAGGTGACACCAAATGCGCACTTCTTTGGATTCAATCTGAGTTGAAACAGTTCCATGCGATCTAGAATTACTTCTAGATCATCGAGGTGTGTGTCCCATTTTCTTGATTTTGCTAGGGTATCATCCACATAATCTTCCATATTTTTGTGCATCATATCGTGAAAGATAGTGGTCATAGCTCTTTGGTAGGTTGCTCCTGCATTCTTTAATCTGAATGGCATGATGTTCCAGCAATAGGTTCCCCATGCACATGTGAATGCTATTTTCTCTTGGTCTTCAAGAGCTATTTTGATTTGATTATACCCTGAGAAACCATCCATTAGAGAGTATATGTCATAGCCCGCTGTCATGTCCACTATCATGTCAATGTTTGGAAGTGGAAAATCATCCTTTGGGCATGCTTTGTTTAAATCTCTAAAATCTGTGCATACACAAATGGACCCATCATTGTTGGAAACTGGTACTATGTTTGAGATCCATTCTGCATAATCGATGGCTCTAATGAATCCAGCTCTCAAAAGTTTTTCTAATTCCCCTTTGACAAGGAGAGCTACATGTGGATGCATTTTTCTGAGTCTCTATTTTACTGGCTTGACTCTTGGAGCTATGGATAAGTGATGCATGATAAGATTTGTGTCAAGCCCTGGCATGTCTGAATACGTCCATGCAAAATTAATTTTTTTTTTTGTAAAAACTGTACATATGCCTTGGTCTCTTCTTTTGATAAAGACTGAGCAAGATGGACTATTTGAGGATTTTCTTCTATCTTCAAATTGACTGGCTTTGTTGGCTCAATCAATACTAATGATCTATCCTGGAAATAACTCGGTAAGTTATTAAGTACCCCATCCTTAGGTGTCTCAAAGAGGTTTTCACCCTCGGATGCATCATTTCTTTTTACTATTTTTGGTTCTGACACCGCCACAAAGTGGTTTTCACCATCAGACCTATTTTTCTTTTTCTCTTTTATTTTTAGACTGAGGTACTTAATATCAGGCTCTATCATGTTGGTTGTTGGTTCACTGGTGGAAGAAGCCACAGGTTCAAGAGCATTCAGATAGCAGGCAATTTCATAATCATTCTGAAAGGTGAGGAATGTGGGCTCTTGATGGTACTGAGACCAGTCAATTAGGTCAAAGTGAACAAGGGGTAGGTCAATGACTGGTTCAATGTTGTTTATGCGAAAGGTGTCATCTCTGGTGACCATATAATCAGAGTTCATCAAGTCTTCTTCTAAGATACCTGAATTAGGATTCATCCTATCAAATGAAGCATCATCCACTAAGGCAATTTGAGGAGTGCAATCCTCTAGTCCTACACTAGGATCGTTGGCCGCATCAGATTGGGCACTATAGGCATGGACAATATCTACGTCCAGATCAACTGTTGCATTTGAAAGCCAGTCCCACTCATATTCATGGGAGTCTATGTCTGAGTCATCATTTGGGCCTCGTGTGTAGAAGCCTCAAGGTTAGGAAGGGTTTCCCCCTCTCTAGTGCTAGTATTGGTACTATCCGTCATAGCTAGGACAATAACACTTTCTTTTGTTGATCTAGCAGTCACACAGTCACTATCCATCGTAGCTGGGATAGTAGGACTGTTAAGTATCAAATCTATGGAATCTCCCCAAAGGAGATGTGTTGAGGGCACCCAATCATCAGACACATCTTGTTGATTAGAAAGATCAGGTGTATAATCTGAGTCACTATCACTGTCCGTCACAGCTGGGACAGATACACCTTTCTTTTTCTTATTCTCAAAACCTAAGCCAACCGTGGACTTATTCTTTCATCCGAAAAAAGCATGATCAAGAGGCTCAGCTTTAGCATCCAGCCTATGACTAAGGGGACCATATCCTGGATATCCCATATTTTTAACCAGTGTATACCCTTTCCCATAAGCTTCAGGTGAAGGAGAAAAATTCTCGTTGTTTTTGTATTTTCCCTCATGATAGATCCAGTCCCTTACGACAACTTCCTCTTTCTCTTCCTGAATAGGAACCGAGGACTCAATGAATTTTCCAAATAATGTCATTGCTGATGATGAAGGCTTCACATTTGGTGATGGTCTCCCATAAGACCTAGGAGAGATGGGCATTTTTGTAAAAGAATCAATTTTATAATCTCCCATCCCAAGATCTATGGTCTTGAACTTCTGCTTACATTGTTCAAGTGAACTACTAGGACTGTCAGCAATTCCCTATTCAAAGGTACATGTGATCCAGCAAAAATGTTATTAACTGACAAAGCACTATCTCTAGGGATGCAAATTTCTACACCATTATGGGGAAACTTAACACACTGGTGATATGTTGATGGGACTGCTTGCATTTCATGAATCCATGGCCTACCTAGCAAAATGTTGTAGGCTAAAGGTCCAACATCAACAATTTGAAATAAGATATCTTTTTCTACTGGACCAATGCGAATAGGCAAAATAGCCAATCCCTTAGGACTTCTTTCTGCTTCGTCATATGCTTTGATTTTGATCCTTTTCCTTGTGTCAATGACGTTCTCAGAATATCCTAGAGCTAGCAACAAACTCAGGGTACAAATATTGAGCCCCGCACCCCCATCTATTAGTACACGCCTGACACGGGTTTTATAAATCATGACTTTGATGTGTAAGGCCAAATTATGTGGGTGACTGATGGATTTGTCATCTTCTTCTGAGAAGGTGAGGTAATGAGGGCTAGCCAAATGGTTGACCATGTTCTGGAATTGATTAATATCTAAGTTGTTAGGGATGTTGGCTGCTCGCAAAGCATCCTCAAGGACACGCTTATGTTTAGGGGACAATTCTAAAAGCTCAAAAATGGATATCTGTGCGGGTGTACGTTGTAATTGGTCCATAAGATTATAGTTGGAATTAGGACCAACAGCAAATTTAGGAGGAACACCTTTGGACATGGGCTGCTTAGACTTGCTAGTGCTAGGACCTCTAGTGATAATGGGCGCTTGGGCCTACCTGCTAGTGACAGCATTGAGGGACTGGGGCATTCTGTGTGAGTGAGGACCTCTTATCACCATAGCGGGTCTTTCATCAGTCATAGGAGTTGAGTCCACATTATGTCCATAAGGGTCTTTCCCTCTACCATGTTGACACTATCATCCACAACCTCAAGCATGTTAATAATGTTCTCCACATTTGTGTAGGTGTAGTTGATAGCCACCTTGCCATTCTTAGAATTCTCTCCTTTCTCATACTTAGGCAAGAGCTCTTTAAAGGCTTTATGATCCGCATTAGTGGTTAACCCATCAACTTGTAGTTGTCCTTTCTCAATAAGGTCTTGGACAAGATGCTTGAGTTTAAAATAATTTTCTATGTCATGTCCAATCCCATTATGGAAAATGCAAAAAGCCTTCACATCCCACCAATGAGGTAAAGGATCCGGTATGCGATGTTTTGTAGGATCCTATGGGTGTACCAAATTATGAGCAACTAATGTCTTAAAAACATCTGCATAAGATTCTCCCAATTTGGTAAATTGTCTTTTCTCTGTTTTAGATCTCCTTTGATACTTAGGTTTATCTTGTTGTGTTGAAGACGTTTGCAGCTTCATAGCTTGAACTACATGGGAGAGGTTAAGAACTCCTTCATTTTTGACTTGAGATGAGTCAACAACTCCGTCATTGACCACTTGCTTGTTGTTGTTCCAATAGGAGTTCTTTTTGTCCTTGTTACCATTAGTATTGTTATTTTGGCTATTGTTGTAATTTGTTGGTTTACCCAAAATTCCTTGTTCTTTTAGGACATCCTCAATGCGACATGCCACCTCTACCATAGTATCAAAGGAATTAAATAGGATTTTCTTGACTTCATATCTTAGTTCTGGTATTAGGTTGCTCACAATGATATCAATTCTCTCCTCCTCAGGGATTGTCCTTGGGTATTTTGAACACAATCGCCTCCATCGTTGTAAAAATGTGACAAAAAATTCCCATTGATTTTGCTTGAGTTTGCACAAATCAAGCATTGTGATTGACCTCGATAAGTTGTAAGCAAAATTCTGAACAAACTTTTGGACAAGTTCTTTAAATGTCTTTACTAGAGGGGAAAGGTTGGTGAACCACTCCATGGCTTGACCTTTTAAACTCCTTGGGAATAATCTCATCAAGTAGGAGTCTTCATGGTGAAAGGAAAAGCTCATTATGTAGAACTGTCGAACATGGTCGTGAGGGTCACCAGTGCCATCATATTTGTCATATGTTGGGAACTCAGCTTTCTTAGGGAATTCTACCATCACCACACTTTTGTCAATGGGGTTAGGACATATGGAGTCCAAATGAAACGTGCTCTTGGGAGCCTTCATCCTATCTATATCCTTTTGCATTTGTAAGATCACCTCATCAGTTGAAGGGCTCTGTTTCTGGATCTTTTGGTGAACATCAAAATTATATGGAACTTTAGCGCCTTTATTAATAAGACTTTCCAAGAATTGATCTTTGTTTTGTTCCACATATTGCTCCACATATGCTTGAAAGGATGGTTCTTGTTGCATAGTCATGAAATCCATATGATCAAATTTAGCATAACTTCCTCCATGTTGTGAGCCATGATGTGCTCATTGGGAGGGTTGCTTTGAATGTCTATGAGATGACTGTCTCCTATGATGGTCATATCTTGAAACCCTTCTTCCTCTAGGGCTTGGGGATCATGAGGGTGTCCTTGACCGTCTTCTAGGACTTGGTGAAGGGGTAGATGGGGGTGAGTTGGTCCCACTATTGGTTCCCCTTCCATTAAATCAGCTTTGGAGTTGTTGTGCGTAGAGTCTATCTTCTTCTTCTTGGGTGACTCTTTTCTGGATATCCAACAACGCACATTCCTCTTCCTCTAGTTGTCTGATTTTTCCTTTTTAGCAGCCTGTTCATCCAAATAGGCTTGCTTCTCTCTCTCAATGCTTCTCAATCTTGTATTTGCATATCGAGAGGTGTCTTTAAGTGGGGAGGTTTTTCTTGAATGCCTTATTACATTGGCTGCGTTGATGTGGTGATCACTAAATTCATTGTTCTAGTCTTCATGTTGTGACCCTAAATCTGAGTGAATTTGCTTATGATGTATTTCGGCTTGTTGGTGAGCATCAAAATACCTCACGTTGTTGGAAGGTGACCCGGGTGGACTAGCATGAGAAGAACCACCATACTCTCTTCTGTGTCATTGGAAGATATCCTCAAGAGTTTGATTCATGGCTTCTCTTTGTTATCGGGTGAAAGTGTAACTAATGTCCATGCTTGATGAAAGTGGTATAAAAGAGGTGCTCACTTCACTAGGATTAGCTCCCGGATTAAAACAAACCTCAGATTCACTCTTAGGAGATTGATCAAAAAGGGGTCCTTTTCCCTTAGGTTGTCGATGAGTCTTGACGGGTGGTAATTGGCTAAAGGAAATGGGGGGTCACTTCCCTTGATTGACTTGGTACCTTGTCATAACTGACATGAAAGAAAGATACTCTCAATGAGAAGGTGATCTCTTAAAGTGTCAACGCCAAACTAGGATAATCAAAGTTCTTTATTGTCCAAAGAGAAATGAAAAGATAAAAAAAAAGGGCTTTACCAACACTGTCAAAGAGGTGCTTCAAATCAAAGGGTGACTACCCTTGCACTTTTGAATTAGGAGGTTGGACTAGGCCAAAAGATAATTGAAAATGAGATTTAAATGAAAGCGATTTGGACAATAAGAGTACTAAAATTTTCCAAGAATGTAGCTAACAATCTTAGAGATGAACCTTGGCACCGAGAATGACCTTCTAACTTGGCAATTATTTCAAAGTGATTTCGTAAATCAAATGATGCTATCCCGGAGGACTAAAACCAAAAATTTAGAGTCAAGACAGGTCTCAAACGTCGGGGCAAGAAGCCTACTCTAAGACCTAACTTGATTAACAACAACTGAAACTGACCAAACTGTAAGCACAACAAAAATTAACCAGGCGATATACTCCAGGCTACTGGGGCGATATACCTATAACCGCGCAATACTTCGCACGATGCCAGGCGATATACCTCAGCACTGGCGGGCGATATACTCTAGGCGGGTCGGGTGACAGTCCGTTAGGGGTGAACTATTGCGCGATATTTCTCTTCAAAGCAGGTGATATTTCTAGCAAGCATGAAGTATCGCATGATATTTCACTTTACAATGTGCGATACTGTTGCAGAATTGTTCAACTCTTGACCAGAATTGTGTAAAATTCACATTTTTGGGTCTGTTTGGTAAAAATTTCCAGTCTGAGGGTTGATGTTTTCAATTTCAGTCACAATACCAGCAAAATTTTGGCAGATTTGCAAACAGTAAGGGATCAAAACATGGTCTCAAACACTTGAAACAAGGGCAAAAGCAACCTTGCCAAGATAAACACTTGTGATATCAGAATTGAAAAAGCACCCTATGAATGCTACCAATTATTTGTATGTAAGAACATTTGCACTGGTATCACACAACCGAAGATAATTCAAGAAAATCTATCCTAAAAAGTCAAGGCTCAATACTTACCAACTTAGCCCACAACTTGATATCCCCTCGCCTCACACCAAGTGGTTACCCACAAGAGATGTTGGCTTTGTCATGGAAATGTCAAATGACACAACCAAAGGGACACATATGGTGAGTATCTTAAGGTGATCTGGGTAAACCACTTGGATCAATCCTTGCACTAAGAAGATAAGAGGCTAAACAAGGTGGCTTCTATCTAATGGTTCTTAATAAGGATTTCCATTCACAACACCCCTCTTGCTCCTCATAAAGGACTAGGACCTTGCAGCCTCAAGAGTACCTTAAGCATTCTTGTTCAATGTTTTCCCCATGGTCGCAATCCCATGAGCTACTCACATCAAATGAAGATAAGTGTTATGTCTACCAAGGTTTTTGGTGTCCTTGATAGCCTTGAGATTATAGTGAGTTGGAATCACTTGCCACCAAGAAAAATGATGACAAGGTTGTCCCCACTTGAGTCATTCCTCTTGATTGCTCAAGAGCAGGCCCACTAAAGGATCCTAAACTAGACAAAGAATAGATCAACTCTTGAGGTTCAAGGTTTTTGGTTCACCACAAGGGTGAAGAGCATACTCCCCTATCTCAAGAATCTCTCCCAAACACACCAAGCAAAGAGGTTCAATTACTCCCTTGCTTCCAAAACCTTAAGATGGGTCAAGATTTTTTGGTTCACCTAAAGGTGAAGAGCATACTTCTCCTACCACCTCAAAATCTCTTTCACAAGGTTTTAAAGATTCCTAATATAATGAGTGAATGCCACACTTGAAAGGAAAGCAAATAAACAAGCAAGATTTTTTTTTTTTTGTTTTTATGCTTGGGCAGCCCTACAAAAATTGTTAGTAGCCCTCTTTGACATGTGTTTTTAGCAATTTTCAAGCAATAAGAGCACCTACAAACACAACTTGTTAGACCCACAAGGTTAGCAAAATCAAAATCCAAATGTAAACTTGCAATAAACTAATAGATTCAAGCTAAAAAATGCAGGTTAGACCTATCTAAACATAGCAAAATAAAATAGCAAACTAAAATGATCAAATTCAGATGAGAAAACTAGAAATGCAAGTCTCTATCAGATTAGGCGATATACTCAGACTTCACCAGTATCGCGCGACACAGTTTCCTATAGTCGCGCGATATACCTCAGTCTGGGTGATACTTCGCACTATGGGCGGGCGATACTTTGCTTGATGCCAGGCGATATACCTCAGTACTGGCAGATGATTCTTCTATCACGCGAAGTGTCACACCACTATACAAAGGTATATCGCGCGATATTTCTGAGAAGTATCGTGCGATACTCTGAGACAGAAAACTGAAACTGCAACATTTCTGAAAAATAATCCGAAAAATGATGAAAATGCAAAGAAACAAAGGACAAAGTCTATCTACTCTGCCCCACGGTGGGCACCAGAAATGTACACACTAAAATGGTGCACTTCTATGAACTATTACATGCAAGGTTGCTCAAGAATGAGGCCTCACAAAGTGGCTCATAGCTCTCTATGCATGGAGTTGCAAGGGACTATGATAAATTTGCTCTCAGCTAGAGCTACAAGCTTGTGACCTTGCTAGTCAACCATACAATGAGAGATTCAAGTGAAGACAAGGGCAATAATGCCAATATCTCCAAGAATCCAAATATGCAATGCAATGCAACTAAAATGAGGATGAAAATATGCAAAGTATTCTATGAAAAGGAAAGAACAAGTGTTACAAATCCTTCCTATTTAGACTATGTGAGATTAATCTATTGCATAAAAGGAAGTCTACACTAAGAATGCCATTATCATGCAACTATGAAAGCAAATATGAACTAGATGATGAAAGAAACAAGTCTTCAATATCCTCAAAAGCTCCAAATGCACCTAAAACTTATAGCATAACATTAGCATAAAAACATGGCATATGCAAATGAAGGAGAGAGCTCTCCTTTTATAAGAAATGAGGTGAAATGGACCATGGAGATTAAGAGGAAAAAAGTCTTAATTAGCGGTGGAGCTTGAAAGAGGAGCAATCCATGTGCACAAGTATCCTCCAATAGGAAAATAAGAGTTGACTTTATGTCCATATGAGACAAAAAGTGCTTTTCTCCTTTTTATAAAATAGGAATAATGTTTTATTTGTGCAACTTAGGATAAGAGGAAAAGTGGGGCTTTTTATTTAATCAAAAGGGGAGGAAATATTCCTTTTAATCAAATAAAGACTTAGGATAAATGGTTAGCCCAAGGATAAAAATCCAATATATGATCGAAATTAAGATTTGATCAAGAATTGATAATGTTGAAAATATTGATTATTGATAAAATTGATTCAGGATTGATAAATCAAATAAATGGGGCCCAAAGTCTAGGCGACCATTTTAGGGTGCATACAAGTGTTATCTATTTGATGATCTATGGTAGGTGGTATATGAAGAGTATGCAAAGCATATGGTTTATGCTAAGTTGAAACTTTTAAGTTAGTAGTGACAGGGAGGAGTTCGACATCTACCTAATTCACTCTGATAGGAAGATGGCTTTTAGGGGTTGCATTAAGATAGAGAAGTGGGATAGGATACTCAACCATTTTGATGATCTATATTAGAGGGTGGTGTAAACTATGTTGGAGTAAGACTACTACAACAAAAAATACATATTTAGGGTTAATTATGATGTAGTAGGTACCTTTGATGTTATCCTCTTGACCATGAGGATTCCTAAACCAGAAATGATAGCCTTATGCAAGATAGTATTTATGAAAGAAATAATTGATGGTTAGAATGATGTTGTATTTAGTGTGAATGAGGACATGGAAATTCCTTATCCTAAAGATTACATGACTATGGATCTAGGGATGCTAGTCGACAATGGGGATATAATTTGTAGGCCTATTTTAGCAAATTTAAAAACATAGAAGTATTTAATGGTCGACACTTGGAGGTTGAAATGAACATAGATTTTATAGTTAAATGACATCATATAGTATTGGTCCAAGATTCTCTATGGTCCAGAGACTATATGAAGGATGAAGAATACAAATTGTCAGACTCATTTGGTAATATAGATTTGGATAAGATACAGGTAACCCCACTGATTATTATAAAGTTAAGCAGGGTTAGAGGTGTATCAAGGAGGGGCAAGATGAAATGGAAAGGCTTCACATGGAATTATATCATGCCTATTGATGATGATTCATTATGGGTGATGGAGGAGGCTAGTGGAGATATATTTTTCATCTCCTGTAACCCAAAGGATTGAGGTTTTTAATTTTAGACTCCATAAACTACTAGACCATTTTGATGTCAAGGTTTGTAACTATTGTATATATTTATATCCCTATAGTTGTGTCTTAGGTTTTCTAGTATTGTTGTTATGACACTCCTTTGATATTATAATGGTTCTTTTGTGCACTAATGAGGAGAACTAATACTATCCTTGTTAATTTTTCTATTAATAATGAATATTAGTATTATAATCATATGATAAATTTTGTTGGCTTTTCGATTAAGACATTTCTGATGTTCATATTAATGAAGAAAATTTATGGATTAAGTGACATTATTTTATCCCCACTCAAAGGTATATTTACTAATCGATTGGAGATTCTACATTAACATTGGTCAATAATTTATTAATATCTGGTGTTTGTTAATACTATAAGGTCCAATATTACTGAGAGGGGGGGGGGGGGGGGTGAATCAATAATCTATCAAATTAGAAAATTTTCACAATCCTTTCAACAATATTAACCTCATTCATTAACTTTAAACTTTATGCATGCAATAAAAAAGTAACCATACAACCATCCAAACATGCAACAAAGTGATACCAATATTTTATCATGGAAACCATGATTAAGGGTGAAAACCATGTTTGCAATTAGAACCCACTGATTATTTTTACTTTTATGAAATGTGCCCTATTAAAGGCCTAGCCCTATTAGGAGCTTTACAAATGCCCTGTTAGGAGTAGACCCTGTTAGGAGTCACCCAGTTAAGGGATTTTCCTCTAGCCTTGTTAGGAGCTTTACCCTATTAGGATTAACCTTGTTAAATGATTTCAAACCCTACTTAAAGAGTCATTCTATTAGAGGATTTACAAATTAGACCTGTTAAAGTCTACTCCATTAAGGGATTTTCTTGCAAAAATTGTTAGGAATCAACAAGTACAATGATATGGGTATATAACTTCTCATTTTCTTGTTTAAATTTAATTAAGCTCAAAACTTCTTCCTCTTGTAGATGATCTTTTCTCTTTAATTGCAGACGATCTTTTCTCTTTAATCGGCCACACATTTGCATCCATGATCTACAACTTCATAATTCATCACTTGACATATAAATACATCTTAACTAACTAGGTCGGGCCACCACCTTAAACATGACTTAACACATTTGAATTTCATCATTACAATTCATTCTCACTCAATCCTTGAACCCTAAGATGTGTTACCAATAATTTATTACAATTTCAAGTCCAGGTTGACCTTCAAATCTATCACACATTCAATTTAAATTAAGAACAATCAATCCTTTTGACTTCTTCAACACACTTCTAATACTTAATCAAACCCGATCACCTCAAATAATGTAACACTAACTCAACATTAAAAAGATGTTATGCCATGTCACCTTGACACCCAAATTATGAAAATATTCACTCCAATTGATTGCATCATCACCACTCATTGATCTAACATCAACTGGTCAACCTATTCAAACATTTTGTAAACTTCCATTGAATGATCTTATGTCCCTTGAAACGATGCCTTGTGATACTCCAAATAACTTATGATCATAGTATCAATAACATAGTCTAGCCAAGATAAACATATCATGACCACAACACTTGCATACACATTGATTTGATAGAACAATTAAATCATTCATCCTTTGTCACTTTTTGTTCTTCATATTCCTTTGTCACCATTCAGTTGATCATAACTCTCTCCATTCTTATTTCTAGCGATTGCGATCATACATACAACATCTAAAAACATCTCTAACTCTACCATAAGAACCACACACTCCAATTTTGTCAAAAACTCACCACACATTGGACTTAGCATCTCAAACACTTATCATCTCATTGCTAGCCAACACATCACTAATTTGAAATCAATGGAAATATGATGATTGATCTTCTTGTCATCAAATGTGTACTAATTAATACTCAATAATCTCGGCAACATCTCTACATTAGTTGTGCCAATAATCACCCCCTTTAGCATTGATCGAAACACTATTCAACACCTCATTGATCTCATCATGGTAGCTCCTTCCAAGTCTTCTTTTCTTTTCTCCCATGTACCTTCAACTGATTCTTCTTCTAGTCTTCTCTTGATCTTCTTTTCTCTTCTCCCCTTTTGACAACAATGCCAAAGGTGCCACATAGGTCACCTATTGCTGCAACAACTTCCTTTGCCTCCAACTAATCCCCCTAAGTATTAGTCCCCTTCACATAAACCCACCAGAGAAAGATATTCAATGAGTCCACTGGATTGATGCTAACAACATCTTAGTTTTGTTTAGGTAGGGGAATAACCCCTAACTTACCTCTTAGATACACAAAATTATCCTTAGGTAGTGGCTTAGTGAATATATCTGCTAGTTGCTTCTTGGTTGGCACATATCCCAACTTGACTACCTTCTTTTGCACTTGCTTTATTAAGAAATGATACTTTATTGCAATGCACTTAGTCTTAGAATGCATCACCAAGTTCTTAGAAATATTGATTTCACTAGTATTATCATAATATATAGTCACTAGTTCAAGTACCTTCTCTTTGATACCTTCCAAGATCTGCTTCATCCATGCAATTTGAGTGCAATCAATAGTTTCTCCTACATATTCAACTTTTGTAGTTGATTGGGAGATGCAATTTTGCTTCTTACTTGTCCATGACACAAGTCTTCCTCCTAGAAATAATTCTTGTCCACTTGTTCTTTTTTTTCATCAATGTTTCCTACCCAATCTGCATCAGTAAAAAGAATCAAAGAGAAATCACCTTTATGAGCTTACCAAATACCATAGTCTTATGTTCCTTTCAAGTATCTGAATATCCTCTTTACTACTACCATGTGATATTCCTTAGGATTGGCTTGAAATTTGGCTACTATACTAACTACTTGTGCAATGTTTGGTATGCTATGAACAACATAATGCAACTTACCATTCATGGATATGTACAGAGTTTCATCCACTACACTTGACTCATCATCCTTATACATTTTTCATTTGGTCACCATGGGGGTTCCAACTAGTTTGGAGTCTTCCATTCCAAAAGTCTTAAGCACTTCCTTTATGTACTTGGACTAGTTGATATAGATACCATCCTTGAGTTGTGAAATCTATAAAAAAATAAAGAACTTAGTTTCTACTATCATTGGCATCTCAAACTCCTTAGTAAATGCCAAAATCATTTCATCATTTCCTCCAAATATTATGTCATCTACAAACACTTCAGCCAATAGTATCTTACTACCTTCAACCTTCAAGTACACATTTCTATCCTCACTTGATCTTATGAAATTAATCTTAACAAGATAAGAGTGTAGCCTTTCATACTATGTTCTAGGTGCTTGTTTTAGTCCATACAATGCCTTTTATAGCTTGCACTCAATATCCTTATCTTTTGTGAGTGAAAACCCATCTGGTTGCTCTATGAAAACCTCTTCTTCAAGAATCCCATTTAGAAAACTAGATTTGACATCCATTTGAAAAACTTTAAACTTCTTATAGGAAACATAAGCAAGTAAAATTCTTACCCCATCAAGTATTTCTATAGGAGAAAATGTTTCTCCATAGTCTAATCCTTATTCTAGTGCATACCCCTTACATACAAGTCTTGCCTTATTATGAGCCACTTCTCCATCTTCATTCAACTTGTTCCTAAAAACCCACTTTGTACCAATCACATTCTTATCTATTGGTCTAGGAACAAGTGTCAATGTATCATTATTATCAATTTGATCAAGTTCCTCTTCCATGGATTTTATCCAATCATCATTCTTCAAGGCTTCCTTCATAGTTTTAGGCTCAAAATTGGAAATTATACATGTACTTTTTGTGATCTTCCTTCTTGTCTATACTCCAACATCTTTATCTTGTATGATCTGATCAATAGAGTGATTCAACTTCACATTCCTTGGAATAACCAATTCAGCTCTAGGTACTTCTTCTTGTTCCACTAGTTGAACCACTTCTTCCCCATTGTTCTATTCAACAAATTATTGTAGTTTCAGTTGCACATATATAAATTCTTGATCATTTATTGGTTCTTTCTTTCTTGTTACACCAGATTTCTCTATAAATTCATCTATCTTCACAAATTCACTTTCAATCATCTTGTTAGTCATTTTATTGAAATAATTATAAGCCTTGTTTTTAGTAGAATATCCCAAGAAAATACCCTCATCACTCTTAGGATCAAACTTTCCAGTGAAATCATCTCACTTGATATAACATTTACTACCCAAAACTTTGAAATATATAACACCAGGTGAATGACCATTCCATAATTCATAAGGTGTCTTACTGGTTCCTTTCTTCACTGGTACTCAGTTTAATGTATAGATTGAAATTATAATAGCTTCTCTCCAATATTACTTTTGTACATCACCTTGAATCATCATTGTCCTAGCAACATCAACTATAGTTCTATTCCTCCTTTCAACAACTCCATTCTATTGATGTGTTCTTGGTGCTAACATTTTTCTCTTGATTCCATTCTCCTCACAATATTGAAAAAAATCTGATTAAGTAAACTCTCCTCCTTTGTTTGATCTTAAACATTTCAAGCTCTTACCTATTTCATTCTCAATAAGTGCTTTGAAATCTTTGAATTTGTAGGAAGCTTCAGATTTATCCTTCAAGAAAGTCACCCACATCATCCTTGAGTAGTCATCAGTAAATAATATGAAATATTTATCACCATGATAACTTCTTGTCCTCATAGGACCACACAAATCAGTATGCACTAAATCCAATATATTCTTTGATAAAAATGATTTTATAGTAAAAGTAGAGCTAGTTAACTTACCCAACTGACATTCCTTACACATCATGTTGTCAGGTTTAACTAATTGTGGAAAACCTCTAACTGCATTAGTCTTAAGTTAACTTTGACCAAACTATCAAAGTTCACATGACAAAACCTTCTATACCACAACCAACTATCCTTAACTCTAACCACCAAATAACTATTTATAGTAGTAATCAGATGGAATAAATTACCTCTAGTCTTCCTACCAGTTGCAATCAGATCACCTGACCTTCCAAGTATCCTGCATACACATCCTTTGAGCTGGAGTCTATAACCTTTATCATTCAAGTGACCCACACTCAAAAATTTATGTGTTAGACCTTCTACAAAGTAAACATCATCAACATTTATCTTACCATTCAAAGAAATTTTACCTTTTCCTTTTACTGAGAAGGGTGTGTTGTTACCAAACCTGAACACACCGCCATCAAATTCTTCAAGCTTGATGAACTTACTTCAGTCACTAGTCATGTGATAAGAACAAACACTATTAATAACCCATTAATTGGCTTGATCCATATGAGAGACTAAGGTCTTTTCACCTTCTAAGGTATCTTATTTTACTACAATAAACACTATCTCTTCATATTCATTTTCTTCATTAGTCACACCTTCATCTACTGCAACATAACATTGTTTCTTTCCTTTTCCTTTGAATCTTTTGATCTTCTCTTTTTGTTCACCATTAGGACACCTAGCATAAATATGTCCTATCTTATTGCATGATAAATACTTCAAAGATAACTTGCCTTTGTACTTATTGGTACCTCTAAGTAGTCTCCTTGCAAGAAATACTTCAAGTTTCTCTTGCTTCCTCTCTTCATCCAAGACATACTCAAATTCCCTAGAATAACTTGACATGCAAACATATTCATGACTTGTCTATTTTCGCTTATAATCTGATGCTAATGAAAAATAGCCCTTAAAAGTTGCTTCAACTCTAGGAATACTATTATCAAACTTACTCAACTCAAAAGTAGTAAGCTTACCAATCAAACCATTAATAGAGATGTTATCTATTGTTCTCAACTCATGAATAGTAGAAACTCTAATGGCATAAGCATGAAGTAAGGTCCTCAACATTTTACTTACCATGTCTTCTTCAATGGCACCACCGACACTCTTAAAATTATCTACAACTTCTTTTATCCTTTGACCATATTGAGCAATGTTTTCCCCTTCAACCATTTCCATGTCATCATATTTTCCCTTCAAACTATCTACCCTAGATTTTTGTACATGCTCGTGTCCACCATAGATTAGTTTAAGCTTTTCCAAAACCTCATGAGTAGACTCTAAACCATGTACATCAATATATTCAATATCATATAAAGTACTTACTATAGCCTCCAATGCTTGCATATTCTCTTGTTGCTCCTTCACTTGATCTACATTAAGAGTCCTAACAAGAATAAGATATTTGGTCACAACATGATTCCATAATTGTGGTCCCATACCTTTTAGATGGATCTTCATCAAGTTGCTCCATATTGTGTAGTTATCTCTTGTGAATTTAGGGTCTTCCTTCTTCATCATTGGATCTTTTCCTCAAGTTGTTAAGCTTACCACAAGGAGGACCAAGGGCTCTGATACCAATTGTTAATAATGTAAGATCCAAGATTACTGGGAGAGGCGGTGAATCAGTAATATATCAAATAAAAAACTTTTCACAATCCTTTCAACAATATCAACCTCATTCACTGACTTTAAACTTTATGCATGCAATAAACAAAGTAACCATACAACCATCCAAACATGCAACAAAGTGACACTAATATTTTATCATGAAAAGCCTTATTAAGGGTGAAAACCATGGTGGAAATTATCACTCACTAATAATCTGCACTCTTCTGTAATGCACCATGTTAAAGGCCTAGCCCTGTTAGGAGCTCTAAAAATGCTTGGTTAGGAGAAGACCATGTTAGGAGTCACCCAGTTAAGGGATTTACCTCTAGCTCTGTTAGGAGATTCACCCTATTAGGAGTAACCTTTTTAAATAACTTCAAACCCTAGTTAAAGAGTCACCTTGTTAGATGATTTATAAATCAAACCTATTAAAGTCTACCCGGTTAAGGGATTTTCTTATAGAAACTATTCGGAATCAACAAGTATAACGATCTAGGTATAGAAATTCTCCTTTTCTTGTTCAGATCTAATTAATCTCATAACTTCTTCCTCTTGTAGATGATCTTCTCTCTTTACTCAACTGCACCTTCACATCCATGATCTATAGTTTCATAATTCATCACTTGACTTATAGATACATCTTCACTAACTAGGTCGACCTCCACCTTAAACATGACCTAAGACATTTTAATTTCATCATTACAATTCATTCCCACTCGATCCTTGAACCCTAAGATGTGTTCCCAATAACTGATTACAATTTTAAGTCCATGTCCGCATTCAAATCCATCACACATTCAATTTAAATTAAGAATGGTCAAACCTTTTGAATTCTTCAACATGCTTCCAATACTTGATTAAATCTAACACCTCTAACAATGTAACACCAATTCAATATTAAAAAGCAATTATGCTACATCGCCTTGACACCTAGATCATGAAAACATCCACTGCAACTAATTGCATCATCACCACTCACCGATCTAACATAAACTGGTCAACCTATTCAAACATTTTGCAAACTTTCATGGAACAATCTTCTTCCCCTAAAACTATTCCTTGTGGTACTGAAAATAACTTGCGATCATAGTATAAAAAACATATCCTATTCAAGATAAACATATCATGACCACAACACTTGGATCCACACCAATTTGATAGAACAATAAAATCATTCATACTCAATCACTGTCTATTGTTCTTATTCCTTTGTCACCATTTGATTGATCATATCCATCTCCATACTTATTTCCATCCATTACGATCATACATAAAACATATAGAGACATCTCTAAGTCTTCCACAAGAACCACACACTCTAATTCCATCACAAACTCACCACACATTGGATTTCTTAGCTCAAACACTTATCAACTCACTATCAACCAACACATCACTAAGTTGAGATCAATGACAAGACAATAAGTGATCTTTATGTCATCAACCCTATACCAATTAACACTCAACAATATCTACAACGTCTCTACATTAGTTATGCCAACAGTATTGTCTTGTTAAATCATGGCCCCTATTTGTATTGGTCTTGATGTCTTGTCTTTAATGTGTTGGTTTTTCTTCTCTTTGTTGGTTCTGGGTTTGATGCCCCCAACTTCCTCCCTTTTTTCTATTATATGTATTATGTTTTCTTTCTTTGAGCTTTTCCCTTGCTATGGTTGTTCTCGTTGGCCTTCATTCTTGTTATCTCAATTTTCTACTTTTTTCTTGGATTGATTTTGGGTTTTTTGTGTGCTTATGAGGGTTTGAAGGTATGTATCTTCAAGGCCATTCTTTTTTCTAGCTGCAATGTGGTGAATGTGTCTGACTCATTTCTATGTGTTTTGTTGGCTATGTGCATTCTTGGTTTTGGTTTCAGGCCTTTGCTTCTTCCCTTGGGTTGATCATGATTGCATCTTGGGGACTATTATGTGTTTGTGAGTTTTGATGGCTTTTTGCCTTGATTCAATTGTTAGTTTGTGTTGAGTCTTTAATTTTGCTGATAGTTTATTCTTTATTCTTTATTCCTTTTTTTTTTTTCTATTTTTCAGTTCTTAATTTTTTCCTAGTTCTCTGGCTCTTTTTTTTATTTGTTGTTTTGTTGATTTGTGGCTGTCTTTCTTTGTTTTGGTTTCTCTCTTTGGTTTGGTCTTATGTGTTTTTTCTTAGCTAAATGGCTTTGTTCTGTTTGGTTATTCCTTGTTTTTTTAATCTTTGATCTGGTATCTATTTCTATTTTTCTTTTAGCTGGCTTGGTGGAGGATATCTTTCTCCTTTGATATGAGCATATTAGATTTAGATATATATATATATATATATATATATATATATATATATATATATATATATATATATATATATATATATATATATATATATATATATATATATATATATATATATATATATATATATATATATATATATATATATATATATATATATATATATATATATATATATATATATCATACTCTAAAGCTATGTGTGTGTATGTATCTAATCATGAGTATATTTCATATATTCATAGATATGCTTTCTTATATTTGATCTTGGGCATTAGGATCTACTATTTCACAAAGGACCATTATGTAACTAGTTACATATGTTAGTGAAGTATTGACTTATAAAAAAATTTGAGACTCACTTTTAGATCCTTTATCATATTCTTCTTTCTATTATATCTGATTCTACTATTTATGGGTAGTGTAATTCTGATTGTTAAGTGTGAGGGGCTTCATATGTTATGGAGATTGTTTTGAGTCTAACTCTATGGGGAGTCTGCTAAGATCTTTATTTTAATAGTTTATTAGCAAGGCATGTTTGGTATATAAATTCACATGGAAATTTTTACATATTTGATATCTTTTTGTGAATAGAGTAGGTTCATAATAGAAATAATCATATCACCAGCTAATTTCCAAAATATATATTATAAATTTCTTTTTTTTATGGATGTTCTCTCTAGTATGGTCTTTGGTGATTTCCCCGGTAGGTAGGCATTTCCTTGTTTACTATCACTAGTTCAGTATCAATTTATGAATGTCCTTTTGATGGCTTTGTGGTGGATGTCCATCTTCTTTGATAAGAGAATTATTTTATTTATAGAATATGGGTGCCACTACATTCGTATATTCATTGTAACTTAAAAGGTAGTATTATCTCATATATATATCTTTATGAGTAAGTATATGCATGAATTTATGCACTTTGTGAAAATTAGGTATAGATATACATAGCATAGTAAGGGTATGGTATGAGTGTATATGGACATCTAATTGTGATTATATTTTATATATTTATGAGATATACTTTCTTGTATTTGATCTTGGACATTCAGAGGTCACACTTCTCAATGGATGAAAATGTATAGAAGTTATAGGTGTTTATGTAGAATAAATTTTTTATATATGTCAAGACTTGCATTTTAATCCTTTATCATATTCTTTTGTCACTTATGTAAGATTTTAATGTTCATGGGGAGTAGTAGTGAATATTAAATGGAGGGGGGTTTCAGATGGTATGTAGTATGTTTTGAGTCTTATACTATGGGGAGTCATCTAAGTATCTTATTTATCATCATCCCTGCAATAATGGTTCATTAGTAGGGAATCTTTGGAAAACAAACTCACTTGGCTATTTTTTTTCATATATTTGATACTTCAAAGGATGCCAAGAATTATGGAGGAAGTTTCTGTATAATGTGCTAGAACAAAGTGTATATTTTTTATAAATGTAGAATTCTAGAAAGTTTCTTATTTGTTTTAAGGTGGGATTAAAGAAGCTAAAAAAGTGAATTTGTAACATTATCTCCTCTGCATGTACTTTGTAGAAATGGCTATACCACTTTCAATATCCTAGAATTATTTGACAAGATGATTGTAATTATTGGAATTTTGAAAAACTTATCTTTTAGTAACGGGTAAGACTAGATGTTTTCTTCACTCAGTTCTTTCCTATCGAAGCCCATTTTGAATTGGGTTTTCAAAAGTTTTAAAATTAATAAAACTATTCAGCTATGACCTATAATCTATCAAAAAAAAATTGAGGATGATCAAGTTAAAAGAAGCCAAGTATATCATCTGGGTGATATTCTCTTCCAAGAAAGCGACCGATACAACTTTTCCAGAGGTGTGTGGATAGAGAAAAAAAAAAGAAGTTACTCCAATGTTTTCTTGATGAAGTGTGTGGAGGACATTTCTCTTCCTCATTAATTGCCTTCAAGATCCTAATAAATTATAATTATTGGCCAATAATGTTCATAGATATGGATAAATGGGTTAATAAGTGTGAATAATGCCAACTATTTAGATGAAAAATTCAACTCATTGCACTAAACCAATAAAATCCAAACTCTAGTGCCAGTCACACACATATATTAGTAGCCACAAACTATTTCACAAAATGAGTATAAGCAATTCATGTGAAGACAATGTCAAAAGTGGTCTGGAACTTCATCAAAGAAAATGGTCTTGTAAGGTTCCATGTTCCTCATAAAATCATAAATGATAATGCTATGAACTTCTCTTAAGAAATATTTATATTTTTCTACAAATATGGTATCATCTCATCCCATACATTTGATTTACTCACAAGGTAATGGTCAGGCTAAAGCTAGCAATAGGAAACTTATTATCAATATTCACAAATTGGTTGAAGAAAATCATATAAGATGGCATGAGAAGTTGTATGATGCATTATGGGCTAATAGGACAACTAAAATGAAAGTGATTGATATGTCCCCATTTAAATTACTTTATGAGACTCTAGAAAAACTTCCAATTCCTTTAGAGTTCCCATCTTTAAATCTTCTAAATGCATTAAAATAATATGAGTTTGAGGACTCATTACAGAAAAGAATTTTGTATCTAACTAAAATAGAAGAAAAAAGAGAGATAGTGGTAGATAGAACCAAGGAAGATCAAACTCTTCTAATTAATTGTTTGATAAAAAGGCCAAAAGTAAAAAATTCAAAGTTGGTGAACTTGTCTTGCTTTGGGATAAAAAAAGGAGCCAAAGGGAAGCCCAAAAAGTTTGACTCCTAATAGAAGGTGTCATTTAAAATCAAACAAGCTCATGGAGAAAACTCATTTACTTAGGCTACATGGATGGCATGTACCTACCCTTTCCTTATAGTGGGAAACATTTTAATCTTTATAATCAGTGAGGCAAGTTGTTCTTTGTCTTTATACATAGGTTAAATAGTATTTTTTGGGTTTTGTGTCATGATTGGTTTGGTTTGTTTGTTCGTCATTCTTTTCTATCCACATTATTTTGTTTTGTGTTTGTCCTTTGTGGAGTTGTATCTTCCATCCCTGATTTGGGACTCTATTTACCAATTGATCTTAAGCAATGATCTTTTCAAGATTTTGGATTCCTTGCTTTGTTTTTCACAACCCTTGTCCCCAATCAAAGCCAAATGTTGTTAACGTTATTGACTTCGTCAATTTTGAAACTTTTTCCTCTCTAGATTTACATCAAAGTTGATTGAAGTCTTAAATACTTGAAAATTTTACATAAAATAAAATTTTAGTTTCAAAATATAATGTTCTTAGAAATTATATTAGGTTAGTAAACCTCCATCTAAACCTGACAAGGTTGTGACAACCTTGTCAGAACCTAATGTAGTTATCACAACCTCTTCAATTTTCAACAATCATTTAGAAGAAAACAAAAAGAGCAAAGAGGTTAAGTTATTCTATTCTTCTTGCTAAGTTTCAAAAATCTTGTCAATGTTTGCTTCTATTTCCTCTACCAACTGTCAGATGTGTTTGAAAATGTGAATAAAGGAAAATGTGAAAATTTGAAAGCAATGTCAACATATTTTATAAGTTTTAGAACATGCATCAAAATCTGATGAGGTTGTCACAAACTGTCAAAGTTCCCAAATTGTTTTGAAGGCAACATAAAGGTTGGGAGTTTCTTGTTGTTTAAAAAACTCTAGGGTGACCCCACAATAGTGGGTTACACTTTTTTAGACATGCTGATTTTTGCTGAAATAACACATTTTTAATAAAATATGTTGATTTAAGCCTTGAGAGGTTCTATTTGAAGGAATTAATTATGAATGGTTAGATCAAAGCCTCTTATATAAAAAAAAACATTGATATAACATCTATACTCCTTATTCATACCTACAATGGAGTCTCCTTCACGCCTATTAAAATGCTAACTAAAAATCACTCCAAGTTTATCTTTTGGCAGATCAAATGATTTCATTTGAAAAACCTATCTATGTAGTAAGGTACTACTAAGAAAAATCTTTCCAATGATTATAATGTTAATATATATTAAGTTTATTATGAGTTTGTATTTTTAGTTTTACTAAACATAGATATTTCACCGTATGTCTACCTCTATGTTTGACGCTTATGAAAAAATAGTAAATGAGAGAAAAAAAATTTAAAATATATCTATGCCCTAGGTATTGAAGTTCTCTTTCTATAAAAAAAATAAAAATGAAATTGGACAAATACACGACAAGTTATAATCTATGTAGTCTAGGTATGTCAAAATTACGGTTTAGTCAACTTGAAACGTTAATAACATATGAAATAATCATGATAATGTTGGAAAACCAATTGCATGCCCTCTATATGGATGTTAAAAAACTAAATTCAAAAGAATCACATTGATATCTATTTTAGAAAAAAAATTATGCTCTATGAAAACAATGTAACTCTTTGAAAATGACGTTTTTAGGAACATACCAGTTTTTGTGGGAGAAAGAAAAAACCATTCAAATAAATTCAAAAATAATAAAAAAATATATATTTAGAATCTAGATAGAAAATCCTAAAAGACTCTAATTTACTTCGTCTTTCAATTTCAAATGGTTTAACGACAATATCCATCTGAATTTGAAAGTTTTTTTCAAAATGTAGAGTTCAGTGTCTGTTTAGGCCAAAAAGTGTAACCCACTAGTATGGGTTCACCCTCTATTGGCACTCATTGTAGTTATTAAAACATCTTAAAAGCTCTATGAATCATTTTTACTATGTAAAATAAAGGAGGTGAAAAATAAAGTTATAAGAGTATATGCCATTATGCACCAGTTCCAAACCTCCCCCGACAATTGAAGTGGTTTTCAAATCCACATAAAAGTCTGACATAGAGAAGTTCCTTTTTCAAGTGGAATCTAAGTAGTAGGTAGCATGTCATTTTGTGCTTTTTACAAGTCAATAAAAATGAGCTATAAGTTCTTCTTCCTAAATGTCACTATTTTGTCATCTTACTACTGGAGTCTTCTTTTGTCTTCTAATGTAGACAAAGATTCAATCATTATAGAAAACATAATTTTTTAATCATTATATTTTCTATTAATAAAGAATATTAAATATGTGAAATGATGAAAAATTAGTTTCCTTGCTTGAAATATAACATATTTTAAGCTCATTCATGGTAGCTACTTTCAATTCTGAGAAATTTTCAAGACTTCTCTTATCAATATCGAAGCCTACAATAAATATATAATATTCAAATTTTTTTTGTTACTCTACAACCACGTGTATTCTTTATAATGTTTGCTTATTTTTTCATTCATTGATTTGTATTGATTATTAAATGACTTTAAGTCATGACATGAATTTATTAATTTATATGGTAAAGAGGTAGTCAAAAACTCAATTTTAGACAAGCTTCACATAGTAAGAAATGATTCATACATGTTCCACATCATTGCTATCTTGGGATTGCAATTTCAATGCCATCATTTATTGGTTGGATTACATGTTCCATTCTCATCAATGTCTTTCATGTTGCTCTTTCCCATTTAGTGATTTCTATGTGGAAATATACATCATCTCTTGTCCAATGTTGTGCTCCCCTTTGTTATTGGTTTCTCACATTTATTTTACTTCATTTTAGAAGCAACCCTCCTTCGAGTTTATTGAGTAGTACAATGGTTTGCACTCAAAAAAGTTGTTTTCAACATGTGAATTGAGCTCAAGGTCATCTTTGTTTATTTTATACAACACTTCCCACTATAAATTGAAGTAGCTATAGATTGTATTGCGCCCAAAGAAATTATTTTCATAATAATAATATAACTCAACCTCCTGTTTGTTTGTTTCTTCCTCTATTTCCTCTACCGTACCAAATGGAACTTGTGTCTCCTATCATGAAATGAAAATTCAAATGAAGACATACTATGTCCTCAAATGTTATGTGGCACTTGATAAACATTTTTCTCTCTATTGGGAAAATAACCACCCTTATGAATGAAGCAAAAAAATCAAACTGGTAAACTAAAATCGACATAATCATTGCACTTCCATTATAATCTTCATGTCAAATACCAAATTGTTGATGGAAACAAATAGACCATAAAAAGAATTAGCAAAATTCATACAAATAATTGATCATCAACATAAAGTCAATATTGTATTTCAAAACTATATACACAAAAACACTATTTTATACCTAAGACATTATAAATTTAATTAATGTATCTTTTATGAACACATAAAATTATATTGTCAAATATATTAATTTATATATTTTTCTATAATGAACCCTTGTAGCTTCTTTTAGTAGAAGTTTTAGTATAAATTTTATATTATACGATCCAAAGATTTTCAATCAGAAAAAAACAATGTGGACAAATCTTTTCAATGCTCTAGAGAATTAAAAAATTATTGATTTCGAATTATTTTTTTCACCCTATTTCACCTACTTTAGAACTTTCGTAATCTAAATTTTCTTTGACGATGATTAAGCCCTCCTTACTAATAATTAACTATTAATAATTGTTGTACATGTTATTTAAAAAACCCTAGAAACCCTAAGGGCTCCAATCTCTTCCTTATCTGTTATACCCTAAGGGTTTTATGGTTAAACCCTAAGGGCTCCAATCTGTTCCTTATCTGTTATGAAAGTTAAAGATGGTATCAGGGCTTGCTGTTGATGAAGAAGTATTGGATGGTGGGAGAAAGAGCTCTGAATGGTTGGAGAAGAAGTGCAGACATATATGTGGTTATTTGCAGCTATACGTGAACTAAAACCCTGCGATTTCTCTCTGAAAGAAGAGCAGCATGAAGTGAAGATGAATTTTTCACACTATTGGTTTTGCGGGTAAGGGGTGAACTGGGTAAAACATTCCATCAGTTATACAAGGATTTGGTAAGTTGCCACTCGCCATTAATAACTATATTTTTTCATATAGGGTGAAATCTTAAGATAATAAACAATGTTGCCATTATGGTTACGGAGAAGGAAGTGTTTATAACTGTGATGGAGAAAGAAATAATATGTTCATCAGCTGGTTGTTTGGTTACACATCCTTCCAAAACCCCGTGCAAAAAATATCATATGCATTGGCAGCATATTCGTATACAGTTTGTTTTGGGATAGGGAAAAACAAGAAGCATATAAAATGGGTTTTCTTATTTACCAATTTCATGAAATTGAATATTTCCCAGATTGTATTCGTTCATTATCCATTCAATACATGGATGTTTCTGAGATTGTATCCACTCATTAGAGAAAACCGTGAATTGTTTTTTTCAAACTTATCTACAAATTATCTCTTGATTTCAAATATTTGATCAATTTCTAAGAAATAAATGTAAGCTGATATCTTACATTCCCAGAGAAAATGAATGTTATGAAAAACTTCAAATTTATATTGGTTGGTTCTCTGTGCCAAATCAATTATGTAGTTTGGCAAGTCTCACAATACCTTACATATGTGAGCGAAAAGGATTGATTATTCATCATTTTCTTGTTTTTGGAGGCCAAAAAGAAAGCAGTAGGTGGTTTGTTATTTGAAGTTTTGGATCCTTCAAATAACAAGCAATGTGGTGGATGTTTAAACTTTCTATCTTAAATAGACTTGAACGGTGAACAAGACTTGAAGAAGCCATATGGAAGCAGACGATTGGTGAATTAGAGCAGAGGATAAAGGAAGGCGGCGAAGATTGAGATCTGCTTTTGCATGACTTGTCCTCTTGTCCATCCAAATATGGTATATAGTTGTGTAAGATCTCTCTATTAAGAATTTTTACTGTGAAAATTTTCACTATGTATTACGATTTTATAACTGTAATTGTATTTAAGAATTAGTTACATGCAAACAAGAGCAACTGAGTGCTCAGCTCCGACCTTACAGTTTAATTAGATTAAAAGTTGTGGTGACTGATAATGGTAAGATAGAGGCAGCAAACTGATTATAAATCTTAACGAACTTTACTGAGAAAGAGATGTATATTTTTTTATAAACTTAAAAGTGCATTTCTAATGTCATTTTTGTTTGTCTAACATATGTCAATTCTGAATTCATTGCAAGGGATGGATGTCATTCCTTAATTGTATTGACAGGCCTTCTGTCTCCTCCAGCAACCTATGTTCCCTCTTTGGTTGACACAACCCATGCCATATTGAAATGTTATTATTTTATTGCTTTTTATATCCAATAAGGCATAGTTCATTCCTCTATTTGTTTTTTGTTTCATATATATGTTGTTCACTAGAGGTCTCATCTGAATGTTTTGGGTGTAGATTCATTTTAAAAGTGGAATAAAATCAAAGCCTAATAATGCCCAGGTCAAGATGTTTCTGACATCAATTTGTGTCATATCGTCCTGTTAGTGTGAGATTCTCTGTTCAGATTTCTTAATTGGGAAAATTCATTATTTTAGTTTTTATATTTGTGGTTTAGTGTTAGTTATATGAAAGCAAGAGCAGGTGAGCGCCTAGCTCCGGCCTTAAGAGTTTTATTAGATTGTAGAGATTGATGACTAACAAGAGTAGAATGGAGGCAGCAAATTGATTTTTTATTCTTAAAGATATTAAAAGAGAAGGTAATGGAACAAACTTTATTGAGAAAGAGATGTACATTTTTATATAAGCAAGCTTAACAGCAATAATTTGTTTGTCTAAGGCCTGCAAATTTGCAATACACATATTACAATGGTTTGACGTTATGGTGCCAGAGTACAGGGTGACTGTTGAAGTTAGTTCAGCTATAAATTATAATCAATCAAGTTTTGAGAATTTTTGCTGCACTAAGCTTGATATTTTTAGGCTTCTAACTCCAGACGGGGTAAAATCAATGTCAATAATGCCCAGGTCAAGATCTGATTAATATTTTAGAGGAAGAATATGCATGGATGGAGGGACTGTGACTGTGAGGTCATTAAGGGGATAAAATTGTAAAAGCAAGCCGTGGGCTATCATAAAAAGTTATCATTGGATTGTGGATACTCTTTGTTGGTATCCATTACGAAGCATGGGGTTTGTGTTTTTAAGATCATAAGATTAGTGTAAAATGCCAAAAACTCAAATATTTGTCACTGCAAGCTTTCTCGGCTAGTTAAAGTGGAAACTAAAAGAGGTAAAGAGGGTTGAAAACTGTCAGGTGGATGGAGATGGAAATACAACGCAAACCCAATATGCAGAAATTACAAGAGATATCAAACACATAAATAATTTACTAAATTCCTCTCTGTGCTACAGCACGTTCATTAATCAATAATCAGTTGAATACATTGCATATGCTTGAAATGCTACAGCATTCATTTTATTATGTTCAGCTACATACCATCTGATGCTCTAACCAGTTTCATGATACCTCTTTATGGATGTCTTAGATAATTCTAGAAATTACATTGGTTTTCCTGAATCTTAAGCTGACATACTAATTATTTAATGGTTCACCTCTTTTGTCCTTATCTCAATCCCAATTCTAGAACATTTTAATAAATTTTGTTCTTTCTTTTACATCTTATCGGTGGTCATTGGGGTGGGAGAAATTATATTGTACTCACAGATTCCTTTGACCTTGACTGCTGTTTTCTTTGGTTTGTTTTTGATGTCCATAATCAGGTCTTCAGACTTTGTTTGATAACATCAAACCATCTCTATGATCTTTGGATCTGATGGTGCCTTTCTCTTAGCCTTCTCCAACAACCGTAGCAGTCCTCCAAACCTTCAAAACTTCATTTTGAAACTTTTTCAATGTGAATTTTATTCTTTAACAATTTTTTGAACATATCTGTTATCGTTTGCCAACTCGATCCATAGCTCCATACACAGTCCATGTTCATACAACCTGTCATAGAATCTTTCTTCCACTCTTTGTTCCAGCATGTCTTTTCACAATGATTTTTTAAACCACAAATACTATAAGGACGTGGACTTCAACACTTGTCCTTTGTATGTCTTTTCCTATCACAAGAGAACACTGCACATACCTCATTCTTTGATCTGATTTGCATGAACTGTTCATCTTTCCTTTACTTGTGACATACTCAAGACCTTTGTTTTTCTTTTTTCCTCACTGTTGATTCAATTGGCTCTCTCATTCCTTAATCATGTTTTCTTAATCCTTGACTTTATAGCGCATTCTTTTCATGATTTTCAAACTCATTAACATGTTCATCTTCATCATAAACAACTTCAACAAAATTACACTTACCAAATGACTAAATTTTCTGTACTAGATGAAGCATCACAAACCAGTGGTTTTGACCTTAGACATTCATTCTTTTCATTAAATTTTGATATTTTCTTCTTGTAGAAGCTATTTTCCCCTTCTAATCTCTTTAGTTAGCAACTTAACTTTTGTTCTAATTCCTCATTCCTTTTCTTAATCTCATCAAATAACTTCACTTTTTCTTCTCACTCTACATTTTTATCTTCAATTTGTTTAATTTTTTCCAAATATACTAATTTTTATTTACAAGTATACATTTTTCTACTTGCCTCTCTTTTATAATTGCTTGTAATTTCTGAATTCTTTTTTGTCAATTTCATTAATTTTTTTTAAATGATCCATCTCACAAATTACATTGGCATTTCCGTCTGTCACCTTTTCACCTATCTTTCCCATTTAAACAAATGACTAAACTCGCCATATTCACTTGATTAATGTGTGTCTTTTGGGAGTTTCATGTACCTTCACTCTTCTGCAATGTCTTAAGACTTCTCCTTTGTTGATATATTGATCTGCCTCCTTTCTCAGATTTGAACACTTTTTGGCTACAAAACTGCTTTGATTCTGTTTAATTTTTTGTAGCAACCTGTTTGATTCTCCTTCAGAATTAGTCTTTATGGACGCTGGTTTTGTTCTTATCTGCAGCAGTCTCCAGTGAGCAGCTACTTCTTTGGTTTGGATGTTCAGATTGCCATCAATCCTTAGCAACAACACTTCTTTTCTGACAAACATTTTGACTTCTTATCAATCACAGTGATCTTCCTCGAGCTATGACAGTAATTATTCACTTCTTATCAATCACAAACATAAACTTCAGAAAATAGAAGCACAAACAAACCCAAATTCTTATAAAAAACTTTTCTCCCATGCGGCAGCACTTCCATTGATTAATCATTGAGAAGAAACATTAAATGTTCTAACCTTCTTCCTCATCGATCCATCTATCAGTCACTGCTAAACAATGACTATGATGCAAATTTTCTGGGCTAGTTTCTTCAAGAAAATAAAGATTTAATTGAGAAGTTCAATAAAGTGGAAGCCAAAAGAGGTAAAGAGGTTAGAAACAAGCATTGCAAACTTATGGCGAGCCCAGAAATAGCACAAGTGAAAAAGATCAGGATTTGGTTAGCAAAGAGCTGAAGTCCTAGCAACAAGGGAGAGAGTAGAAATGCTGGAAGGAAAAAATAGGACAAGAAATACTGAAGTGAAAAAGAGCAGGATTCACTTAGTTAAGTGTTGAAGTCCTAGGGACAATAAAAACACTAGGAAGAAAGCAATTTTTAATACTCATGAATGATCAGAGTGGGAGAAGAATGGTACACTTAAATTTACTGGCTTGAGTTGGAGATGGAATTCAATAAAGCTACTGCAACTAGATTGAAACAACATGATACAAGCTGCTAAAGAAAGGAAATGAAAAGGAATGGAGTTTGGGATGCAAATGAAAAAGGATCATTTAAAGAATCCATAAACCTAGCAGTATGCAAGGAACAAATTCACTGGGAATAAATTTTTAATGTCAGCAGAAGAATAAAGATGGAAATTGAGCAAGTTTTTTTGTGTACATTATGTTTGTGAAGATATGATATTCCAGCCCCAACTATCCTTCAACAGATCAAAATGATGGCGGAGCAATAGCAGCAGAAGAAGAAATATGCAGACATACTCTGAGGTTGAAAGCAATAAAACAACAATTCAAGATTTTGTCAAACCAGGGAAGTTCAGTCTTCAATCACAGATCAAATTTTGATGAAGTATGACAATGCCCTGCTAATTCAATAGACAGTTAGAGCCCCTAGAGAATAATGTCTAGATTTTATAGATTCTCTTTAGTGTTTTGTATGTCATTCGTTGAAGTTACATTATATGCCTGCGTATTTCATTGTTCATAGTATGGCATCAACAGAACTCTCAATCAAATATGGACTTTTCAGATATTCTACCAATTCTTGCATATGAGGACCATAATTTTAAGAAGAATTATTTATTGAAGCTAAACACAGATACTTCTAATTTCAAATGTTCCTGAGAGCCCATTCCAACAATGTTCAACCTCTTCCAAATCAAGACACAGATTATGTATATATAACAATGTTCAACCTCATTCAAATCTGGATTCACAAGGTTCTATGCTATTTGATTAAAATAGAGATGTGAGCTTGGGATCAAATAAGTAGACATATGCAATTTAGCATCCTCTCAGAACAGAATTTTCAGTGGAACACATAAGCTCCTCCATTTAGATGGAGTAATTAACCCATGGTATGCAAGTTCATACAATTTTTGTTTATTCAATTGTTTTGATAGGCCTTTTGTTTCTTCCAACACCCTTACCTTCCTTCTTTTGTCTACATAACCATGCAATATTGAAATGCTATTATTTTATTGCCTTCTTCCTTCAACAAGGCACAGTTCATTCCTCTATTGTTTTCTGATTCATATCTATGTTGTTCACTAAATGGCTCATCTGAATGTTTTGGGTGTAGATTCATTTTAAAAGTGGAATAAAATCAAAGCCCAATAATGCCCAGGTCAAGATGTTTCTGACATCAATTTGTATCATATAGTCCTGTTAGTGTGAGATTCTCTGTTCAGATTTCTTAATTGGGAAAATTCATTATTTTAGTTTTTATATTTGTGGTTTAGTGTTAGTTATATGAAAGCAAGAGCAGGTGAGCGCCTAGCTCCGGCCTTAAGAGTTTTATTAGATTGTAGAGATTGATGACTAACAAGAGTAGAATGGAGGCAGCAAATTGATTTTTTATTCTTAAAGATATTAAAAGAGAAGGTAATGGAACAAACTTTATTGAGAAAGAGATGTACATTTTTATATAAGCAAGCTTAACAGCAATAATTTGTTTGTCTAAGCCCAGCAAATTTGCAATACACATATTACAACGGTTTGGCGGTATGGTGCCAGAGTACAGGGTGACTGTTGAAGTTAGTTCAGCTATCAAGTTTTGAGAATTTTTGCTGCACTAAGCTTGAAATTTTAAAAATGTTTCGACAGTCTGAAGTTAACAAGTCTTATTGATTTGATTTGAATTTTAAAAATATTTCAACAGTCTGAATCTATCAAAGCAAATTGTCCATGTTTGGTAGGATCAAAATTATAGATTTTGACTGCTCTAACAAAGAACCAAACATTCCAGCATGTGTGAGCTTGGATACTAAACCTTGACGAGAAAGAACTTATATTAATATCCATGAATGATCAGAATGGGAAAACAATGGTACACTTAAATTTATTGGCTTGAGTTGGAGATGGAGAAAAGATACTGCAACTAGATGGAAGCAGCATGATATAAGCTGCTAAAATGAAAGTTAACTGCAAAGGAGTGGAGTTAAAGAATGCAAATGAAGAAGGATCATTCAAGGAAACCATAAACCTAGTAGTATGCAAGGAACAGAATCACTGGGAATAAATTATTTACATCGACAGAAAAACAAGTGATGGAAATTGAGCAAGTGTTGTGTGCATGAGATTTGATTTGTCTGTTAAGATAAGATAATACAGCTCCAATCTATCCTCCAACATTAAAATGATAGTGGAGCTTGTAAAAATACAAAACAATAAAAAAAAACAATTCAAGATTTTGCAAACCCAGGGAAGTTTAATCACAGATGATGAAGTATGACACCGGCCTGCTAATTCAACAGAGAATTAGTGTCCCTAAAGACTAATGTCTAGATATTAGAGATTCTCTTTCGTAATTTTTATAAATACAGCAATAGCAGCAGAAGAATATGCAGAGATAATCATGACATGGAACTTTGAAAGTAATAAGTAGTTAACATTAATTTTAAAGTTTAAATACACAAATGTCAAATTTCATTGTGTCAAAGGGTTCAAAACTTGCACTACATATTTCATATTAGATTGTTATTACATATTTAAGTCCAAAAATATTGATGGTTTGATGTTGATACACAAATGAAAAACAAAAATCAGAAATCTATCGTCTAGTGAGCTACATTTTGATTGCCCATACCAAGGTCCTCAACTAGGATGCTCTCTAGATACTCATCACTCTCTAAGTCAGGTTCTTTTGATGGTAGCTAGGACTACGGGCAACTCATTAAGGCCATTTGGTTCATTCACTTCATCCCCCATGAACTTTTTCATTAGGTGCAATTTGGTTCCATTTTTAGACCAAGTTATCTACTTTTGTTGACCCTAATTGAATTCTCTTTTGAGAATGAATAAAACCACAAGTACTCTGATTTCTCTCACAAGATGAAGAGCTAGCTACTTCTGAGAGCAATATGATTGCAAGTGATTGCAATTCAAGTGTTTCACCTCCATGGTTCTATGGCCACTCCAAAGGGTCTTTCTTTGCTTACATATCATATAAGGCATCTATTGAAGCAAAAATGCCTTGCCCACGTGAAAATTTATTCTATTGACTCCTTATAATTGAGACATCATCACCTTGACCCTAAATCTTTCTTATTGCAACCCAAAATCCCTACATTATCTCTCTTCATGTGGAGCCCTCTTATTTGTCTTGTGTGTATTATGTCATTTTAGATTTAAGGTATAGGCAACACAATAAAGGGATGTGTTAAGTTTGTTCTATCTTCTAGATGTTTTTTTTTCTATTAAAGGATATAAAGAAATATCTTTTGCATTTGTTATTTTCTTCACTCGTTCACATGTGGAATCTATTTCTTTATAAACTTCACCCAAATATGGTTTGTTTGAGTTTGCAAATTTAGTCACCTCACATATGGGCATAATGAAGTCCACAACAAATCTAACATTAACCTGAAAATGGTTATGATAGACCAAACCTCTCACCTTAACTTCAGTATCTGATGTAGACTATCTCCAAGCTATCCATGCATCACTAAAATTGTAGAACACAAAGTTCCTTTGACTTCATAAAAGTGGTCAAGAAGAATAAAGTAAGAAGCAAACTATGTATCTGCAAGTGTGAGGAGTCCCACCTTGTCAAATTTATGATAAATAGCTTGTGTATGGTGATGGTTTTATATGAACATCTGTATTTTTCTACCCTGCTCTATGAGGTCTAAAATCCATTAGAACTTGCTAATATCTTTGAGTACATTATTCATCAAATGCATGCAAATAGTGTCCAAAATATATACTTGTACATTTTTTGCATCATCATACCCACTGCTTCACAAACAACGGTAACAACTTGGACAACATGTGATGCTCCCATCTCCCCATTGTTGTTAGATAGCTGGTTATAAAGAAATTTTGCATTTTTTCTTTCTCTAAACTATCTATTGCCTTAAAAAATTTAGGCCCTTTGTTGCATGTCGCCATAACATTGAGCAATTGACAATTTCTAGCATCTTCCCATCTATCCATCACAGTACTGCATCCTTTTATAGACCATACTCTTTTCATTAGTGCAGTTTGTTGCTCTAACAAAAATTTTCTTTATCAATTAGAGTTGTGCCAAACCTTTTAGACCTAGGTGGTCCATTATTGATAAGTTGGACTCTCCATAGAAAGGTGAGCAAGTAACATTAAATGATATTCCATTTGCATAAAAAACCCATACAATCACTACATCAGTTGCTTCTCAAATTTGCACATAAGAAAACCTTCCAATGGGGTTTGAACTACCAATATGTGGTCTTTGGTGAGGTTGTTGTGTTGCTACATACCTAACTAAGGAAGACACATCCACCTATGTCTCTATTCTGATTAGGATTTGTCACAGTTGTCCTTGTCGTTGAAGTATGAGAGGAGCTTGTATTCTAAACTCTGCTATAAACCCTTTCTTGCTACCTTAGTCTCATATCATTTTGATTCATTTGTATAAGGATCAACACCTTTTCTAGGATGGTGAAGGTAATGAGCCTTCACCCTCATATAAGTACCTTACCATGGCATTGGATAAAGCTTGCATTTGATCATGGCTATTCCATCTGAACCTTTTGGCCTCAAAATGTGGTTAACATACTTCAACGAGGGGTACAAGTCTTGTCTTCCCCCACTTGACATTCTACACGAAAAAATAAAAATTTGAAAAGTATAACTATTAGTAGCAAGTCTGATATTTTGTGCACTAATTAATGAAAGTTATGTATTTTTAGGCCCATTTTTCTATGTTAAATTTTGTTAGAGTTTAAGACTAAGAGCCAAGCTTTTACTATTATGTATTTTTTAGGTTCTTGATCCTAAATTAAAAGATTTTAAAGAGTTTATTTTTTTGTATTATAAAGAGACTAATGAAAGTTCCTAGATTAAAAGATATTAGTGTTTAGTATAAATGTTCTCTATTTTTTAGGTTCTTAAATTAGAAGATTTTATTGTTCTGATGTTTTGTATTATAATTAAAGAATACACTATAAAATTCTAATATATATATTAAAAGCCAAGCTACAAAATATCAAAGATTTTAAGTATGTTTAACATATAGTGAGGATGGATATTCACATCATTTATCCCTATCTATGGTTCCCTCCCATGAAGAGCCTAGGGTTTTCGTAGCATCTGTTGTTGCCACCTTTGTTGTAGATGTGCCCCATGGTCTTGCTGCTCAGGCATCTACAAAGTGTGTTGTTACCTTGCAACCCTTTAAGGCTCCTACCCTCGATGCACCTAGGTCTTTCATTGCTTCTAATGTCATTGCTTTGGCTACAAACGTAGCTTTCTCATTCGGCCTTGCTACTCTGGGTCCTGCAGGAAGTGTTGTTGCTCCTTCTGGTAGGGTTTATTTTTCTAAGGTGGTTGGGGGTGTATCTCCTAGTGCTACTCACCCTCCTGGGTCTGCTACGACTGCTCCTGGGTGCTCTTCTCAACCAAAGCCTGCTGCCTCTAAGAAGCCTACTTCTGGTCTCAGAGGTGCTACCCCTCTCTGAGTTTCTAACCCACTTATCATCCCTTTGGATGATGAGGTAGTGAAAGATATTGATTTTGCAGCTTCCGTCTTCGCGGATCATGGTCTCATCTGTAGGTTCAAGGGCTTTTGGTTGTGTCTCCCATATCTACATGCTTGGATAACAAGCCAGTGGAAACCCATGATTTCAAAAATAGTTCACGTATTTCCTCAAGTGGGGATTTTTCATAGCCAAGTTTGAGAACCCAGCTGACAAGAAACTAATTCTTTATGATCACTTTTTTAGCTGGGATGAAATATTCATGCTCATGGCCAAGCCTTGGCACCCTAACTTTGATGCCTCCACAAAGACTTTCTCAAAGGTTCCCACTTGGGTGAGGCTTCCCAACCTCCCTCTTCACTTCTAGGTTGATTCTCTACTCGAGGCTGTGGGGGAGTCTCTTGGAGACTTTCTGATGGCTGATGAGGAATCTGATGATATTCTTCACTCCACATATGCAAGGATACTTGTTGATTTGGATTATTCCAAGGGTCTTCCAGAAAAGATAAAGCTACAACATCCCAAAGGGTCCTAGATTCAATCCTTGGATTATGAAGGTCTCCCCTTTAGATGCAGGAGATGTTTTAAAACTGGTCACTTAGCGGACCAGTGTGGATTGGAAAAGGTTAAAAAACCCACTTCTTGGTGGAAGGGAGCTTCCTCCCACCACTACTCTATTGTAAAGGCCTCAACTTCTCAAAGCTTTTCTCAAGTTGTTTCCTCTTCTCAGTAGTTTCCTGAGGCCCCAGCGCCTCTTGGTTCCACATCTAGCTCTCCCCTGAGGGATGCTTCCTTACCTGGTTCTCTGATCAATTCTATTTCTGTAGTTTGGGTCTCTGTTGGTTGTGAGGCATTTGTCCCTCCTACCAACAATGCTTCACTGGATCAAGCTAGTTCATTGGCTTTAGACTCATCCCATGTCCCAACTTCTTTGGTTTTTGGTGGCCCAATCCCAGGACAATCTCCTGTTGCTCTTCTTTTGGATGCCACGAATCTTGATTTGATATCCTGGCAAGATTTGGCCAAGAATGCGGAAGATGGGTGAACTTCTGTTAAAGGAAAAAAAAATCTAAATATTTTCCCTCTTTTGATACGTCCCTCCATTCCTAGAAGGGGAAGAAATGATCTATCTCTGTGGTTGGCAGGCTCTTTGCGAACCGCTAGTAGTCTTAGGGGTGTAGTTAAAAATTGAAATATCTTTCATGCAGTGGTTTCTCTAGTAAGGGTCCCAGTCTCCTTTTACTGGTACCATTCTTTATCCAGGTTGAGGGAGCTTGTAGCAAAACCCTCACTGTGGTCTTGATCTATTTCATTTTAGAGTGTTGTTTTGAAAATCTTTTTTGACCAAAATGTACAGGGTTTTGGGGCCCCTTCAAAACCTATTTTACCTAATCAAAAATAGATAGTGAGGATGAGGACAGGGGCCAAAGACACACCCTAATCCAGATCAACCCTACATAGATCACAAATAGAAGCAATGACACACAAATGAGAGAGAGAATACAGATTGACTCCTTAATATTTCATCAAATTGATTCATTCATGGCAGGTTGCAAGGCCTTCCCAATTAGGGCCAAATATTACAATCCAAGTACAATAGTCCTCCAACATGCGAGGATTCAAAAACTATCTTCAATCTTCTAACTTATATCTCCTCAAAACTGATGTCCTAACTACAACCAAAGATTACAATATATATACAAGAGGCAACTGAACAAGTTGGCTTTCAGATCCACCATTAATGGAAGGAATGACTAGATCTAGGTCCACATGCTTCCCAATGATAGATACCAACATTAAAACTATGACCATAATTAATTGCATAAGACTACCTCAACACAAAACTAAAACAAACAACTTAGTAAGCAAGGGCAACTGAGTGCCATGAAAAGATAACTGAGCACTAGGAAAGGATAACCGACCAACTCGATTAATGAAGGAACTGAGCAACTACTGAGCCAACTTGGTCAAAGCAGGAACCGAGCAACACAGGAAAATTGAAACTTGTTTTTTTTGGTGACACAAGATTGCCAAGGACCTGAGATGCTCCTGCATCAAACACCTAGGGTTATTTGAAATGATTCTTTGAATCATGTAGCATGTACAACCTGAGCTGAATCCAACTCAAATTGTGAAATCCATGAATTGTCTTCAATCGGTCTATTATTCCACTTTACCAGATATTCCATATACCATTTTCCTCTTGTACTTCTACCAAATCTTTGTCCCAAAATCTGCTCAACTTCTTCTGTCTATTTCTTAGTATAATCATTTAGTACTATCATTTCTTCATCCAATTCATGGTACTCATACAAATCAGCAATGTTGAAAATAGGTGATATATCCATGTCATTAGGTAACTCAATCTCATAAGCATTTCCACTATCAAATTTTCTCAAAATCTTTTATATTTTGTAGCTTGTATTTTAATATATATATTAGAATTTTACAATATATTCTTTAATTATTATACAAAAGATCAGAACAATAAAATCTTTTAATTTAGGAACCTAAAAAATAGAGAACATTTATAAGGGTCTTCCTGCGGAGATAGTGATCTCCAAAGGAAGCTGGACGCAGACCCTAGATTATGAAGGGTTTCCCTTCAGATGTCATAGATGCTTTAATACTGGGCATATGGTTGCTCAGTGTGGTTTGGATAAAAAGAAATATATTGCATCATGGTGGAAGGGTGCCTTGGCTCATCACTATTCAGTGAAGAAGAATCTTGTTTTGCAAAAATGCTTCTCCCAAGTGGTTGCACAGGTCCCCCCTCCCTCTTCTATTGGTCAAGATTTTGCTCCTGGGGGTCTGTCGATAGAATTTGATGGCATCACAGGTTGATGGTGATGCTATTGCTAGTGTGTCGCTGGCTGCAGGTGCATAGCCAGTTACCTCAGCTAAGGTTTTGTCTCCTGCTGGAGGTTTTTCTGGGAAGTTGTAGGCTTCGAAGGTTGCTAGTGTTTCTAGGGTTTTGCCGGTTGCTAGATCTTCACTTTCTGTTAAGCCATCATTGGTTTCTTTGGCTACGGTTTCTTCTTCTATTGGAGGTTTTTCATTGGCGGGGAATTTGCAGGTCTCACTGGATGATGGAGATTTTCCTCCTATCTCTCCGGTTGTGTTATTTTCTGGCTTGGCTGGGGAGGCAAAGCTTTTGTCTTCTCTTGGTGGTATGGAGTTTGTGGCTCCTATTCGGTCAACTAGTTTTGTGGCTGCCTCTGTTGGTAGCCAGGATTGCTTTGGCTCGATTGATGATACTTTGCATTGGCAGGTTGACGTGGCTAGAGTTGAAGAGGGTTGGATCACTGTCAAAGGAAGAAAACTTAAGAAGGCCTCCTCTTCATTTGATATGACTCTTCATTCCCATCAAAAGGGTGTTCCGAGAAAATCCTAGTGTTGGATTTCTTTTTAGTTATGGGTTGCATGATGGTTGCTTCATGCTTAAATCATCCAAGTTGTGGGTGCCTATTGTAAAACCCTCTCTTTGGTCTTGACCCATTTCATTTAGTGGGATTTTGTTGAATATCTTTAGTGACCTTTATGTACAGGGTTTCGGGGCCCCTTCAAAACCTGCTTTTACCTTTATCAAAAACATATAGTTAACTAATCATAATTTATCACTATGAAACTCGAAAGTTTGAAGAGTTCAAACCTTCCTATGGCTATATGTAGTGTCAGTATATATGTAACCCACAATAACAACAACATACACTGACCCTTAGCAACACACAAAACTAGTGTCATTTTATATGAAATGTTGAGTTCTCTTAAAATTGTGATTGAAGA
The DNA here is from genome assembly GCA_027943335.1 of Chamaecyparis obtusa. NCBI lineage: Eukaryota > Viridiplantae > Streptophyta > Pinopsida > Cupressales > Cupressaceae > Chamaecyparis > Chamaecyparis obtusa. The sequence continues at coordinate 117,589 of BSBK01005979.1, read as the reverse complement.
AGTTGGAGGAATTTATAGCCGTTGTTTTGACCTAAAAATCACATGAGTCATTGATTTTTTTTCTGGAGAAGTCAATAATTGCACCCTACAAATGCATGAAGACTCTGGAGACATCTCAGAGGTTGGAGACATGTCCTAGTCTTAGGTATGCATCCTAAGGGTTCAAAGATGCGTCTCTCGATAACTCTGTCTAACATAATAGACCCATATTTATTGGAGCTAAACCCAAGCATTTATAATTTCAAATGTTCTTGAGAACCCATTTCAACTATGTTCAACCTCATCCAAATCAAGAAATGCAAAGTTCTATGCTATTTGATTAACACACATGTGAGAGGATTAAATATGCATCTTAGTGTCCTCTTGAACATAATTTTCAATGGGTTGCATGCCCTCCTCCATTTAGATGCAATAACTTTAGAGGAATCCATAAATTATTCCATGTTAAGCTATTAGTGATATATTGGATGCTAGTTTTTCACGCAAGTGGGAGAAAAAGTTGAGATGACAATTTTTGAAAGCCTATTTGAACATTGCAATGAATCAATCTCCTATTGCATGTTTGAATAAGATAGTGGCCCCATCTCCTGCCTATACTAGTGAGTTGAACATGATGATAGTTGATGCCCACTAGTCCACCATTGCTATTCTCAATGTGCAACATGAGTCAATTTCACCTTCAATCATTGCTAGCCCAGTCCCCTCTGCCCCATGGTTTGGGTTGGGGTTGTTGATTGGTCCACTTTCAGTTGGAGGTGTGATTTCTATTGATGGTAGGGTTCATATTGGGATGGTGTCCACTAGGCACCCTTCTCATAGATTTGGTATTTAGGGTTTCAAAGGAAATGAAAGAGGGGGTCACTCCCCTAAATCCCCTTTTATATCTTGTACACCATATCCTTATCTTTTGTCAATGCAAACCCATCTAGTTTCTCTATGTAAACCTCTTCTTCAAGAATCCCATTTAGAAAAGTAGATTCAACATCCATTTGAAAAAAATTCAACTTCTTATAGGCAGCATAAGCAAGTAAAATTATTACCCCTTCAAGTCTTGCCACAAGAGAAAATGTTTCTCCATAGTCTAATCATTCTTCTTGTGCATAACCCTTACAAGCTATCTCAAAACTATCAGAGTGATGCCGCATATAGCTGGCAGAGTGAGCCACCACCATTTATCAACTAAGTGGATTGCCACCAGCACACATTTAATGAAGATTACGGTACCTCAAAATTCTATGCTGGTGCTCAGTCAGTCAAGAAGGAATAAAATGGTACCATCGATCATCCCATTCTGTTGTTTGGTTCTTCCATTAGCATGTGCCAACAAATCATATAAGAAAGAAGCTCATGTGGTGCATTCCCCATAGGGGGGCCAGGGAAGGTGAACTCATCATACATATGAGTTTTGTCTTATTACGATCCACTTCTCCATCGTCATTCAGTTTGTTCTTGAAAACTTACTTTGTACCAATCACATTCTTGTTTGTTGGTCTAGGAACAAGTGTCCATAATTTTAGACTAACACATGGAAATCAAACATGTACTTTCTCTAATCTTCCTTCTTGTCTGTACTCCAAAATCTTTATCTCCTATGATCTGATCAAGAAAGTGATTAACTAGTTCAGGTCTAGGTACTTCTTGTTCTACTAGTTGAACCACTTTTTCTCCATTGTTCTCTTCAACATATTCTTTCACTTTCAGTTGCACAAACATAAATGTCTAACCATTAAATAGTTCTTGATTGCTTGTTACAACATATTTCTCTAGAAAATCATTTATCTTCACATTTTCACTTTCAAGCATCTTGTTAGTCCTTTTATTGAAACACTTATAAGCCTTTATTTTAGTAGAATATCCCAAGAAAATACCTTCATCACTCTTAGGATCAAACTTTCCAGTGAAATCATCTCTCTTGATATAACATCTACTACCAAAAACTTTGAAATATTTAGCACTAGGTGAATGACCATACCATAATTTATAAGGTGTATTACTAGTTCCTTTCTTCACTAGTGCTCAGTTCAATGTATAGACTGCAATACTAATAGATTATTTCCAATATCACTTAGGCACATCACCTTTAATCATCATTATCCTGGCAGCATCAACTATAGTTATGTTCCTCCTTTTAGCAACTCCATTCTACAAAGGTGTTCTTAGTGCTGACATTTATTTCTTGATTTCATTCTCCTCATAATATTGAAAACACTATGATGAAGTAAACTCTCCTCCTATGTCTGATCTTAAACATTCCAATCTCTTACCGGTTTCGTTCTCAATAAGTGCTCTGAAAGCTTTGAGTTTGTAAGAAGCTTTAGATTTATCCTTCAAGAAAGTCACCCACATCATCCTTGAGTACTCATCAATTTAACAATATGAAATATTTATCACCATGATAACTTCTTATCCTCATAGGACTAAACAAATCAGTATGCACTAAATCCAATATATTCTTTGATAAAAATAATTTTCTATTGAAAGTAGAGCTAGTTAACTTACCCAATTGACATTCCTTACACATCATGTTGTCTTGTTTAACTCATTGTGGAAAACCTCTAACTGCATTCATCTTACTAACTTTGACCAAACTATCAAAGTTCAGATGATAGAACTTTCTATGCCACAACCAACTATCCTCAACTCTAGCCACCAAACAACTATTTATAGTAGTATTCAGATGGAATAAATTACATCTAGTCTTCTTACCAGTTGCAATAAGATCACCTGATCTTCCACATATCCTCCATACACCTCCTTTGAACTCAAGTTTATAACCTTTTTCATTCAAGTGACCCACACTCAACAATTTGTGTTAGACCTTCTACAAAGTAAACATCATCAACATTTATCTTACAATTCAAAGAAATTGTACCTTTTCCTTTTACCATGAGGGTGTATTGTTACCAAACCTGACCACACCGCCATCAAATTATTCAAGCTTGATGAACTTACTTTAGTCACCGGTCATGTGATGAGAACAACCACTATTAATAATCCATTCATTATCTTGATCCATGTGAGAGACTAATGCCTTTTCACCTTCTGAGGTATCTTCTTTCATTGCAAAAAAAACTATCTCTTCATCTTCATTGTCTTCAAATTCTTCATCATTCACACCTTCATCTACTACAACATAACATTTTTTCTTTCCTTTTCCTTTGAATCTTTTGATCTTCTCTTTTTGTTCATCATTAGGACACCTAACAGCAATATGTCCTATCTTATTGCATGAGAAATACTTAAAAGGTAACTTTCCTTTGTACTTACCGATAGCTCTAGGTAGTCTCCTTGCAAGCAATACTTCAAGTTTCTCTTGCTTCCTCTCTTAATCCAATACATACTCTAAAAATTCCTTGGAATAACTTGACATGCAGGCAGATTCATGACTTATCTATTTTCCCTTCTTATCTAATGCTAATGAAAAAGAGGCCTTAAAAGATTCTTCAACTCTAGGAATACTATTATCAAAGTTACTCAACTCAAAAGTAGTAAGCTTACCAATCAAACCATCAATAGAGACATTACCTATTGTTCTCAACTCATGAACAACTGAGACTCTAATGGCATAAGTAGGTAACAAGGTCCTCAACATTTTACTTACCACATCTTCTTCTTGAATGGTACCACTGACACTCTTAATAACATCTACAACTTTTTTTATCCTTTGACCATATTGAGCAATGTACTCTCTTTTAACCATTTTCATGTCATCATATTTTCCCTTGAAACTATCTACCCTAACTTTTTGCACATGCTTGTCTCCACCATAGATTAGTTTAAGCTTTTTGCAAACCTCACGAGCAGTCTCTAAACCATGTACAAAAATATATTCAGTATCATATAAAGTACTTACTATAGCCTCCAATGCTTTCATATTCTCTTGTTTCTCCTTCTATTGATCTACATTAAGAGTCCCAATATGAACAACATATTTGGTCAAAAGATGATTCCAAAATTTTGGCCCCATACCTTTTAGATAGATCTTATCGAATCGCTCCATATTGTGTAGTTATCTCTTGTGAACTTAGGAGCTTCCTTCTTCATCATTGGATCTTTTCCTTAGGTTTTTAAGCTTACCATAAAGAAAACCAAGGGCTCTTATACCAATTGTTAATACTATAAGGTCCAAGATTGCTAAGAGGGGTGAATCAATAATCTATCAAATAAAAAACTTTTCACAATCCTTCCAACAATATCAATCTCATTCATTAAATTTAAAATTTATGCATGCAATAAACAAAGTAACCATACAACCATCCAAACATGCAATAAATTGACACCAATATTTTATCATAGAAACACTTATTAAGGGTGAAAACTGTGGTAGGAATTAACACTCACCAATAATCCACACTATTCTAAAATGCACTATGTTAAAGGCCTAGCCTTGTTAGGAGCTTTACAAATGCCCAATTAGGTGCAAACCTTGTTAGGAGTCACCTGGTTAAGGGATTTACCTTTAGCCCTTTAAGGAGCTTTATCCTATTAGGAGTAACCTTGTTAAAGGATTTCAAACCCTAGTTAAAGAGTCACCTTTTTAGAGGATTTACAAATTAGACCTATTAAAGTCTACCTAGTTAAGGGATTTTCTTGCAGAAACTGTTAGGAATCAACAAGTACAATGATCTAGGTATAGCACTTCTCCTTTTCTTATTTAGATCCAATTAAGCTCAAAAATTCTTCCTCTTACAGATTATATTCTCTCTTTACTCGACTGCACCTTCGCATCCACAATCTACAATTTCATAATTCATCAATTGACATATAAATGCATCTTCACTAACTAGGTTAACCACCACCTTAAACGTGACCTAATACATTTTAATTTTATCATTACAATTCATTCCCGCTCGATCCTTGAACCCTAATACGTGTTACCAATAATTGATTACAATTTCAAGTCCAAGTCAACCTTGAAATCCATCACATATTCAATTTAAATTAAGAAAGTCAAACCTTTTGAATTCTTCAATATGCTTCCAATACTTGATTAAATCCGATCACCTTGAACAATCTAACACTGACTCAACATTACAAACCTGTTATGTCACATCACCTTGACACTTGGATCATGAAAACATCCATTGTAACTGATTACATCATCATCACTCACCAATCTAACATCAACTGGTCAACCTATTCAAACATTTTGCAAACTTCCACATAATGATCTTCTATCCCATGAAACTATGCCTTGTGGTATTACAAACAACTTGTGATCTTAGTATCAACAACATATCCTAGTCAAGATAAACATATCATGACCACAACACTTGGATCCACATCAATTTGATAGAATAATCAAATCATTCATTCTCAATCATTGTCTATTCTTCTTGTTCCTTTGTTACCATTCAATTGATCATAACTATCTCCATACTTATTTCCATCCATTGTGATCATACATACAACATCTAGAGACATCTCTAAGTCTCCCATAAGAACTGAATGTTACATTTCCATCACAAACTCATCGCACATTGGATTCACCAGCTCAAACACTTATCAACTCACTATCAACTAACACATCAATGACAACACGATAATTAATCTTCCTGTCATCAATCCTGTACCAATTAACAATCAACAATCTCTGCAACATCTCTGCATCAGTTATGCCAACAGTGTTGGCCTATTATTATGGCCCCTATTTGTATTGGGCTTGATGTATTGTCTTTTATGTGTTGGGTTTTTCTTCACTCAGTTGCTTTTGGCTTTGATGCCCCCAGCTTCCCCCCCTTTTTCTATTATATGTCTTATATTTTCTTTCTTTGAGCTTTTCCCTTGCTATGGTTGTTCTCATTGGCCTTCATTCTTGTTATCTCAATTTTTTGCTTTGATCTTGGATTGATTTTGGGCATTGTTGTGTTCTTATGACAGCTTGAAGGTATGTATCTTTGAGGCCTTTCTTGTTGCTAGGTGCAATGTGGTGGATGTGGCTAAATCATTCCTTTGAGTTTTGTTGGCTATGTACATTCTTGGTTTTGGTTTCAGGCCTTTGCTTCTTCCCTTGGGTTGATCATGATTGCATCTTGGGGGCTATTATGTGTTTGTGAGTTTTGATGGCTTTTTGCCTTGATTCAGTTGTTGGTTTGTGTTGAGTCTTTAGTTGCTCTAACAATTTTTTTTAAATTCTTTTAATTTATTTTTTAATTTTTGTTTTTCATTTCTTAGTTTTTTGTTGGTTCTCTAGCTCTTTGTTTTATTCGCAGGTTTGTTGATTTGTGGTTGTCTTTCTTTGTTTTGGTTTCTCTCTTTGGTTATTCCTTGTTTTTTTATCTTTGATCTGGTAGCTATTTCTATTTTTCTTTTAGCTAGCTTGGTGGAGGATATCTTTCTTCTTTGATATGTGACATTTTGTTTTAAGGATTTGGGTGCAACAATATATATATATATATATATATATATATATATATATATATATATATATATATATATATATATATATATATATATATATATATATATATATATATATATATATCATACTTTGAAGTTTTGTGTGTATATATATTTAACCATGAGTATATTTCATATATTCATAGATATACTTACTTATATTTGATCTTGGGCATTAGCATCTAATATTTCACGATTGACCATTAGGTAATTAGTTACAGACAGATGTTAGTGAAGTATTGACTTATCAAATTTGTTGAGACTCACTTTTAGATCCTTTATCATATTCTTCTTTTTATTATATGGGTATGTGCAAGATCATGAGGGGCCAAAAAGTGGCGATGTGAAAAACATTCACTTTTCACTCATCCAAAAGCACATGAAAGTGCTTGTTGACTTTTTAGTAGGCCTGGGTGTCAGTACACCTGGGAAAACCTACCACCAAAGCATAGGCCCAATCGGGTACCTGATAATATCGGATACCCAATAATATTAGGTACTTGATAATATCGGGTACTCAATAACTGTGCATAAATCCAAAACCCGCGAGCCCTTTTCCTCATTTCCTTGTGTGATTTTCTTAAGTTCTTTCCGTGATTTTTAGATACCCGATATATTTTCGGATACCTGATATTAGAAACAACAAATTCAACTCCAAGCATATTCGGTAAGTAGTTATTTATATATTTTTATTAATTTATTTCATTTTCATGCTAAATGTAACATTTTTTTTAAAAATAGGATTTTGTATTTATATTTGTAATAATATATGAAATTAGATTGAAATTTAGATTTTTTTTTATTTAATCAGGCATGGCTGACAACAATGAAGAAAATAACCCTCCTGCACCAAATAACGATCCCCAAAACAATCCCCTGCTTCAAAACCCTCCATCTTTACAAGATTTGATACAAGAAAATTTGAACACAATACGAGGTTTCCAAAACATGTATCAAAATATACCTACATTAGTTCCCATGCTTGCCACACTAAATACAATTGTTGGAAACATTGACACACTCACGTAGCAACATAATGCTGCTCTTCATTGGCGTGATGATATGCATGCCCAATTTGATGACGGGCTTGACCATGATGGGATTGCAGCCCTTAATATAAGTAAGGAAGATATAGCTACCCTTTTTGTCGATCCTAAAACTGGAACACTAGTTGACCCGAAAAAGCCCAA
>BSBK01005979.1:62500-105000 GCA_027943335.1 Chamaecyparis obtusa | reverse complement strand
TGAAATAAATTTAAAAAATGAAACTAAAACTTCTTCAAATCAATGAAAATGTTCACTAACATGCAATATAGTATTCCCACATTCAAATCATGACCCTGTAAGTCCGTACACGCCCGTACAACTCTGAGAAATGGCTCAAAAATGGTTTGTATTCCTCCTTTATGGCATCAATTTAAAAAAATCAACTTCTTACCATTATGGTTCAAAGTGATGAGCATATATAACCTTAAAAATGAAGGTATATTGATTTGAGAACCCATTTGACTCTTGGGTTTCCAATTCCAATCTCTCGAGAAATTTTAGAAAGTTGCAACAACAACTTTTATTGCATTTTTGCAATTTTTCAAAATATGCCATTTTATGAACTCGATAGAGTTTATGATTTATTTTTGAGATAAAAACCCATCAACATGATTTTTCAAGTGAAAATAATCCAAAATCAACCTTTAAGACTCCATAAGCCTAACCTAGAAAATTATCACTAACTAGGTGAACCCCATGACCTAAGGTATCTTAGGCTTATAACATTGCCAAAAGATCCTTGATCACACATTAGGGATTCCAAACCAAAATTAGGATGATCTATTTAGATCCATCCTATTTATTACAAACATAACAATGCAATTCAAATTCCTACTAGTGGAGGGTGCCTTGCACTAGCCCCGGAAGATCGCTGCCCAATCGTGCTTAGTGCACCTTGGGGTCACTTGGGTCAAGCATGGTCGCAAGTGTTCTGGTGACTCTGTGGGTAGATCGAGGGTGTCACTAGTGTTTACCCAGCCAACTAAAGCTAATGGACCAGACAGTTCGATGCCAGGTAAGACGGTTTGAAAGATACGTTGCTAAGCCACTTTCAACTAACCCTCACTGCAAGTTTTGGCATCGACTAAGATCACCTTGCCAAATGCAAAAAAATTTGAATCACCCAAAATCGAGAGAGGTTATTGTAGACCTCATAAACATGATCCCATAGCACATAATGATTTTTTGATACCTCTCACGAAGTCCAAGATACAAGCCTGGGAAGATCACTGCCTAATCTTGCTTAGTGCACCTTGGGGTCACTTGGGTCAAGCGTAGTTGTGAGCCTTCCGATGACTTTGTGGGAAAAATGGGGTTGTCACTAGCATTTACCTAGCCAACCAAAGTTGATGGAGTAGATGATTCGATTCTAGGTCAGACGGTTTGAAAGATACACTGCTGAGCCACTTTCAACTGACCCTCACTACAAGTTTTGACATTGACAAAGATCGCCTTGCCAAATGCAAATGAGGTCGAATCGCCAAAAACCAAGAGAGGTTATTGTAGACCTCAAAAATATGATCCTGTAGCACCTAATTATTTGTTGATACCTCTCATGAAGTCCGAGATAGGAGCCCCAGAAGATCGCTGCCCAATCGTGCTTAGTGCACCTTGAGGTCACTTGGGTCGAGCATGGTCACGAGCGTTCCGGTGACTCTGTGGGCAGAATGGGGTTGTACATGGCATTTACCCAGCCAACCAGAGCTAATGGAGTAGATGGTTTGATGCTAGGTTGGATGGATTGAAAGATACGCTATTGAGCCACTTTCAACTGACCCTCACTACAAGTTTTGGCATCGACTGAGATCACCTTGCCAAATGCAAATGAAGTCGAATCACCCAAAACCAAGAGAGTTTATTGTAGACCTTGAAAACATGATCCCCTAGCACCTAAAAATTTGTCAATGCCTCTCACGAAGTCCGAGATATGAACACCAGAAGATCGCTGCCCAATCATGCTTAGTGCACCTTGGGGTCACTTGGGTCGAGCGTGGTCGCGAGCATTCCAGTGACTTTGTGTGAAGAATAGGGTTGTCACTAGCATTTACCTAGCTAATCAGAGCTGATGGAGTAGATGGTTTGATGCCAGGTCAGATGGTTTGAAAGATATGCTACTGAGCCACTTTCAACTGACCCTCACTGCAAGTTTTGGCATCAACTGAGATCACCTTTGCAAATGCAAACAAAGTCAAATCACCCAAAACTGAGAGAGGTTATTGTAGACCTCAAAAACACAATCTCATAGAACCTAACAATTTTTCAATACCTCTCATGAAGTTTGAGATATGAACCCAGGAAGATTGCTGCCCAATCATGGTTAGTGCACCTTGGGGTCACTTTGGTCGAGTGTGGTCGCGAGCGTTCTGGTGACTCTGTGGGTAGAACGGGGTTGTCACTAGAGTTTACCTATCCAACTAGAGCCGATGGAGAAGATGGTTTGAAAGATACGCTACTAAGCCACTTTCAACTGACCCTCACTACAAGTTTTGGCAACGACTGAGATCACCTTGCCAAATGCAAATGAAGTTGAATCACCCAAAACTAAGAGAGGTTATTGTAGACCTCAAAAACATGATCTTGTATCACCTGACAATTTTTTGATACCTCTCACGAAGTCTGAGATATGAGCCTCAAAAGATCACTGCCCAATCGTGCTTAGTGCACCTTGGGGTCACTTGGGTCGAGCGTGGTTGCAAGCATTTCATTGACTCTATGGGCAGAATGGGGTTCTCACTAGCATTTACCTAGCCAATCAGAGCAGATGGAGAAGATGGTTTAATGCCAGGTCAGACAGTTTGAAAGATACGCTGCTGAGCCACTTTCAACTGACCCTCACTATAAGTTTTGGCATCGACTGAGATCACCTTTCCAAATGCAAACAAAGTTGAATCACCCAAAAATGAGAGAGGTTATTATAGACCTCAAAAACAAAATCCCATAGCACCTAATGATTTATTGATACCTCTTGTGAAGTCTGAGATACGAGCCCCAGAAGATCGCTACCCAATCATGCTTAGTGCACCTTAGGGTCACTTGGGTCAAGCGTGGTTGCGAGTGTTCCAGTGACTCTGTGAGTAGAATGGGGTTGTCACTGGTGTTTACATGGCCAACTGGAGCCTATGGAGTAGAAGGTTTGATTCTAGGTTAAATAGTTTGAAAGATACACTTTTGAGCCACTTTCAACTGACCCTCTCTGCAAGTTTTGGCATCGACTGAGATTGCCTTGCCAAATGTGAATGAAGTCAAATCGCCCAAAACCAAGAGAGTTTATTGTAGACCTTGAAAACATGATCTCATAGCACCTAATGATTTTTCAATACCTCTCATGAATTCTGAGATACGAGCCCCAGAAGATTGCTCCCCAATCATTCTTAGTGCACCTTAGGGTCAGTTGGGTCAAGCATGGTCACGAGCGTTCTGATGACTTTGTGGGAAAAATGGGGTTGTCACTAGAATTTACTTAGCCAACCGGAGCCAATTGAGTATATGTTTCGATGCCAGGTCAGACGGTTTGAAAGATACATTGTTGAGCCACTTTCAACTAACCCTCACTACAAGTTTTGGCATCGACTGAGATCAGCTTACCAAAAGCAAATGAAGTTGAATCACCCAAAACCAAGAGAGGTTATTGTAGACCTTGAAAACATGATACCATAGCACCTAAAAATTTTTCAATACCTCTCATGAAGTCTGAGATACGAGCCTTGGAAGATCACTTCCCAATCATCCTTAGTGCACCTTGGGGTCACTTGGGTCGAGCGTGGTCGTGAGCGTTCCAGTGACTCTATGGGTAGAATAGGGTTGTCACTAGTGTTTACCTAACCAACTAGAGTTGATGGAGTAGATGGTTTGATGCTAGATTGGATGGTTTGAAAGATACGTTGCTGAGCCACTTTCAACTGACCCTCACTGCAAGTTTTGGCATCGACTGAGATCCCCTTGCCAAATGTAAACGAAGTTGTATTGCCCAAAACCAAGAGAGGTTATTGTAGACCTAAAAAACATGATCCTATAGCACCTAAAAAGTTTTTGATACCTCTCACAAAGTCTAAGAGATGAGACCCAGAAGATCACTTCCCAATCATGCTTAGTGCACCTTGGGGTCACTTGGGTCGAGCATGGTCACAAGCATTCTGGTGACTCTGTGGGAAGAATGGGGTTGTCACTGGTGTTTACCCAGCCAACTAGAGCTAATGGAGTAGATAGTTTGATGCCAGGTCAGACGGTTTGAAAGATATGCTACTGAGCCACTTTCAACTGACCCTCACTACAAGTTTGGGCATTGACTGAGATCGCCTTGCCAAATGCAAACGAAGTTGAATCACCCAAAATAGAGAGAGGTTATTGTAGACTTAAAAATAGGATCCAGTAGTACCTAATGATTTTTTGATACCTCTCATTAAGTTTGAGATATGAGCCTCAAAAGATCACTCCCCAATCGTGCTTAGTGCACCTTGGGGTCACTTGGGTCGAGCGTGGTCGTGAGTGTTCTGATGACTCTGTGGGTAGAATGAGGTTGTCACTAGCATTTACTTGGCCAATAGGAGCCAATGGAGTAGATGGTTTGATTCCAGGTTGGATGGTTTGAAACATACACTGCTGAGCCACTTTCAACTAACCCTCACTGCAAGTTTTGGCATTGACTAAGATTGCCTTGCCAAATGAAAATGAAGTCAAATCACCCAAAACTAAGAGAGGTTATTGTAGACCTCAAAAACACAATCTTTTAGCACCTGACAATTTGTTGATACCTCTTATGAAGTCCAAGATACAAGCCTCGGAAGATCACTACCCAATTGTGCTTAGTGCACCTTGGGGTCACTTGGGTTGAGCCTGGTCGCGAGCATTTCGGTGACTCTATGGGTAGAATGGGGTTGTCACTAGCATTTACTTGGCCAACCAGAGCTGATAGAGAAGATGGTTTGATGTCAGGTCAGATGGTTTGAAAGATACGCTGCTGAGCCACTTTCAACTGACCTTCACTGTAAGTTTTGGCATCGACTGAGATCACCTTGCCAAATGCAGATGAAGTTGAATCACCCAAAACCAAGAGAGGTTATTGTAGACCTTGAAAAAAAGATCTTGTAGCACCTAATGATTTGTTGATACCTCTCATGAAGTCTGAGATATGAGCCCTAGAAGATCACTGCCAAATCATGCTTAGTGCACCTTGGGGTCACTTAGGTCGAGCGTGGTCATGAGCGTTCTGGTGACTCTGTGGGTAGAAAAAAGTTGTCACTAGCATTTTCCCAGCCAATGGGAGCTAATGGAGTAGATGGTTTGATGCCAGGTTAGACAGTTTGAAAGATACGCTGCTGAGCCACTTTTAACTGACCCTCACTGCAAGTTTTGGCATTGACTGAGATTGCCTTGCCAAATGCAAACAAAGTCGAATCACCCAAAAATGAGAGAGGTTATTATAGAACTTGAAGACATGATCCCATAGCACCTAAGAATTTGTCGATACCTCTAACAAAGTCCAAGATACGAGCCCAAAAAGATCACTGCCCAATCGTGCTTAGTGCACCTTGGGGTCACTTGGGTCGAGCGTGGTCACGAGTGTTCCGATTACTCTATGGGAAAAATGGGGTTGTCACTGGAATTTACTTAGCTAACTAGAGCCAATGGAGTAGATGGTTCGATGCCAAGTCAAATGGTTTGAAAGATATGCTGCTGAGCCACTTTCAACTGAGATCACCTTGCCAAATGCAAATGAAGTCGAATCGCCCAAAACTAAGAGAGGTTATTGTAGACCTCAAAAACATGATCCTATAGCACTTGACAATTTGTTGATATCTCTCATGAAGTCTGAGATACGAGCCATGGAAGATCGCTGCCCAATCGTGCTTAGTGCACCTTGGGGTCACTTGGGTCGAGCGTGGTCGTGAGTGTTCTGATGATTCTGTGGGAAGAATGGGGTTGTCACTATTGTTTACCTAGCCAACTAGAGCTAATGGAGCAAATGGTTTGATGCCAGGTCAAATGGTTTCAAAGACAGGCTACTTAGCCACTTTCAACTAACCCTCACTACAAGTTTTGGCATCGACTAAGATCGCCTTGCCAAATGCAAACAAAGTCGAATCACCCAAAACTGAGAGAGATTATTGTAGACCTCAAAAAAATGATCTAGTAGCACCTAATGATTTGTCAATACCTCTCACGAAGTCTGAGATACGAGCCCCGAAAGATTGCTGCCCAATCGTGCTTAGTGCACCTTGGGGTCACTTGGGTCAAGCGTGGTCGTGAGCGTTCCCTTGACTCTGTGGGTAGAATGGGGTTGTCACTAGAATTTACCTGGCCAACCAGAGCCAATGGAGTAGATGGTTCGATGCCAGGTTAGACGGTTTGAAAGATACGTTGCTGAGCCACTTTCAACTGACCCTCACTGCAAGTTTTGGCATTGGCTGAGATCGCCTTGCCAAATACAAATGAAGTTGAATCACCCAAAATCAAGAGAGGTTATTATAGACCATGAAAAAAAGATCCTGTAGCACCTAATGATATGTCAATACCTCTCATAAAGTCTGAGATATGAGCCCCGGAAGATCACTGCCCAATCATGCTTAGTGCACCTTGGGGTCACTTGGGTCAAGCGTGGTCGCTAGCATTTCGGTGACTCTGCGGAAAGAATGGGGTTGTCACTAATGTTTACCCAGCCAACTGGAGCTGATGGTGTAGATGGTTCAATGCTAGGTCAAATGATTTGAAAGATACGCTATTGAGCCACTTTCAACTGACCCTCGCTGCAAGTTTGGCATCGACTGAGATCACCTTGCCAAATGCAAACAAAGTAGAATTGCCCAAAACTGAGAGAGGTTATTGTAGACCTTGAAAAAATGATCTTGTAGCACCTAATGGTTTGTCGATACCTCTCACAAGTTTGAGATATGAGCCCCAGAAGATCACTGCCCAATCATGCTTAGTGCCCCTTGGGGTCACTAGGGTCGAGTGTGGTCGCAAGCGTTCCAGTGACTCTATGGGCAGAATGGGGTTGTCACTGGCATTTAACTGGCCAACCGGAGCCAATGGAGTAGACAGTTTGATGCCAGGTCAGATGGTTTGAAAGATACACTGCTGAGCCACTTTCAACTAACCCTCACTGCAAGTTTTGGCATCGACTAAGATCACCTTGCCAAATGAAAATGAAGTTGAATCACCCAAAACTAAGAGAGGTTATTGTAGATTTTTTGATACCTCTCTTGAAGTCTGAGATACGAGCCCTGAAAGATCACTGCCAGTTTGAAAGATATGTTGCTGAGCCACTTTCAACTGACTGTTAGTGGTATGTTTGAAATTTGAACCGTGAAATTAATCATGATTAAGCTTGTGAATTTTGAACTGTGGAGCTTATTATGTTTGAGGTTTAACTTTTATAGATTGTTTGAAATGCTAAAAAATAATATCCTTAAAGCATTAGAAACAACAATCAAACATGTAAGAATTCAAACCATGCAAATGACATAAGTATATGACATGTAAGATCCCTTCTTGGCACTATTGGCCACCCATACATGATTTTGGTCATAAGTCCTTATGAAGAGTTTTAGGACATTTAACTTTTAAATCAAATTGATTGTTACAAATTGCCATTATAGGCTTCAAAAGATCTCAATTAACCATTAAGGTTCCTTTTGTCCTTCTATCTCTGATTGGATCCATGGTGACCATAGGCATCTTCATAGGTGCTCCTGCACAAGTTACAATCCACATACAAAACAAAGTTTATTGACTCAAAATACAATCTAAGAAAGGTCAAATTAATGTATTGAAATTAAGCTTAATGAACTTAGAAAATAATACACTAAGTTAACTTATTACCTAGTCAAGTGTTCCTGAAGGGTCATCTCTTTGCTTTAAGGTCTCCAATAGTGCTTCATGATCAACAATAGTAATAGTCCAAAGTTCCTTTTTCTTTGGTCTTCCTTGATACTTTGACAACTTGACATTTGTCACTATAACAAGGTGTGAATACATGAGAATAGTTTTGTGCTTCTCATAGTCTTCAAATGTGGGAAATCCATTCTTTCTAATCATGTATGTTCGCAGCCATGTTCTCGCAACAACAACTAAACAACGTACACAATGTCCTAACCAATAATCTGACCTCTCATCATTCCCTTGCGATGCAACCAATGCAAAAACATCTCCTAGCTTCAGAAGATCTGAAAGATGGTCATAGTCAACTAAAGTGTCCATGTCATCATTTCTTATAGAGAGTGTCAAAGATAAAGGAGTCAGATATTGTGGAACCCATGTATCCACCCACTCACTTGACTTGCAATGATCCCAATCATACTGAAAACACATGGAGCAAAAACAAGCCAACTCTCGTGTCCAAATGCTCCATGTACTACTATTGGAGCTTTGGAATGAATGCATTTTTGAAGAGTCTTTCACTATTTGACAATCCAATCTATCTCCTATAGTTCCCTCCTCAACCAACCAAAAGAATCTACGCACTATAGAATCAAGAGTCCCCCCCTGTGACAATGTTGAAGTACACCAATTAACAGTAGAATGAGCATCAATAAGTACAACACCTGAAATCCTCAATTGCTCCTTAACTAGAGCTCTCTTCACACACGCACATGCTTCATCATGCTCCCCTTTCCCATGCCCTGACTCAAAAAAACTCCAAATATGAGGTACACCTCTCTCCACATGCATTCAACACAACCAATAAAACATTCTGGCATTCTTAAATTGACCAGTGCAATTATCTAACCAAATGAGATGCCTATCCATAGCAATACCATTTTCTTGCAAGAAGTCAAAATAGTTCTGGAAACAATGTTGAACAAACTCATGAGAGTGAGACCTGTCATCGCTCATATAAAAATGGTACTCTCTAATTATCTTTCACTCATCTTTTGTGCTTTCAGGGGAATGTCTATATGTGATGTGTACAAAACTAGCAACCTGAATGGAATTGTAATATTGAGCTTGAGTCTCATTTTGGGCCTGCAATGTATAGTTCTCCGCAAAGTCTACAATGGATATAATAGTTCCAATGGGGAAAGGGTCCTTACATGTTTTGAATTGTTGATCCAACCATTGAGACCTGTGACTATGCCTTTCATACTTGTAAAAAAGATTTGTCTTGAAATCTGAGATAAAATCAGCAACATTGTATTCTTTTGCAACTAACTCACATCTAGAGCCTTCACCTCCACTCTTCAATGTATATTTCACTATTTCATATACCTTTTTTTGGACAAGTGTCTTTCCAAAATTGTGTTTGAAACCTTCATGAAAACATGTTCTAAACTTGGGCAAGCCACCACATTCTGAGCACTTGGCATTTAAGAAATCTTTTTTATAAAATAAACAACCATCATCTCTATGACATAAAAATTGATCTAGCAAGTCTCTTGATGATTTGGGAAGACCACTTGCACCACAATCCTCTAGCATTTAATTAGTATGCAAGTAGAATGAATGGACCATAATAATTCATGATGCATTGAAAACTCAACATGATATTTGCAACATGTATTTCGAATCTTAAGGGGTACATAATAAAATGGTTTCATGGATTCAAAAGACTTTTGTTATATTTCCAATGTTGGATGTGTCTCACAAAATTTTTTATACAACATTGTTTGACTTACCTCCACATAATGTTTAGGATGTGGAGTGCGGTCTCCATTACCAACTCTCAACTTCAAGACATCCTTCACATTTGGTGACACTCTTGAGTTAGCATCCCAAAATTGTTGAATTTCATCCTTCACAACATATGTTAGCTTCTTATCGAAATGTGGAAGTCTCCCACCATAAGCCCATGTATCAATTTGAAGAGGATCATCAAGTCTTTCTCTTCTTGCAAGTGCTCTACCAAAAGTTTCATGGTCTATATTGAAGTCAACACAAGTTTGTCTCATCAAACAAGCCTTTCTCAACTGATGACTTACTAAGGAGGTTGTAATAACCCTCTTAGAAAATCTCTTGTCTTTTTCTCTGCTAGTCTTCCCAATGCTATTGAGAGCATTGAAAAGATTCTTCAAAATAATGGCATTTCTCTCCATTTTCTTGTTCACACGAATCTTCAATTTCACAAGCACAGGTCTCATGTTTTGCATCTTTAACAACTGCACAAAAATTTGACATTGCCTAACCAATGTCTTATTTTGAAAAAATTGATCATAAAGTCTTGAAGCCCACAACCTAATGGTTCTATGTGACCTCTTTCCTTCCCAATTATTCATAATGTTCTCCTCAATTTCAATTAACCATTTAGGTGTTCTTGAAAGCCCCAAATTTGAAGATTGATTATCTTAATTGCAAGGGACTTCATTTCGCATATAATTTGGAGATGTATAACATTCATGTGGTTCTTATGCAACATTTTCATTCCCAAAGTCTACATTTTCAATCTCCATCTGTGCATTTTCAAATTGAACATCCTCTTCACTTACAACTACATTTACAGGGTCACCTTGATTAATGTTTAACATACCTTCTCTCCTTCTTCAGTGATTTTCCTTATCTTTTTCCCTATATGCTTGAATTTCATCATCTATCAACTTCCTCTTGTGTTTAGCCTTTCGATGACTGCTGCTATCCCATGGTGAGACCACAAGTTGACAAAAATCAAACAATGGGCCCCAAATCACATTTTTTTTTGCAACGCGTGAAAAAAGTATCAAATCCCATGATTGTTTGGTCTGTGGGGACAAGGAATATTTTGGTAAAATATTACCTAGAAAAAATTGGGTATCTGATTTCATATCGGGTACCTGATATTCTTAGGCTGATGAAAATAAGGTGGGAGCAAATGGAAAAAATTTAAATTTTACATATATTGATGTATATAATAAATATAAATAAAAGATGCATATGATATATATAATGTATATTATATATATACTAATGTATTATAATATACTAATGTATTATATGTACTAATGTATTAAAATATACTAATGTATTATAATATTCTAATGTATACTAATATATTATATATAATATTACAAATTTTGGAGAATCTCTTGTAGAAATATGGAAATTATAATCTTCCTCCTAGAGCATACATTAATGAAGTTCTTCGTGCCTTAGCAGAGGAAGCCAGCTGGATTGTTGAAGCTTACAATACTACATACAGAAATGCGGTATGTATTTTTGGCCTAAATTTTTTTCTAGTTTCTTTTAGGTCTTTAAAGGTGGTCAACTAAATCTTTGTATTAAATGTGCCTTTTACAGGCATCATAAACCCTAGCTACGTAGAAATGGAGGCTTTGAAGAATAGTTCACTGGACATGGAGAGAGAGACTTCCTAGGGGTCATGAGGACTCCCTAGGGGTCCTAACACATGATAAGGTGTACTAGGACCCCTAGGGAGTCCCTGTGACCCCTTTTGACACATTGGAATGTTGATGTGTGTCTTAGGGGTCTTAGGACCCCTTAAGACACACTTGAGTGTTCCAATGTGTCAAAAGGGGTCACAGGGACTCACTGGGGGTCTTAGTACACCTTATCACACATTAGGACCCCTAGGGAGTCGTAACCCCTTTTGACACATTAGAATGCTCAAGTGTGTCTTAAGGGGTCCTAAGACCCCTTCAAACACAATTGAGCATTCCAATGTGTCAAAAGGGGTCATGGGGAGTCCCTAGGGGTCCTCATATGCCTTATCATGCATTAGGACCCCTAGGGAGTCCCCCATGACCACTTTTGACACATTAGAATGCTCAAGTGTGTCTGAAGGGGTCATACCTTTTGACACATTAGAATGCTTAAGTGTGTTTGAAGGGGTCTTATGACCCATTCGGACACACTTGAGCATTCTAATGTGTCAAAAAGGGTCATGGGGACTCCCTAGGGGTCCTAACACATGATAAGGTGTACTAAGACCCAAGGGAATCCCATGACCCATTTTGACACATTGGAACACTCAAGTGTGTTTTAAGGGGTCCTAGGACACCTTCAAACACACTTGAGCATTCCAATGTGTCAAAAGGGTTTCATGGGAACTCCCTAGGGGTCCTAACACATGATAGGCATACTAGGACCCCAAGGGAGTCCCCATGACCTATTTTGACACATTGGAAGTCCCAAGTGTGTCTTAAGGGGTCCTAAGACCCCTTCAGACACACTTGAGCATTCCAATATGTCAAAAGGGGTCATGGGGAGTCCCTAGGAGTCATGGTATGCCTTATCACACATTAGGACCCCTAGGGAGTCCCCATGACCCCTTTTGACACATTAGAATGCTCAAGTGTGTCTTAAGGGGTCCCCATGACCCCTTAAGACACACTTGAGCATTCTAATGTGTCAAAAGGGGTCATGGGGACTCCCTAGGGGTCCTAACGCATGATAAGGCTTACCAGGACCCCTAGGGAGTCCCCATGACCCCTTTTGACACATTGGAATGCTCAAATGTGTTGTAAGGGGTCCTAGAACACCTTCAAATACACTTGAGCATTCCAATGTGTCAAAAGGGTTCATGGGGACTCCTTAGGGGTCCTAACACTTGATAAGACATACTAGGACCCCAAGGGAGTCCCCATGACCCCTTTTGACACAGTGGAATGCTCAAGTGTGTCTTAAGGGGTTATAGGACCCCTTAAGACACACTTGAGCATTCCAATGTGTCAAAAGGGGTCATGGGGACTCCCTTGGGGTCCTAGTACACCTTATCACATGTTAGGACCCCTAGGGAGTCCCCATGACCCCTTTTGACACATTAGAATGCTCAAGTGTGTCTTAAGGGGTCCTAAGACCCCTTCGAACACACTTGTGCAATCCAATGTGTCAAAAGGGTTCACGAGGACTCCTTGGGGGTCCTAGTATGCCTTATCATGCATTAGGACCCCTAGGGAGTCCCCATGACCCCTTTTGACACATTGGAATGCTCAAGTGTGTCCGAAGGGGTCGTAGGACCCCTTAAGATAGACTTGAGAATTCCATTGTGTCAAAAGGGGTCATTGGGACTTTCTAGGGGTCCTAACATGTGATAAAGTGTACTAGGACCCCTAGGGAGTCCTTCTGACCCCTTTTGACACATTGGAATGCTCAAGTGTGTTTGAAGGGGTCCTAGGACCCCTTAAGACACACTTGATCATTCCAATGTATTGAAAGGGGTCATGGGGACTTTCTAGGGGTCCTAACACGTGATAAGGTGTACTAGGACCCCTAGGGAGTCCACATGACCCCTTTTGACACATTGGAATGCTTAGGTGTGTCTTAAGGGGTCTTAGGACCCCTTAAGACACACTTGAGTGTTCCAATGTGTCAAAAGGGGTCATGTGGACTCCCTAGGGGTTCTAACACGTGATAAGGCATACTAAGACCCCTAGAGAGTCCCCATGATCCAAATGAGATGTTAGTGAATGAATTTTTGCTAATACTACTCTTCCACCAGATCCAGATTTCAACCCTTTTATGGATCTATAGGCTCAATCACGAGCCCACATAATTGGCCAAGAGAAAAATGTAATTGTATATGAACTGATTACAAAATGTTCAGTGGAGGAGAAAATATTGCAATGATCAAGAAGAAAATTGGCTATGGAAAATCTAGTTATGAATTCTTTTAAGAATGAAAATATTAAGGAATTGCATGAATCACAAACCATGAAAATAATAACCTTCTACAACAAAGAACATTCAAGCTATAGAATTTATTAACTCTAAATTTAAACATCTTATTAACATTCATGGAAGAGATTTCATTAGCATCCATGGAAGAAATTTCATTAAAACTTCAGACAAAATCATCTGAAAAAATTCATTAACTTCAGGTGAAATCATTTAAGATAGACAAAAACAAAATCATATTACTTAGAAATGGTAGAGAAAGAAAATGAGATAAACCAAATTTATCAAATTCTTGCAATCTACAGCTTCTCTCCGAGCACAAAATGACAATCCATGGATCCAAAATTATGGTAAAAATTAAATTCTTTGAGTAAGTCATTCAGAAATGCGCAGAATACTGGAACGCATGATGATTTATAGAGAATTTATGATGGACTATGCTGTGGAAAAGCCCACAATCCCTGACATATCTCAGAGTACTGATGAGAAGCAATGGTGAAAGTCTGAGACAGAGGCGGCGCTGGCATTGAAGTGGCAAGACATTCTTCATAATATCGGGGCAGCACCATCGAAATGACAAGCCTTTCCTCATAATGTCACGCCACCACTGATCTCTTCTTTAAATTTATTAATGCGGTCAGTTCTACGATGCCTGCATAATTTCCAGTACAACTGCTCATTTTACCAAACCCTTCCCCGCTCTCCATAATCTTTGACCTGTTCAAAGGTCCATCTGGTTGTTCTTGTT
This sequence comes from Chamaecyparis obtusa, assembly GCA_027943335.1. Classification (NCBI taxonomy): domain Eukaryota; kingdom Viridiplantae; phylum Streptophyta; class Pinopsida; order Cupressales; family Cupressaceae; genus Chamaecyparis; species Chamaecyparis obtusa. The sequence goes on along the minus strand of BSBK01005979.1, from coordinate 90,911 downwards.
TAACCTCCTAATGACTCTATTGAGCTGCCAAATTATCAATAGGTGTGGTACAATTGTCTGGTGACCAGAATCTATTTTGAGAACCTTTGCAATTTAGCATTCCAGTTGAAAAAGCAGGGAAAGATACCATTTCATAGCCATAGGCGGTGGAAACAGAGTGATTCTCTTGCCCTCTGCTTCTATAATCCACCTGCAATGAACTATTCTTCAAAGCCTCCATTTCTACGTAGTTAGGGTTTTCGGCACCTATAAAAGGCACAACTATGCCCTATAGGGACTCATGCTCGTGCTTAGAATCATATTAATAATATTTAAAATGTAAAATGTATATTATATAATATTTAATATATAATATATAATCTAATATATAGTTTTTGATATTAATATATAATTAAATAATATTTAATGTAACATGTATATTATATAATATTTAATATATATAATATATAATCTAATATATAGTTTTTAATATTAATATTTATTAAATAATATTTAATGTAAAATATATATTATATAACATTTAATATATAATTGATATTATATAATATTTAATATATCTAATATATATATATATATATATATATATATATATATATACATATATATATACATATATATGTATATATATACATATATATGTATATATATACATATATATGTATATATATACATATATATGTATATATATACATATATATGTATATATATACATATATATGTATATATATACATATATATGTATATATATACATATATATGTATATATATACATATATATGTATATATATACATATATATGTATATATATACATATATATGTATATATATCATATATATATATATATATAGATATATATATATATATATACATATATATATACATATATATGTATATATATACATATATATGTATATATATACATATATATGTATAAGATATATATATATATAGATATATATATATATAGATATATATATATATATATAGATATATATATATATAGATATATATATATATATATAGATATATATGTATATATAGATATATATATATATATATGTATACATATAAATATACATATATATATATAAATATACATATAATATATATATATATACATATATATACACATATATATACATATATATACATGTATATATACATATATATACATGTATATATATATATATATGTATATATATATATATATGTATATATATGTATATATATACATATATATATATATGTATATATATATATATGTATATATATGTGTATATATATATATATGTATATATATGTGTATATATATATATATATGTATATATATATATATATATATATGTGTGTTGTGTATATTATATATATATATATATATGTGTGTATATATATATATATATATATATATATATGTATATATATATATATATATATGTTTATGAAGGATGGAGAAATGGGAGGGAGAAAGTGGAGGCAAAGTGAAAATTCAAAATTGTGCATCATGTTCGAGTACCCGAAAATATCGGGTACCCGATTAGGCTTGGTATTGCTTTTGTGCACCAAACCTACATGGTCAATTATTGGAATGTCTCAAATACGTGTTTTTCCCCTGTTTCTCTGAGTTCCAGACTTTGACAATGTAGCTGACGACTTTTTTTTCACCTGAATCTGATAAAACAAAAAGGGCATCTTAAGGAGATTATCATCTTTCTATTGATATAATTGCTGTCAAATTTTGAATTTGGTAAGTAATTATTAGTTATTTTTCAATTGAGCTACCTTTAAAGTGTTGATTTATATACTAATTGAAAAATGACTATAACTTTCAAACGGTATAACATTTTTGAAATCCAAAAAATGTGTCACATTCTATGCTTCACCTACTATAAGGAAAAAAAAAATAAAAAATTGAATTTTGTAAAGTTTTGAATGAGTTAAGGTGGTCAGACACGGGAGTTTTTTTATTCAGAAAATGTTGTAGCAGAAAATTCATAATTAAATATCTTTTTGGAATAAAATTACAAAAAAATATGTATCACATCCGAGCATGAGTCTACTACTTATATATAAAATCTTATAATAAAATATTATCATTTGATTATGATTAAGGTGGTCAGACATACACCTACTTCTTATTTTTTTCCTGAAATTTTTGTACTGCTGCATTGAAATCTATACTTTTCACCAATCATACTAACTTTTTCTCAAAAAAGGCCTAGTAGTTTAGAAACTACATTCAATTTTCTACAGATTCAATTCTTACAACTTTTTGATATTAGGTTCATAGCTAGTTGAAATTTTCATGTCAAGTTGACTAACCTTGATTTGCTGATTTTTCATTGCCACTTAAGGGCATAGTTTGGCCCCTCATGATCTTGCACATACCCATATCTGATTCTACTATTTATGGATAGTATAATTCTGATTGTTAATTATGGGGGGCTTTAGATGCTATGTAGATTGTTTTGAGTCTGATACTATGGGGAGTCTGCTAAGATCCTTATTTTAATGGTTTATTAGCAAGGCATGTTTGTTATATAAATTCACATGGAAATTTTTATATATTTGATAGATCTTCCTAAATAGAGTAAGTTTATGATAGAAATAATCATATTATCAGCTAATTTCCAACATATATATTATCAAAAAAATTTATTTATGGATATTCTCTTTAGTATGGTCTTTGATGATTTTCCCGGTAGGTAGGCCATATTCAGTTTCGCATTTCCATGTTTACTATCATTGGTTCAGTATCGATTTTTTAATGTCCTTTTGATGGCTTTGTGGTGGATATCCCTCTTCTTTGATAAGAGAATTCTTTTTTTTATAGAATATAGGTGCCACTATATTTGTATATTCATTACATAACTTAGAAGGTAGTATTCTCTCATATAGATCTTTATGAGTAACTATATCTATGAATATATGCACTTTGAGAAAATTAGGTATAGATATACATAGCATTGTAAGGGTATGGTATGAGTGTATATGGACATTTAATTGTGATTATATTTCATATGTTCATGGATATACTTTCTTGTATTTGATCTTGGACATTTGGAGTTCACTCTTCTCAATGGATGAAAAGGTATAGAAGCTATAAGTGTTTATGTAAAATAAAATTTTCATATATGTCAAGACTTGCATTTTAATCGGCCTTTATCATATTCTTCTATCACTTATGTAAGATTATATTGTTCATGGGGAGTATCAATGAATATTAAATGGAGGGGGGTTTCAGATGGTATGTAGTATGTTTTGAGTCTTACACTATGGGGAGTCATCTAAATATCTTATTTATCACCATCCCTACAATAATGGTTTATTAGCAGGTCATCTTTGGAAAATAAACTCACTTGGCTATTTATTTTCATGTATTTGATACTTTAAAGGATGCCAAGAACTATGGAGGATGTTTATGTATAATGTGTAGGTACAAAGTGCATGTTTTTGATAAATGTAGAATTCCAAAAAGTTTCTTATTTGTTTCAAGGTGGGATTAAAGAAGCTTAAAAAGTGAATTTGTAACATCATCTCCTCTACATGTACTTTGCAGAAATGGCTATACCACTTTCACTATCCTACAATTATTTGATGGGATGATTGTAATTATTGTAATTTTAAAAAACTTATCTTTTAGTAATGGGTAAGACTAGAGGTTTTCTTCACTCAATTCTTTCCTACCAGTGCCCATTTTGAACCGGGTTTTTAAAAGTTTTAAAATTAATAAAATTATTCAGCTATGACCTATTATCTATCAAAAAAAAAGAGGACGATCAAGTTAAAAGAAGCTAAGTATATCATTTGGGGTGATATTATCTCCAAGAAAGCGACCAATACAACTTTTCTAGAGGTATGAGGATAGAGAACAACAAAAGAAGTTACTCCAATATTTTCTTAATGAAGTGTGTGGAGGACATTTCTATTCCTCATTAACCACCTTCAAGATCCTAAGAAATTATAATTATTGGCTAGTAATGTTCATAGATATGGATAAATGGGTTAATAAGTGTGAATAATGCCAACAATTTAAAGGAAAAATTTAACTCATTGCACTACCATTGAAACTTGTAGTGAATGAAGAGTTGTTTCTACAATGGGTCCTTGATTTTATCAACCAATAAAATCCAAACTCTAGTGCCAATCACAGACATATATTAGTAGCCACAAACTATTTCACAAAATGAATAGAAGAAATTTGTGTGAGGACAATGTCAAAAGTGGTCTGAAACTTCATTAAAAAAATGGTCTAGTAAGGTTCCACATTCCTCATAAAATCATAAATGATAATGCTATGAACTTATTCTCTTAAGAAATATTTACATTTTGCTACAAATATGGTATCATCTTATCCCATGCATTTGATTTACTCATGAGGTAATGGTCAGGCCAAATCTAGCAACAAGAACCTTATTACCATTATTCACAAATTGGTGAAGAAAATTAGAGAAGCTGGCATAAGAAGTTGTATGATGAATTATGGGCTAATAGGACAACTAAAAATAAAGAGATTGATATGTCCCCATTTGAATTACTTTATGAGACTCTGGAATAACTTCCAATTTCTTTAGAGATCTCATCTTTAAATCTTCTAAATGCATTAGAATATTATGATTTTGAGGACTCATTGGAGAAAATAATTTTCTATCTAACTAAAATAGAAGAAAAAAGAGAGACAATGGTAGATATGATCAAGGAAGATCAAACTCTTCTAAAGAAATTGTTTGATAAAAAGGCCAAAAGTAAAAAATTCAAAGCTGGTGAACTTGTCTTGCTTTGGGATAAACAAAAGGAGCCAAAGGGAAGCCCAAAAAGTTTCACTCCTTATAGAATGTGTCATTTTGAATCAAACAAGCTCATAAGAAAACTTATTTTACTTAGCCTACATGGATGGTATGTACTCATCCTTTCCTTATAGTGGGCAACATTTTAATCTTTATAATCAGTGAGGCAGGTTGTTCTTTGTCTTTATACATAGGCTAAATAGGATTTTTTGGGTTTTGTGTCATGATTGGTTTGGTTTGTTTACATCAACAGTAGTCATTCTTTTCTATCCACATTCTTTTGTTTTGTGTTTGTCCTTTGTGGAGTTGTATCTTCCATCATTGATTTGGGACACTATTTACCAATTGATCTTAAGCAATAATCTTTTCAAGATTTTGGATTACTTGCTTTGTCTTTCAAAGCCTTTATCCCCAATCAAAGCTAGATGTTGTTAAAGTTATTGATTTGGTCAATTTTGAAACTTTTTTCTCTCTAGACTTGCATCAAAGTTGCCGTCAAATTTCCAAGTCATGTTAATTGAAGTCTTAATAATTGAAAATACAATGTTCTTAGAAATTATATTAGGTTAGTAAACCTTTGTAGTAACCTAATGTAGTTTTCACAACCTTGTCGGAACCTAATGTAGTTTTCACAACCTTGTCGGAACCTAATGTAGTTGTCACAACCCCTTCAATTTTCAACTGTCATTTAGAAGAAAATAGAAAGAGAAAAGAGGTTAAGTTATTATACTTCTTGCTAAGTCTCAAAACTCTTTTCAATGTTTGCTTCTATTTCCTCTATCAGCTGTTAGATGTGTTTGAAAATCTAAATAAAGGAAAATGTGAAAATTTGAAAGCAATGCCAACATATTTTATAAGTTTTAGAACATGCATTAGAATTCGATGAGGTCACAAACTCTCAAAGTTCCCAAATTGTTTTGAAGGCAAAATAAAGGTTGGGATTTTCTCATAGTTTAAAAACCTCTATTGGCATGCATTGTAGTTATTACATCTTAAAAGGTCTATAAATCATTTTTCCTATGTAAAATAAAGGAAGTGAAAAATAAAGTTTTAAGTAGTATTTGACATTATGCATCAGTTCCAAACCTCCATTGACAATTGAAGTGGTTATCAAATCCACATAAAAGTCTAACATGGAGAAGTTCCTTTTCGAGCCGAATCTAAGTAGCAAGTAGCATGTCATTTTGTTATTTTTACAAGTCAATAAAAATGAGCCATAAGTTCTTCTTCCTAAATGTCACTATTTTTTCATCTTACTTGTAGATTCTTCTTTTGTCATCTAATATAGACAAAGATTTAATCATTATAGAAAACATAATTTTTTAATCATTATATTTTCTATTAATAAAGAATATTAAATATTTGAAATGATGAAAAATTAGATTCCTTGCTTGAAATTTAACATATTTTAAGCCCATTTTGTTAGAAATAGTCCCAAGAGATAACTGAGAGGAGGGGGGGGTGGGGGGGGGGGGGGGGGGGGCTGAATCAATTATCTACAAGTTTCAATTCTTTATCCAATTAAGTATACTTAAACTTTAAGCATAAACACAATGAAAGAACACTTGAACACAACAACAATATTTTGGTTACGGGGAAACCCAAATAGGTAAAAAATCTAGTGGGAATTAACACCCACTAATAAACTACACTAGTGTATAATGATCCTTGTTAGAAGATCTTACAACCCTATTAGGAGTTGATCTTTACAATGCAATAAGTACAGTGACCTGGTCAAAGGTCAGACCCTATTAGGGGTGAGAACACACTGTTCAAGAGCTCACTACTCAAAGGGGTGAAGGCTGCAACCTTCTGAATAACAAATACACACTATATGTGGATCTTGGTGAACTACGAGGTAGACCTGTTGTCTTGATAAGTTCCAATTAATAGCATATTCTATCTTAGCTATCACATAGACCTTTTCTTGATGGCACAATAGTTCACACTTTTTGCTCTTCTCTATTCTTTCATCTCCATGCCATACTACTAGCGATCACAAATGACCGACTATAAGTATCTTTCCTCTAAATGATATAGTCAAGTCAACCTATTAGAACCACCTTGAAATCATATTAGAGAAACAATAACACTCTCCAATAAAATCTTAGTTGGCTCTACTAAGCAACACAAACTGGGACCTATCTAAATCAATAAGTGTAGACACAAACTACACACTGTCAGCTCTACCAAATTAACTGATAATTTTTCCTCAAGCTGAATTACATCATGTGCTCTTAACCAACAATTATTAAATCTTCTCCAATCACTAATCCAAGCATGCATACCGAAATGATAGGCACAACTCTTGTACCAATATAATCTCTATTGGCTCTTTTAGATAAACATAGGAAACTACAATTGGTGAATAGCGACTGCATAACTTCACTTCTACTACACATCAGACTCTACATCCATGAATGTAACAACACTAACATGTCTCCATCACATATCCAAATTCACAAGGCTCCATGATAAATGTATGGACAATCACTCATAGAACACTGCCTGTAACTCTATCAGGAACACTACTGACACAAGCTACTACATAACTATGTATACTAACAATTAACCTCTGTGTCCATGATATCATGATGATAACATGTCCATGCTACATATACTCAAATATTACCACATAAGTCTTCCATGCATGCTACTTACCATATGTTGTCATCAATGACAAACATACAATCAACACTGGCTTGCTGGCAAATCTCCAACAATCTCCCCCTTTGGCATTGATGGCAACATATGGAATGAAAAACACCATCAATCCAAATGAACAATTATTTAATAACATTCTCCATTTCCTCATCAAAACTCCCCCAAGGATGAATCCTCCATTTTCTGCAATATTCTTCAATATTCTCCATTTCCTCAGTTGAACTGCTTCCATGACTGAATACTACTCCCCCTTGCTACTATATATTATTCCTTAATTCTGTATGTACTTCCCCTTTAATACTATTTTTCATGAATATATACTACTCCCCCTTTTACATCAATGGAAAAGGGCACCAAACATTTAAGCACCGGTACTACTCCTGAAGTAGAGTAGTCAACCATCCATCAGTCATTGAGGACTGATCCTCTCTCCACTTTTCTCTAATCAGAATCAAGGAAGGGAATTACTCCTAGCTTCTCCTTGAGATACTCAAAAGTATCCTTTGGTAAAGGCTTTGTGAGTATGTTTGCTAATTGATCTTCAGTACTCACATAGTCCAACTTGACTTCTTTCTCTGCCACTTTCTCTCTTAGCAAGTGATATTTTATCTCTATGTGTTTTGTCTTTGCATGCATCACATGATTCTTTGACATGTTGATAGTGCTAGTGTTATCACAATGAATAACAATAGGATAATCAATTTGAATTCCAAAATCCTTTATCATCTACTTGATCCAAACTATTGTAGAACAATTCAAGGTTGTTGCAACATACTCTGCTTCTATTGGTGACTGAGAAATACAATTTTGCTTCTTGCTTGTCCAAGTGACTAGTCCATCACCAAGAAATATTGCTCCTCCTAATGTACTCTTTCTATCATCCACCCATCCTGCCCAATTTGCATCTATATATACATGAAGCTCAACATTCTCTGAATTAGGATACCATAGACCATAATCTATAGTTCCCTTCAAATATCTAAATATTCTCTTTACTGCCATGAGGTGACTTTGTTTAGGCTCTATTGCAAATCTTCCAACTATGCTAACTGCATTAGAAATATCAAGTCTAGTTTGAGTAAGATATATGAGTTTACCAATCATAGACTTGTATAATATTATATCTATTGCTAGAGAATCATCTACTTTTGTAAGCTTGCATCCTGTTATCATAGGTGTACCCACTAGCTTGCAATCATCCATCTTGAATTTCCTCAATATCTATTTCACATACTTAGACTAATTAATGAAAATACCTTTCTCTATCTGCTGCACATTTAATCCCAAAAAGTATTTGATAGGTCCAATCATGATCATCTCAAACTCACTTTACATCTCCTTAGCAAATTATGCACTAAGTTTGTTATTACCCCCAAAGATAATGTCATCAACAAATATAGCTACAAGTAGTAAACCTTCAGATGTCTCTCTTATAAATAGATTACAATCTGTTGCTCCTTTCTTAAATCCATTTTTTGTTAGATATCCATCAAGTCTCTCATACCAAGCCCTAGGGGCTTGCTTAAGTCCATCAAGAGCTTTCTTCAATCTGCATACCATATTAGGCATGTCTGATAAGGTGAATCCTTCTAGCTACTCAATGTATACTTCTTCCTTTAACTCTCCATTCAAGAATGCTGACTTAACATCTATCTGATAAACTTTAAATTTTTTTAATGTCACATAAGCTAGAAACAACTTAATGGCTTCTAATCTACTCACAGGTGCAAATGTGTTTCAATAATCAATACCTTCTCTTTACTCATATCCCTTACATACTAACCTTTCTTTATTCCTTACTACTGTACCATCTTCATTCATCTTGTTTCTAAATATCCACTTGGTTCCAATCACATTCTTATCACTAGGTCTTGGGACTAGTTCCCAAGTATCATTCTTAATAATCTGATCTAGTTCTTCTTTCATAGCATCATGCCAATCTAAATCATTACATGCATCTTCAACACTTAAAGGTTCAATATGAGATAGTAAACATACCACTTCATTGTCTGCTAAATTTTTTTCTTTTGATCTTGTTGTGACTTTGCCACTCTAATCTCCAATGATGTCATCCTTAGACTGATATCTAGATGTAAACTTTGGAACTTTAGGTGATACTGTCTCATCTTCCTTCTAAGTTTCTTCTTCACTTGTTTTAGGGTCATTGAATAATACATCAATACTATCAAACATCTCTTCAACAACTGTCTCACTAGTGGAAGGACTGGGTTCTTCTTCAATCATAGGTGCATAATCATGATATCTTTCTTGAACCATAAATTTATCATCAATCTTAACATGAGCACTTTCAATGATCTTCTTCAATCTCAAATTAAAACATCTATATTCTTTTCTTTTAGTAGAGTAACCAAGGAAAATACCTTCATCACTTCTTGCATCAAACTTAAACCATAGCTCATAAGGTGTCTTGTCTGTGCTAGGCCTTAATTGTATTCTATTGATGGTATAAACTATTGTATTGGCCAAATCTCTCCAATAGGTGTGTGAAACTTTTCCTTCAATCATGATGGTGCACATTGTATCAAGGATGATCCTATTCCTTCTCTCTACAATCCCATTCTGCTGAGGGGTTCTAGGTGCACTCAACTATCTCTTTATGCCATGTTCTTCGTAGTACTGATAGAATTCATCAAAGGTTATTTCTCCTCCTTTATCTGATTTTAGACACTTTATCTTTAGTCTAGATTCATTCTCAACCTTAGCTTTGAATATTTTGAACTTCTCAAATTCTTTTGACTTATCTTTCAAGAACACAACCCACATCATTCTAGAGTAATCATCAACAAACAAAATGAAATACCTTTCACCATAGTATGATCTTGTTTGAGTTGGTCCACATAGGTCTATATGAATCAGACACAACTTTTTCTCTACTGAATTATGCTTACTTCTAAATGAATTTCTCACATGCTTTCCCATCACACATTCACTGAAAATAGTATCAACTAGCTTTTCTATGCTAGGTAGATCTCTCACTACCTTTACATTGCTTATCTTTACTATGTTATCAAAATTGACATGACATAGTCTTTTATGCCATAGCCAATTGTCATCTACTTTAGCAACAAAAAAACTTGCTTCTGAATTAAGCTGGAAAAAATTACCTTTAGTCTTTGCACCTGATGCAATAATTACACCATCCTTGTTGTAATGATCCACTTGTTGTCTTTGAACTCCAACTGATAACTTTTGTCAAGAAATTTCCCAACACTAAGAAGGTTGTGCTACAAACCATCTACATAAAGAACATCATCAGTGTTGTTCTTTCCATCCAATGTGATAGCTCCTCTACCAATAATAGGTTTAGGAGTGTTATCTCCAAATCTAACCATTCCACCTTTGTATTTGTCTAGATGAACAAATCTGTCATTATCACCTATCATGTGATGTGAACAACCTCTATCTATAATCCAATCTGTCCTTATGTCTTCTTGTGAAATCAATGCTAGCTCTTGTTCCTTTTTCTTATCTTCATGATCCATCTCTTCATACATATTTTCCATAATAGAAATGAATCCAATTTCATCTTCAACTGAATCATCATCAGAAACTCCATCACTAGCATAGTAACATTCTTTTGTATACTTAGGCTTGTAGTCATTTCTAAATTTCTTAACTCTTATAGGACACTTAGATGCAAAGTGACCAATCTTATTACATGAGAAACATTTGAATGGTAATTGAATTTCATACTTTCCTTTTCTTTCTTTCTTAGAAATCATAGAAATAATATCATCTATCTCTTTATCTTCATCTTCATCATCAAAATTACCAGAAGTGTTTAAAGATTTCTTACTATGGACTGATGCTTTGAAAGCTGTCTCACTTTTAGGCTCTGTCTTCAATCTTTAAATCTCAAAAGCTGAAATTTCGCTGATCATGGTCTCTATCTTGAAATTTTTTGTAAGCTGCATGGTTTCATCAACTATGTTGATCTTGTTTTCATATTCTGTTGTAAGAGTAGTCATCAACTTGTCCATAATGTCTTCCTCTGAGATTTCTCCACCATTGTTCCTGATTCTAGCAATTGCTTCATTAATCCTTTAGTTGTAAGCTCTGATATCTTCTTTAGGTAGCATCTCTAATGCATTGTATCTTTTCTTCCATATCTTTCTACGTGCATTCTTTGCTTGTGTATCTCCTTCAAACATGTCTTCTAGGTGCTTCCATATCTTGTAAGTTGTGTCTACTTTCTTTATCTCTGAAAACTCACTATCAGATAAGGTGTTGATAAGGGCTTCTTTGGCTATTGCATTTTGATGGAAAAACTCCTTTTTCTTGCTAGTAGCATCTTCTTTTGCAAGATTTTCTAGAGAGGGGATCTTAACTTCTTTGACAGCCACTTCAAAAACTTCAAAAGCAATGCACTGCAAATGTGTCACCATTTTGTTCTTCCAATCAAGATAGTTCTCTCCATCAAACTTAGGACTGTCTTTTCTAAAGAATTCCATATGATCAACCTCAAGTTGTTAAACTTTCTCTCCAAGGCACTTACTCTAATACCAATTTTTAGGAATAGTCCCAAGAGATAACTGAGAGGGGGGGCGAATCAGTTATCTACAAGTTTCAATTCTTTATCCAATTAAGTATACTTAAACTTTAAGCATAAACACAATGAAAGAACACTTGAACACAACACCAATATTTTGGTTATGGGAAAACCCAAATAGGTAAAAACCCCAATGGGAATTAACACCCACTAATAAACTACACTAGTGTATAATGATCCTTGTTAGAAGATCTTACAACCCTGTTAGGAGTTGATCTTTACAATGCAATAAGTATAGTGACCTGGTCAAAGGTTAGACCCTGTTAGGAGTCTTTTATGATTGACCATGTTAGGGGTGAGGACGCACTGTCTAAGAGCTCACTGCTCAAAGGGGTGAAGATTGCAACCTTCTGAATAACAAATACGCACTATATCTGGATCTTGGTGAACTACGAGGTAGACTTGTTGTCTTGATCAGTTCCAATGAATAGCATACTCTATGTTCTCTATCACATAGACCTTTTCTTGATGGCACAATACTTCACACTTTCTATTCTACTCTACTCTATTCTTTCATCTCCATGCCATACTACTAGCGATCACAAATGACCGGCTATAAGTATCTTTCCTCTAAATGATATAATCAAGTTAGCCTATTAGAACCACCTTGAAATCATATTAGAGAAAAAATAACACTCTCCAATAACATCTTAGTCAGCTCTACTAAGAAAAACAAATCAAGACCTGTCTAAATCAATAAGTGTAGATGCACACTACACATTGTCAGCTCTACCAAATTAACTGATACTTTTTCCTCAAGCTGAATTACATCCTACACTCTTAACCAACCATTCTTAACTCTTCTCAAATCACTAATCCAAGTACGCATACTGAAATGATAGGTGCAACTCCTGTACCAATATAATCTCTATCAACTCTTCTGGATAAACACAGGAAACTATAGCTGGTGAATAGCGATAGTATAACTTCACTTCTACTACACATCAGACTCTACGTCCATCAATGTAAACACACTAACATGTCTCCATCACATATCCAAATGTGCAAGGCTCCATGATAACTATACGGATATGTTTGAATGATGAATCTAGAATGCTTGAACCAAATCCCTTCAAAGGCTTGTGTTGTCGGTCAAAAGGTCCTCAGCGTAAAATTTTTCTAAGGAACATGCTTTTTGACAAGTGCATATTAAATATTGAATTTTGAACCATTTTTCGTTAGTTCAAGATTCAAAATTCACTTTACTTCATCCCTGATGTCATGCGTACATTTTCCCTTCGACCAGTAAAAGGTTTTAAGTCCTACACTTTGTGCCTGCATTACTTTTAATCTTGAACTTTGAACCGTTTCTCGGTAGTTCAAAGTTCAATATTTAGTTTTGCACTTCCCTTTTTGCATCTCTCAGGTTTTCTTTTGTCTCAGCGTCTTTGATTATTGTTTTACTAAATTTTGAACTTCTAGTTTTTAGTTCATAATTCAATTTTCTTTGCACAACCTACTTTTGTCCTATCTCAGTCATGTGTTGTCAAGTACAAAAGCATTCCAAATCTTAAACTTTGAACCCTATTCCAATAGTTCAAGGTTCAGTTTTCAAAATGTGATAATTACTCCAAATATTTGAGACTCATGCCAAATCTCATCTTCATTTCAAGATGATTTTTAAATGACATTTCAAGTTATGTCCAACTCAACGAAGGAGTACAGGTTATATGAAGGTGAAATAAATGTGATTGGACATGCTCAATAAATGATGATGAGCAAAATTAATTCATATTAAGTAGTCATTATTGCCGAAAAAGAGACCTCAAGCATGCCTATTAATTTCTTTCCTCTCATTTCTATTTGCAATGCAATTTTTGGTGGCGTGGTTGGAAGCAAAGCATAGTGAAGGTAATCATAGGAACAAGAGCTAAGCATCAGTGAGTCTTAATAAATTTCCTCTATCTTTGTTCTATTTTTAGTTTTCTCTATTGTAAAAGGAAATTTAAAGCTTCTTCCATTGCATTAGCTAGAAATTCTTTTTAGTTTTATGCAATGTCCAGTCCTTTCATGTCGGCCTCTAAGGTCAAGTTTGTGAAAGAAAATGAGTTTTCCCCTGTGAGTAGTTGTCTCCCCAAGATGTGAGACACAGTCCTTATAGATGAAGACATAGAAGGAATTGTCCATAGGTTGAAGAATCCAGAGAATGGAACCTTAGCGGCCAAGATTGCAAAGAGTGGACTATTAGAAGCCATCAACTTTCTTGAAATGACCTCGTGCCCAAAATTGGTTATGGAATGTAGAAACACATATGATAGGGTTAATAGGTGCATTCATTTTCCTTCTAGACATATTTTGATCTCCATCAATAGGAAAACAATCATGGCCGTGCTAAGAATCCCTCTAGTGGAAACTTACGACGACTGGAGTCTTGAAAAACCCCAACAAGAATTTATTCAAAATAAAAAGGATTATAGAAATAACATTTCTAGGAATTGGTTATTGAAGCCTAAAAAAGGGGGTTCTAGGATACCCAAACCTTTAAAAAAAGAATACTTGATCAGAGAGGTTCAAGATATTGTTGTTATGCTTTGCAGAATTAAAGGAAAACCTAATGATCTTGTTTGGGAGGATTAGATGTATGTTTTTGTTCAAGCTATTTTGAGTGAAGGACCATATGTTGATTGGGAAGAGTTGATAGCCGAAAGGCTTCGTGAAGAACTATCTTAGTCTGCAGAAGCTTCTAGTTTTTATTTATCTTCATATTTGTTCTATTCTTCTTGCAATTTGTAGAATCTAGGATGAACTGCCACATGAGCCGTGGAGAGAAAATATGAAAATTTATGAGTACCATCCTCTACTTCATAAAAATAAGAATCTAGAGAGCTTTAGGAGGATTCAAGACACGTTCCTGGCTAAGCGCATTTTCAAGCTGAAAGGAAAAATCAACTGTAGAATGTCAAAAGAAGCCATGGAGCTTATCAAAATTTATGGGAGTTTCTATTTTTAGTTCCCAACCTTCAGCTATCTAAGAGTGGGAGGGTACAGTGGTGAGCCTTTGAAACTCCCAAGGTACTATTTAGACAAGTTTGTCTTGTTAGAAGTCTACAAACAATTGCTTCAGGTGGAGGTGAAGTATAAAATTAAGAGAGGTGTAGGCTCCCTTTTCCCTGTTGACCTAGGTCATTATAATTTTAGGATAATGCATTCCACATCATCTATGGATGTAGAACTACAAAAATTGAATCTTCCTTCCTTTCAGAAAAGAAGCTATTTTGATAGTAAACAATTTGTGGCAAATCATTTCAAAATTGATGCTAAATTCCTTCACCAACCAGAACTGGAAGATTTTTGGGCTGATTGTGTCGATGAAATTGAAATTGAAAGAAGACTTTATTCTAGGTTCTCTTTAAAACAAATTGTGTTTCTTTGTCTTCCTTTTAAGGTCAAAGGCCTTGAAGATGAGGATGATGAGAATGTGTTGGAACCAGGATATGTTGAGCCTAACAATGACACGATGATGATAAAAATAGACTAGAATGAGAAAGAGGAAGAAGACATTAATTCTTTGTCTCATGATGTTTTTAAAAGAACTGAAAAATGGTTGAAGGAAGTGAAAAGAAACAAGAAACAAGAGGATGTTGCACCAATGAATAGAAAGAGTGCAAGGATTTCATAACGTTCAGTTTCACTTGTGCATACTGATATAGTTGAAAAATTGCTTTCTGCAGGTGAAATTGAGTCTGAAGCTAAAACATACCAAAAGGAAGAAAAGCCAACCATTTAACATTCTATCAAAATCACAAGGACTAGGAGCAGAAGGAACCAAAGGGTAGATAATATCCCATGCATTGTGTTGGATTTGGAGACAGAAGAAGGTGATTTGCAACCCCAAGGTGAACTCGAGATGGATAACACTCCAGTTTGCCCATTAGGCTCTCAGCTACCAAGAGCAGGTTAGGTAAACCTGACAACATTGGATAGTTCCATGACACAAGTTCCCATAGGAGACTCCAACAAAAACCCCTACCTGGATGGATCTATTAGTCAAAAAGAAAAAAATTATTGTACCAGTTTCTACTCCTGTCATAGATTTGGTCAACAAGTATTTGGGAAAGACATGTAAGGCAAAGAGGCTGAAGGTAGAAGCCATGTTAGATGTAGACTCAAAAAAGTTCATTGGATTGCTAAGATTTTCAATCCAAACTTTGACAAAAATAGTGGAGAGGTTATAGAGCAGGACTTCAATGTGAAAAAGGTGGACTTGGACATGGCTACCAGAGCTGCTGATTTAAAAATCTTAAACTCAGCCAATAAGAAAATCAACCACCAAATGTTGAAGGATGCTAAGGATAAAATGAAGTTGAAGCAAGCTCTTTGTGATATGGAAAAGTATATCCAGTAGCTTCAAGACCCTTCTCCTCAACCTCTGTCAATGGTTCCTGTCGACTTGGATGTTAAATCTACATGGAAAACTAGAAGTTCTTAGATCAAGTCCAAAAAGCAAGGTCAATGTCAAAGAATTTCTTCGGATGGATTGATAAGGTTACCAAAGAAATCATTGGGTTCACTAATGCTTTTAAAGATTTGATCAGTAAAGTTGGGGAGATGATGAAAACAATGGAGACAGATGTAGAAACCTAGAAAAAGGAGAAAGATCGGCTGGTAATGGAGATACTAAACATGGAAGAGGTATATGAACATGGCATTAAAAAGTTCCTAAAAAAAAAGGTAGTACCTGGACTTGAAGAGAATTCTTTGTTTGTAGCTAAAGTAAATCTTGAATGGGAAAGCTCACTCTATGAGCAAGGAGATGAAGAGTCCACCCAAATCCTAGAAACACTGAATAGTGGTAAAGATTTTATCAACACTCATAATGAGTGCATAGGAAAATTGATTGAACCTAAGAGTCAAGCTAGGATTGATATAACCAAAATACTCTCTTGTTTTGAAGAAAAGGTGAAAAGAATGAAAGCTACCAGAAGCATAGAGATTGATGATTTCCTGGTCTTCACCCGAGTAGATTCTTTGGTAGTCTATGACTGCAAGTAGATAAAGACTTAGAGAGAAAAGCTTTAGTAGGTGCATAATTTCAAAAACATTTGGGTACAAAGATTCGAGGTAGTTACTACACCAAACTAGGAGTTACTTGTGAGCTTCTCAGTGGCCTTCGAGGAATGGAATGCAATGCGAAGAGCCACCCAGAGAACTAAAGAGGATGGAGCTGAAAATGACCAATCAGTCAATTAGTCCCTTGGAAGATTGTTTCTATTTTTGAAAATCTTTTCTTGAATTTCCTGCTATATTTATGGCAATTAGTTTCAAAATTGAATCAGCCCTACGTGGCTATATGAATGTTATGGGTTCTCAGGTTTCGAAAAACTTGATATTATCTTTTGTTTGAAGTTTGATATCTAATACTTTTACTATTAAACTCTGGTATGCATAAATAAAATATGTTTCTTTTATAGTAGATTCTAGATTTCCTCATTGATCAGTTGGTCAAATGGATGCATGATTATGGTTTTAGCTGGAATTTAATGATTATGATGCTAAAATCTATATGTGTATCTAGATGTTTATTCAGCCTTTGATTTATGATTCATGCTTTTGGAATCAGCCTTTCTTTAGAAATTTCTCTTTAAAATTCTAAGTCAATTGGCTTAGAATAATTCTTGTATGTTCTAAATTTGAAGAACTTCATTGTTAGTTTATAATGGAATGTAATTAAAGTCTTTCTATGCTTTATGGTTAAAAGTGTCTGATGAAATTTAATTCTTTCATAATAAAAGTTATTAGAAGTAGATCTTTGTAGAAAGTAGTTGCTCCTTCAAAGCAGAGAGTTGGTTGTGAGAGACTAACTCAATTGTTAGTGTAGTTTTCCTTTATATTATTGGGCAATAAGAGTTAATTATCAATACATCATTGTAAAGGAAAATTTTGTTCACTAAAAAAATTTTGGTGACTCCGCTGGGGAGTCTAACGAGTAGACCAGAGCCTAAAATATTTTATTTAATGATTAATCATGGTGCTACCTGCTGATGTGATACCTGGTCAGCAAGAAGTTCACCCAATTTTACAACTTAACCTTCATTTCACAGAAACCCAAGAAGACATTATTGCAAATCTCAATGCAGTAGCTTGGAATCTAAGAACAAGTGGTCATTAGTATCAACAAGTCAGGCCAGTTATTGAGGAAGAAGAAAAAATAAGCGAGTGGCTAAGAGGCTTACCTATAGTTCAAGAAGTCACTGTGGTAGATAGAGTAGTCCAAAGGCCTTAAGACTGAGGTCTATCTTTATATTTTTTTTTAGTTTCAATCAGTAAGCTGGTTGAGAAAAGATACACAAGAGGAGATAAAACAAAAGGTTTGGTTGATGAAGATTTTGAGGCCTTAAAGAAATTGAACTTCATCCCTGATATCCCTATGAGAAGAAAAGTTCAAACTACTACTAGACCATCTTTTCCCACCAAGTTAGAAACATCCCCTACTACTTTTCAAGCCCTCACATTATCTGGTACATTGGTCCCATCTCATTTTAATCCTCAACCCCTGAATATTATCCTACCTAACATGGCTCAAAATCAGCCATGGGGAGCTCAAGTTGGCCCCCTTAACCTGACCAATTTTAACTTACAAGCCTTTCCTAAAGGAGCTAGATAAGTTCTTCCTAAATTTAGGGAAGATGGAAGGGTTTCCCCAAATGATCATCTTAATGTGTTCAATACTGCATGTGGGGTTATAGCTGTGGGGACAGAAGATGTGGCCATTCATCTTTTTGTTCAAACATTGATAGAAGCTGTTGCAGATTGGTTTCATCATCCGCTTAATGGTTCTATCAGAACTTGGAATGTCATGAAAATAGCCTTTGAAGCTCACTTCAAAGTAGCAGATGATGAGCACTCTTTATTGTTGCAACTCTCTCAATTAAAGAAAGAGATGCATGAGCCAATGCGAGAATTTATTGCTAATTTTAACAAACTCTTGCATCAAATACCCAATGCACATCATCCCAGTGATGAGAATAGAAAAGGTTTCTTTGTGAATGTGATGCTTCTCGATATCACCTTTCACTTGCGGCATGGTAGAGTGGTAGATTTGGCAACTACTCAAGCTCTAGCAGTTGAACTAGAAGATGATATGATAACTACTGGGAAATGGAAAAGAGAAGTACAAATTCCTAATAGTCAAATGTTTACATCTGGATCCATTGGTCCTATTGTATAGAGACCGGTAAATGACATGATCCAAATGAAAAGGCAACTACCAAAGCTTGCAACTCCATATCAGGATATCCCTTGTAGATATCCAAACCAAGGTAGAGGAACCTTTGGTAAACAATCGAATGCCCTCCCTGGACAACAAAAACTCTTATTTGAAGGTCTGTCAACAAATAGAGGGAATATGTGCATTTTTCATGTGACTGATGATCATGATGGTACTTCTTGCCTTGAGATGGTGAGATATTGTCAGATGGAGACCAATAAAGAAAATATAGTAGAAATGCCTAGTGATGAAGGAACTTTAGAAGGACCTAGTGACTTTGTGAGTTACTACTTGGAATACGAATCAGATTCTAATAGGAAAGAGAAAGAATTGATGAATCAAACTAGCACCAGTCACAAGTTTCAAGGAGCCTCAACACCTAATGTGAAGTTATTAAAAAGGTTAGAGCCAAAACCTTTTTTTGATATAGTGGATTTTTTCAAATCTTCAAAATATCAAATTTCTCCCACCGATTACTTAAGGCTTAATCATAAAGAATTGGATGAGTTAATTGATCATGTAAAAGTTCATCCTTCAGATCATGGCACTTAGCAAATAAAAAATGTGTCTTCCTTTGAGATCCCTGTTGAATCAAAAGATATTCAGCCCAAAAGCCAACATGTAAATGAATAACCTACTGCTCATGTAGAAACCTCCCTAGTAGCTTCTTCCTCTACTAAATTGGATCCTTTTTATGTTTCATTATTTATACATGGTTACAAGCTGAATAACTATATTATAGATTCTAGTGCCTCATATAATATAATGCCACCTCTGTAGCCAAGGCTTTAGATCTCCCTTTAACAAAAACCTTTGGAAATTGCTTCAATGTATGCTAAACAAGTCCCCTTGGTGGGATAAATCAAAGATGCTCAGGTTGCTCTTGCAGCTCATCCCAATAAGAGAATGAAATTAACAATCCTTGTTGCTGACATCCCAACCAATTATGGAATGCTCCTGAGCAAAATTTTTTGTAGAGACTTAGGTGGTGAAATTAAATTGGACTGGTCCCAAGCTACCATTCCCATAGGTAATCAAAAGGTACTCCTTCATCCAGAGGCTAAGTATAAGTATACCATGTTCCCTTCTGAAGATCCCAAATCACATATCCTTTATCAAGAATCATATTTTGGTAATTACTTGATTATGCCTAAAATTGATGTTCATGATTCACAAACATTAAAAGAAGAGGATTTGTGGACTCTAGAGTTTGATGGCAATTGTTCTTCCACTAGGCCAGGAGCTGGGATAGTGTTGATATCTCCTACAGGGAAAATGTATCCTTCTACTTTTAAGCTTGAGTTTGAAAACACTAATAACACAGCTGAGTACAAAGCCTTGCTTCTTGGCATGGAGGAGGCCAAATAGAAGGGGATCAAACTATTGAAAGAAAAAGGTGATGCTGAATTAATTGTAAAACAAGTTAGGTCTCTATTTTCTATTAAAAATGAAAGAATAAAACACTACCAAAACAAAGTTTGGGATAACATAGAGTTTTTTGACACATTTTCAATTGAATCTATGCTAGATAGTTCAATTCTAGAGTTGATACCTTAGCTGGTTCAACAACTTTGTTGATTCCTCACCTTGACTTTGGGATAGATAAGTATTCAATTGAATTGATTCATAGACCTAGTGTGCCAGACAACGCCAATTCATGGCAAGTGTTTAGCAATGACGCTCATATAATTTAATTCTTGGAAGGAGTAGAAAATTTCTCCTCTATGTATTTCAAAGGTTCAGATGCAGAATGCCATGAATTCTATTTTGATCCTAGAGATGAGGTTGTTCTTGAGATTGTCAAGCTAAAGGGAAACCGCATTCCAAAAGGGTTAATGAATTTGGAAAAGCTCATTGATAGGAGATATTGTTCTACCAATAAAGTTCCTATGTCTAATGAAAACTCTTCTGACAAGTATGAGAAGATCAACATTGGCAATGATGATGATCCCAAGCTTTTCAATTTGGGAATTTGTTGTAGTATAGAAGAGAAACAAAGGTTTTCATATCTCCTTAGAGAATTTAAGGATGTTTTTTCTTGGTTATATGAAGATCTTAAATATTTTAGGCAAGGACAATTTAAGCACCACATCCCAATGAAACCAAGAGCCATCCCTTTCAAGAAAAAACTATGGAATTATAATTGAAAAGTTGTAGATGCAATATTTTGAGAGGTGGATAAGATGGAGAAAGCAAGGGTAATCTATCTCATTCATCAATCAACTTGGGTAGCTAATATTGTTCCAATGTGCAAGAAGAGTGGAGAGGGTAAGGATATGTGTGGATTTTAGAAACCTAAATCAGGTGAGTCTCAAAGACAATTTTGCATTGCCTAACATGGCCCACATTCTTCAGACGGTAGCTGGTTCCAAAATGATGTCTTTTCTTGATGGGTTTTCATGATATATTTAGATTAGTGTAGCTCCAAAAGATTAATACAAAATAGCTTTTACCACTCCTTGGGTACCTTTGCATACAACAAAATGCCTTTTGGGTTAATAAATGTAGGGGAAACTTTCCAACGTGCTATGAACTCCTCTTTGAGAAACCTAATAAAAAAAGTAATTGTGATATATTTAGATGATATGATAGTGTTGTAAAAAAGAAGAAAGAAGCACTTGCATGATTTGAAGATGGTCCTATAGAAATGTAGAGATCATGACATATCACTTAATTCAAAGAAATTTGTTTTCTGTGTCACAAAAGGAAAGCTTCTTGGTCATCTAGTGTCAAAGGATGGGATAAGAATTGATCTAGAGTGAGTCTGGGAAATTCGACAAGTATATTTTTTGTCAAGCCATAAAGGAATTTGTTCCTTTGGACAAATCAATTTTCTTAGGAAGTTTGTCCCTGATTCCTCAGAAATGACCAGGCCTATGGTAAGTTTGTTAAGTGAGAAAGAAACTTTTAAATGGAATGAAGAGGTAGTTAAGTCTTTTGAAGAAGTTAAAAATGCTATTGCCCAAGTGACAATGCTGATGCACTTTGACTTCAGGAAGGATTTTATAATCTACTATTATGCTAGTGAGCACACCATGTCAAGGGTCTTATTGCAAAAAAATGATAAAGATGAGGAATCCCTGATTTCTTTCATGAGTATTCCATTGAAGAAACATGAATTAAAATATTCTTTATTGGAAAAGCAGGCCTTTGTAGTAGTTAAAGTGGTAAAGTAGTTCCATTTTTACATACTTCATTCTCACTCCACTATCTATGTGCCCAACATAGCAGTCAAAAGTATACTCACATAGAAAGAGGTGGCCATTATTAATCAAACAACATGGGTGTCAAAGGTGAAAGAATTTGATATGGGTATTAAGCCCACTAAATTGGTGAGAGGCCAAGGTTTATGTAAGTTGATTTCTAAAAATGGAGAGTTGGCGGAGGAAAGGAATCCCTTGACATTGTTGGTTGGATTAAAAGATCCTTGGTTCTCTAACATTGCTTACTATTTGACCTATGGAGAATGTCTAGAGCATTTGACAAGAAAAGAGAAAAGGACTTTGTGGCTTAAGTCGGATAAGTATGTAATAGTCAATGATAAATTGTATAAGAAGGGGTTAGATGGAATGTTTCTTTGGTGTGTTGATGAAGATCAGCATAAGCGACTTTTGTAGACCTTTCATGGTGAGTCTTGTGGAGGACATTTTTCATCCACTATCACAGCTTTCAAAATACTAAGAAATGGTTATCATTGGCCTGGGATGTTCTAGGATGCTTACAAGTGGGTGGGATCATGTGATAAATGTAAACTATTTTCTGGGAAACCTCATTTGGATGTTCTTCATTTAAGGCATGTTGTCATCGAGGAACCTTTCCAACAATGGGGTCTGGATTTCATAGGTCCTTTAAATTTTTCATCTAGTGTGGGACATACACATATCTTAATAGCTACCGACTACTTCACAAAGTGGGTAGAGGCCATTCCTGTCAGGAAAATGACCACTAAAGTGGTGTGCAATTTTCTCAAGGAAAATATTTTGGTTAGGTTCGGCGTTCTGAAGAATATAGTAGCAAATAACTCCCAAAAGTTTTCTTCAAGTGAGCTACAGATATTTTGTTATGATAATGGAATACAAGTGTCTCACTCCTATGATTATTTTCCCTAGGGAAATGGATAGGTCGAGTCGACCAATAAAAATCTCATTTCAATAATGAAGAAGCCCGTTAGTGAAAACATGAAGGACTGGCATAAATGACTCTATGAAGCACTGTGGGATGATAGGAAAAATCCTAAAAGAGTCATTGGTATGACTCCTTTCAAACTATTTTATGGTATAGAAGCTCATCCATCTCTTCCTCTCAAGCTGGCAGCTACCAAATTACAAAAGGTAATCGAAGATGAAATTTTTTAGAATGCTTTAGAAAAAAGGATCCTTTACTTAACCAAGATTGAAGAAGAAAGGGAAATAGTGGTAGACCATATCACCAACCATCAAGTTAGGATCAAAAATATTTTTGATAGAAGATCCTGACCTAGAAAGTTCATGGAAAGGAATAAAGTCTTTCTCTGGGATAAAAGAAGAGAGCCACAAGGGGCCTAGGGAAAATTTGAATCTCTATGGAAAGGACCCTTCAAAATCTACAAATAACTTAGACCAAATTCTTTCAGGTTGAAGAATGCAGATGGAACAAATCTTCCCATGTCCTTCAATGAACAAGACCTTAAGTTGTTTCAGTTGTAATTTGTCACTTTGTGTACATAGACTTTTTGTTGTACATAGTTTAGTCTTTTTGTTGTGCTTGTGCAAAACCAAAGAGCTTGGATTCATTTTCAGTCCCTTACATTCCTTTCCCCATTTGGAGCCACTTCTTGTCGGTCAAAAGGTCCTTGGTGTAAAATTTTCTAAGGAACATGTTTTTTGTCAAGTGCATATTGGAATATTGAATATTGAACCATTTTTTGTTAGTTCAAGGTTCAAAATTCACTTTACTTCATCCTTGATGTCATGCGTGCATTTTCCTTTCGAGTGGTAAAAAGGTTCTAAGTCCCACGCTTTGTGCCTGCATCGATTTTAATCTTGAACTTTGAACTGTTTTCTTGGTAGTTCAAAGTTCAATATTTAGTTTTTGCACTTCCCTTTCTACATCTTTTTGGTTTTATTTTGTCTCAATGTCTTTGATTATTGTTTTATTGAATATTGAACTTCTAGTTTTTAGTTCATAATTGAATTTTCTTCACATGTCCTACTTTTGTCCTATCTCAGTCATGTGTTGTCAAGTACAAAAGCATTCCAAATCTTGAAATTTGAACCCTATTCCAATAGTTCAAGATTTAGTTTTCAAAATGTGATAATTACTCCAAATATCTAAGACTTTTGCCAAATCTCTTCTTCATTTCAAGATGATTTTTAAATGACGTTTCAAGTTATGTCCAGCTCAATGAAGGAGTACAGGTTATGCGGAGGTGAAATAAATGTGATTCGATGCACTCAGTAAATGACGACGAGAAAAATTAATTCATATCAAGCAGTCATTATTGTCAAAAAAGGGAACTCAAGCATGCTTATTAATTTCTTTCGTCTCATTTTTGTTTGCAATGCAATTTTTGGAGGCATGGTTGGAAGCAAAGCACAATGAAGGTAATCACAAGAACAAGAGCTAAGCATCAATGAGTCTCAAGAAATTTCCTTCATCTCTATTCTATGTTTAGTTTTCTCTATTCTAAAAGGAAATTTAAATCTTCTTCCATTGCATTAGCTAGAAATTCTCGTTATTTTTATGCAATGTCCAATCCTTGCATGTTGGCCTCTAAGGTCAAGTTTGTGAAAGAAAATAAGTTTTCCCCTATGAGTAGTTGTCTCCCCGAGATGCAAGACACAATCCTTGTAAATGAAGACATAGAAGGAATTGTCCATAGGTTGAAGAATGTAGAGAATGGAACCTTAGCGGCCAAGATTGTAGACAGTGGACTATTAGAAGCCATCGGCTTTCTTGAAGTGACCCTGTGCCCAGAACTAGTTATGGAATGTAGAAACAGATATGATAGGGTTAATAGGTGCATTTTTATTCCTTCTGGAGGTATTTTGATCTCCATCAATAAGAAAACAATCATGGTCGCACTAAGAATCCCTCTAGTGGAAACTTACGGCGACTGGAGTCTTAAAAAACCCCAACAAGAATTTATTCAAAATAAAAAGGATTATAGCAATAAAATTTCTAGGAATTGGTTATTGAAGCCTGAAAAGGGGGTTCTAGGTTACCCAAACCTTTAAAAAAAGAATACTTGATCAGAGAGGTTCGAGATATTGTTGTTATGCTTTGCAGAATTAAAGGAAAACCTAATGATCTTGTTTGGGAGGATTGGATGTATGTTTTTTCTCAAGCTATTTTGAGTGAAGGACCATTTGTTGATTGGGCAGAGTTGATAGCTGAAAGGCTTCATGAAGAACTATCTCAGTCTACAGAAGCTTCCAATTTTTATTTATCTTCATATTTGTTCTATTCTCTTGTCATTTGTAGAATCTGTGAGGGACTGCCACATGAGCCATGGAGAGAAAATATGAAAATTTATGAGTACCATCCTCTACTTCAAAAAAAGAAGAATCTAGAGAACTTTAGGAGGATTTAGGACACGTTCCTGGCTAAGCTCATTTTTGAGATAAAAGGAAAAATCAACTGCAGAATGTCAGAAGAAGCCATGGAGCTTATCAAAATTTATGGGAGTTTCTATTTTTAGTTTCCACCCTTCATGTATCTAAGAGTGGGAGGGTACATTGGTGAGCCTTTGAAACACCCAAGGTATTGTTTAGACAAGTATTCCTTGTTAAAAGTCTCCAAACAATTGCTTCAGGTGGCGGTGAAGTATAAAATTAAGAGAGGTGTAGAATCCCTTTTCCCTATTAACCTAGGTCATTATCATTTTAGGATAATACATTCCACATCATCTATGGATGTAGAACTAAAAATAATGAATCTTCCTTCCTTTCAGAAAAGAAGCTATTTTGATAGTAAACAATTTGTGGCAAATCATTTCAAAATTGATGCTACATTCCTTCACCAACTAGAACTAGAAGATTTTTGGGCTGAATGTGTTGATGAAATTGAAATTGAAATTGAAAGAAGACTTCATTCTAGGTTCTCTTTAAAAAAAATTGTGTTTCTCCATCTACCTTTTAAGGTTAAAGGCCTTGAAGATGAGGATGATGAGAATGTGTTGGAACCAGGATATGTTGAGCCTAACAATGACATAGTCATGAAAAAATAGACTGGAATGAGAAAGAGGAAGAAGACATTAATTCTTTGTCTCATGATGTTTTTAAAAGAACTAAAAAATGGTTGAAAGAAGTGAAAAGAAAGAAGAAATAAGAGGATGTTGCACCAATTATTAGAAAGAGTGCAAGGATTTCAAAACATACAGTTTCACCTATGCATACTGATAAAGTTGAAAAATTGCTTTCTGTAGGTGAAATTGAGTCTGAAGCTAAAACATACCAAAAGGAAGAAAATCCAACCATTGAAGGTTCTATCAAAATCACAAGGACTAGGAGGAAAAGGAACCAAAGGGAAGATAATATCCCCTATGTTGTGCTAGATTTGGAGATAGAAGAAGGTGATTTGCAACCCCAAGGTGAACTTGGGATGGATAACACTCTAGTTATCCCATCAGGCTCTCAGCTACCAGGAGTAGGTCAGGTAAACTTGATAGCATTGGATAGTTCCAAGACACAAGTTCCCATAGGAGACTCTATACCAAAAATGCCTAACTGGATGGATCTATTAGTCAACAAGAAAAGAAGTATTATACTGGTTTCTACTCTTGTCGAAGATTTGGTCAACAAGTATTTGGGAAAGACACCTAAGGCAAAGAGGTCAAAGGTAGAAGCCATTATAGATGTAGACTCAAAAATAGGTCATTGGATTGATGATATTTTCAAGCCAAACTCTGAAAAAACCAGTGGAGAGGTTACAGAGAAGGACTTCAACATGGAAAAGCTGGACTTGGGCATGGCTACCAAGACTGCTGAATTAAAAATATTAAACTCAGCCAATATGAAAATCAACTATCGAGTGTTGAAGGATGCTGAGGATAAAATGAATTTGAAGCAAGCTCTCTGTGAGATGGAAAAGTATATCCATCAGCTTCAAGACCCTTCTCCTCAACCTTTGTCAATGGTTCCCATTGACCTAGATGTTAAATCTCTAGAAAACCAGAAGCTCATAGATCAAGTCTAAAGAGACAGGTCAATGGCAAATAATTTCTTCAGATGGATTGATAAGGTTACCAAAGAAATCATTGGGTTCACTAATGATTTTAAATATTTTATCATTAAAGCTGAGGAGATGATGAAAATAGTGGAGACAGATGTAGAAACCTAGAAAAAGGAGAAAGATCAGCTGTAAATGGAGATACTAAACATGGAAGAGGTATATGAATATGGAATTAAAAATTTCTTGATAGAAAAGGTAGTACCCGGACTTGAAGAGAATTCTCTATTTGTAGTTAAAGTAAATCTTGAATGGGAAAGCTCACTCTATGAGCAAGTAGCTGAAGAGTCCACCCAAATCTTGAAAACACTAAATAGTGTTAAAGATTTTCTAAACACTCATAATGAGTGTTTAGGAAAATTGATCAAACCTAAGGGTCAAATTGGGATTGATATAACCAAAATACTTTCTTGTTTTGAAGAAAAGGTGAAAAATATGAAATCTTCCAGAAGCATAGAGATTGATGATTTCCTGGTCTTCGCTCGAGTACATTCTTTGGCAGTCTATGATTATGAGAAGATAAAAAAAGAGTCAGAGGGAAAAACTTTAGTAGGCATAGGATTTCATAAATAGTTGGGTACAAAGATTCAAGGTTGTTACTACACCAGATCGGGAGTTACTTGCGAGCTTCTCGACGGCCTTTGAGGAATGGAATGCAATGTGAAAGCCACCTAGACCACTAAAGAGGATGGAGCAAAAAATGACCAATCAGTCAATTAGTCCCTTGGAAGATTGTTTCTATTTTTTAAAATCTTTTCCTGAATTTCTTGCTATGTTTATGGCAATTAGTTTCAAAACTAAATCAACCCTGCATGGCTATATGAATGTTATGGGTTCTCAGGTTTCGAAAAAACTGATTCTTTTGTTTGAAGTTTGATATTTGATACTTTTACTATTAAAATTTGGTATGCATATATATAATCAGTTGCTTTAACAGCAGATTCTAGATTTCCTCATTGATCAGTTGGTCAATTAAA
>BSBK01005979.1:0-57500 GCA_027943335.1 Chamaecyparis obtusa | reverse complement strand
GGAGGCTTCCGTGGAACATGTTTTCACTATGGAGAAGAAGGTCATAGGGCATTTGAATGTCCTTAGCACCAAGGTAGAATAGACAGGAGAAATGAAGGCTAGGCCAGAGTTGCACATGTAGATGAAGATGCTAGATCATGAAATTCTGAAGATGCTAAAAGAGGAGAAACACTAATTAACAGAAGAGTCTTGCTGAGTGGTGAGAATGAACCTGAACAAAGGAGGAGCCTATTTCACACTAGATGTAAGTGTGAGGGTAAATGTTGTGATGTGATTATCGATAGTGGAAGAACTGACAATTTGGTGTCAAAAGAGATGGTGACAAAGTTGAAGCTCAAGAGACAGAAACACCCACATCCATATTAGATTTCTTGGGTGCAGGATGACCACAAGGTCATGGTCAATGAATAGTGCCTGGTAAAGTTCAAGATTGGCGGGTACCAAGATGAGCTACTATGTGATATCATCTCTATGGATGCATGTCATATGTTGTTGGGTAGACTGTGGCAGTTTGATAGATGTGCTGTGCACAATGGTCGTGCAAATATCTATTCCCTGACAAAGGATGGAGTGTGACATAAGCTAAAGCCATTGAAGGAGACCGAAAAAAAGGTATGTGGTAATGCAAGAATAACATTTGTTGATGGAAGAAAATTCCTAGATGGTATGAGGCATGAGCATGTGTGTTTTTCTTTAATTCCAAAAGTTGGTAAAGAAGAAGTAGAGGATGTACCTGTAGAGGTTGCAGATTTGTTGAATGAGTTTCAGGATATTGTATCTGATAATGTACCTGATGGATTACCACTGGTAAGGAAGATCAGTCATCAGATGGATTTGATTCCAGGAGCCAGTTTTCCAAACAAGGCAGCACATAGAATGACACCAGCAGAAAGTGAAGAGTTGAATAGACAAGTACATGAGTTATTGCAGAAGGGGTTGATTCGAGAGAGTCTGAGTCCCTGTGCTATACCAGTGGTATTAGCACCAAATAAGAATGGAGAGTGGAGGGTGTGTACAGATTCTAGAGCAATAAACAAGATCACAATCAAGTATAGGTTTCTATTGCCACGAATGGATGATATTATGGATTGTTTGAGTGGGGCTGTGTATTTCTCACAGATAGATCTGAAGAGTGGATATCACCAGATTCAGATCAGAGAAGGAGATGAATGGAAGACTACCTTCAAGACAAAGGAAGGACTGTATGAGTGGTTAGTCATGCCTTTAGGGCTAACCAATGCACCGACCACTTTCATGCGGCTCATGAATGAGGTTCTGAAAGAATTTTTGGGTAAGTTTGTCATTGTTTACCTAGATGATATTTTAATTTTTAGCAAGAAATTGGAGGAACATATGATGCATATTCGTATGGTGTTTAAGAAGTTGAGAGATGAGAAATTGTTGATTAATTTGAAGAAGTGTACTTTTGTGAAGAAAGAGTTAATGTATTTGGGATTTGTAGTTTCAGTAGAAGGTCTAAAAATGGACCCAGAGAACGTACACGCTATCCTTGAATGGCCTACTCCAAGGAGTGCTACTGAGGTAAGATATTTTCATGGTTTGGCTAGCTTTTACAGAAAGTTTATCAAAAATTTTAGCAGTATTTGTGGACCCTTGACTAAAACAATGAGAGGGGATAGAAAAGAGTTTAAATGGACTAATGGGGAAGAAAAGAGTTTTCAATTGTTGAAACAAAAAGTTACAGAACAACTTGTTTTAGCACTTTTAGATTTTAATAAGGTGTTTCAAGTAGATTGTGATGCTAGTGGTACTGCAATAGGAGCTGTTATGAGCCAAGAAGGTAAACCTGTTGCTTATTTTAGTGAGAAGTTAAATAATGCCAAGAGAAAATATTCTATTTATGATCAGGAATTTTATGTTATAGTTCAGGCATTAAAGAAGTGGAGACATTATCTACTTCCTAAGGAGTTTGTCTTGTATACTGATCATCAAGCTTTGCAATATTTGAATAGTCAAGGAAAGTTGAATCGGAGACATTTGAAATGGGTTGAGTTTTTGTAGAGTTATACATTTGTTTTGAAGCATAGGAATGGAAAGTCTAATAGGGTTGTGGATGCTCTTAGCAGAAGGCAACTATTGTTGACAGAGATGCAGATTGAAGTGGTTAGGTTCAAGGAACTCAAGAATTTGTATCCAGAGGATCCTGATTTTGGTGACGCTTGTACAGAACCTGTTACTCTAGACAGGATGAAATGGCTAGATTTTATCATCCAGGATGATATGCTATTCAGAGGGAGTCAGTTGTGCATTCCATGAAGTTCTATGAGGGTGAATCTCATCAAGGAGAAGCATAGTGGAGGATTGGCTGGACATTTTGGTCATGATAAAACCCTTGCTTTGGTAGGTGAGAATTATTATTGGCCACAGTTGCAGCAAGATGTGAAGAATTTTGTACAGAGTTGCAGAGTATGTCAGATGGGGAAAGGAGTGAAGTAGAATACAGGGTTGTATCAGCCATTACCTGTACCAGAGAAGCCTTGGAAGGCTATCAGTATGGACTTTATTCTTGGTTTACCGAGGACTCAGCAGGGACATGATTCAATTTTTGTGGTGGTTGATAGATTTTTGAAGATGACACATTTCATTCCCTACAAGAAGACTAATGATGTTGCTCATATAGAAGAATTGTTTTTCAGAGTAGTGAGACTACATGGTTTGGCAAAGACTATAGTTTCAGATAGAGACACTAAGTTTGTTGGATATTTCTGGCGTACATTGTGGAAGAAGTTGAAGATAGATTTTAAGTTCAGTTCATCACATCACCCACAGACTGATGGACAGACAAAGGTGGTGAATAGAAGTTTGGGAAATCTACTGAGATGTTTGGTTGAAGATAAGTTAACAGGATGGGATTTGATTTTACCACAGGCAGAATTTGCATACAATAATTCTGTCAACAAGAACACTGGTAAATCACCATTCCAGATTATATATGGAAGTAGTCCAAGAAATGCATCTGAGTTGAGAAAGATAGATAAAGGAGAAATAAGTAGTGCTAAAGCTGAGGATTTTGCAGAACATTTGAAGAACATCCATGAGGAGGTGAGGAAGCATATTACCAAGATGAATGTGTAGTATAAGACTAAGGCAGATGAGAAAAGGAGGCATAAGGAATTTTAGGTTGGGGATGAAGTCATGGTTCATTTGCGGAAGGAGCAGTTTCCAGTTGGTACATATAACAAGCTGAAAATGAAGAAGTTTGGACCATGTAAGATACTAAAGAAGCATGATTCAAGAAATGCATATGAGGTAGGATTGCTTACTAAGCTGAATATTTCACCAGTGTTTAACATTTTAGATTTGGTAGAGTATCATGAAGGAGGTGTTGAAGATGAGGTTGCAGCAGCACAGTGGAGTATTCCAGCAACCAGTTCAGATATCAAGGAGATTGAAGACATACTGGACAATCATGTTGGCAGAAGCATAAGGAACATGACATATGAAGAGTATTTGGTCAAATGGAAAGGATGACCTATTGAAGATTCATTATGGCTAACAAAGGAGGAGGTTAACCATCTAGGTTTTCCTCTGCACACCTGAGTCGTGACAGGGTCACTTCTCAAATTACCCTGGGTGTCTGATGCAGGAGCATCCTGGGTGTAAGAGCAATCTTGCATCACCCAAAAATATTTATATTTTTTTATTCAATAAGGGCTAAATTTATAGAACCTTCTCGGGTGGTGGAAATTGCCTATATAAAGAAGGCCCATAGTGTTGTCTAGGGCAGTTCTGGGTAGTAGAACTAGGTATTGATTCGAGACTTTGTCCTACAGAATATTGTAAGGGAGTGCCCATGTGGCTTTGCATATTGTAATTCTGAAAGTTTTTAATTCCACATTTGTGGAGATAATAAGAAGTCAATTTTTTGTTCTTGCATATTATTGTTGTTGTTTCTCTATTTTTGTTATGTGCTTGTGGTATGAAGGGGAGCACCCTTCATCACATGTTGGATTTAATTATTGTAAGGCTGTTCGAGAGCCAACTTATATTTCATTTAATATTTGTTAGGAGGAGTTAATGGTTTCATCCAGCTGACTTGTGGATGATGATTAGCATTTGTAGGATGTTTGGGGTAGTTGTTGAGGCATGACTTAGAGGTAGCAGATCTGGTTGTTAGATAGGAGACACTGATAGCAGATTTGAGTGGTGAAGTTGTGGAAAAGAACCTGTGAGATCTTGTAGATCAGATTGATTTCTGATAGTTTATTTGTAGCAGAGCTAGTGGTTGAGGCTTGGAAACAAGGAGATTGCTTGGAGGCTTGCGAGCTCAAGTTTAGATCTACCTTAGGGTTTTCATCAGTTATTGATAGTTTTGAGAGTTGAACTAGCTAGAGTTTTATTGGATCTTGTTGATCTTATAGAATTACTTCTGATTGTAATTGGCCCTAACTCGAAAGGCCTTACAACTGGGCATGTTAATGAAAATTTATTGAAACAATTATTGTGTTGAATTATCTACTATGTTGTTTTGAAGCTACAAGTTTGAACTGTCCATAATTGGATCCTCCCTACCTTGGTATGTGTCAGGTGGTATCAGAGTAGGCTTGATAATGTGGAGAGAAGGTTGACCTAGCAAGGCTGATCTTGCAAAGTTGATCTTGTTGGTGAAGAGATTGTATGATCTAGGTTGCAGATCCGTGGCACTAAACTTGTGGATCTTACCCTAGTTATTTGTGCAAGGTGGTAGGTTGAGATCTGACTTGCATAAAAACTTGGATATTTCCACAAGGTGGTCAGTGTAGGGTGTAGAGGGTTTATTTTATCTTTAAGGATGCCTCCAAGAAGATTGGACCCTAGAGTGATTGCATATCTCTGTGATACTATGGAGTCTAGGATTACAGAGAAGGTGCAATCAAATTTTAGATCTGAGATGGAGTTGATAAAGAATGACATGGTCACCGAGATCATGAGAGTTGTTACTAGTGTACCTCAGAATGTTGGTACTGAAGATGGTTATGAGGAAGCTACTAAAGACTTTGAACCTACTAGATCTAGTGGTGATGACCAAAGGGATAGATCTGGTGAAGACAAAACTACTTGATTGCCTAGATTTGGAGCTTGATTAAGTAATAGTTACCAAATGGAAGTTTCTACTTTCTTTGGTACTTTGAAGCCTAAGAATTTGATTGATTGGATTGGTGAACTTGAAGATTTCTTTGAGCTAGAAGAAATTGAAGATTCTCTTCAAGTGAGATTAGCACAGAAAAAGTTGAAAGGACATGCTACTCTTTGGTGGAAAGAACTACAAAGAGATAGAGAAGATGAAGGTGAAATGAAGATCAATCAGTGGAGATTGATGGTGATAAAATTGAAAGCTAAGTTCATACCGGTGGACTATGAGCTTGAATTATTTAAGAAGTTGTAGAATTTGAAACAAAAGGAATTGTTTGTTGAAGATTATACTGAGGAGTTATACAAAATTAATATTCAATCTGGACACAGAGAACTTGGTAAGGAGAAGGTAGCTTGGTATGTGAATGGTTTGAAATTCAATATTTAGGATGAGCTTGGTATGCTGAAGATTGATTCTGTTGAAGATGCTTATCAGTATGCTCTGAAGGAAGAAGATAAGTTGAAGAGGAAACAACATGGTAACTCCCAAGGGAAGGAAAAGGTTGATCACTCGATGAAGGATAAGCCGACTGATGTAGAAAATGAACAGAAACATGTGGAACCGAAGAAGAAGATAGGTAGAGTTATCTTTAAGGGTACTTGTTATAACTATGGAGAAGAAGGACACCATTCTTTTGCGTGTACACAAAAGAAGCTTGGTGACTGATGAATTTTTGTGGTAAATGAGAATGAACCTAAATCTAAGAACTTGATGCTTCGGTGAACATTGCTTGGTACAAAGGAGGAACCTTGTCAGAGGAGTAACTTGTTCAGGACCCAATGCAATTCTGGAGGTAAACTCTGTGATGTTATTGTTGACAGTGGTAGTATTGATAACTTTGTTGTTGAGGACATGGTTCATAGACTTGGGTTGAGTAGAATGAAGCATCCTTGTCCTTATAGGATTATCTAGTTGCAAGATGTTCATGCTCTAGAAGTAAGAGAACAATGCTTTATTGATGTTTAGATTGGCCAATATAAGGATCTTGTGTTATGTGATATTGTGAAGATGAATAGTTGTGATATATTTCTCTGTAGACCTTGGCAATATGATTGCAGAGCTATGTATGATTATGTCAAAAATGTGTTTACTATTGAGAAGGATGATAGGAAGTTTTCCCTGATGTCTTTGCTAGATACAACGCTTGGTAGGAGAAGCCTGAGTATTGGTAGCTAAGTTGAGTTGGTGGATCCTAAAGGTATGGTTGATTAGTGTGAAGGACATATCTGTTTGTTGTTGAGGAAAGACTTGAAGAGATAGAGGAAGCTGAAGTGGAGGAGTATGCAAAGTGAAAAGGTGGAGGACTTGTATGTGAAGAACCAATTCAGGGTTTATGTGCTAAATCTTGAAAGATGTTCTTCTCACATATGAACATCTTTTCAAACTTTGGGTGTTTGATGCAGGGGAATTCTAGGGTACTCGGTGGATCTGCATGGAGGTGTGTTATCTAGCTGGTGTTACTCAGTTGCAGCCTTGATCAATGGTCTTGGTCATTGTAGGAAGCTTGGTCACAAAAGGAACTCAGTAGTCTCTGACACTCAATGAAAGTGTTACTCAATGACACCTATGGTGCTTGGTCGACACTGGTGCTCAGCGATGCTTGGCATGCTCGGTTATTTTATTGGTGCTCGGTTGTTCTAGTTTACCAATTAGATTTATGTGTGATTTGTTAGGCTGACTTGGTGCATTTTTGTTGGTAGTTGGTGTTACAAGCCGACATGTTGGATTTAATTAATGTAAGGCTATTTGAGAGCCGACTTGTATTGCATTAATATTTTTTAGGATTTAATGGTTTTATCCAGCCAAATTATGGCTGATGATTAATATTTATAGGATGTTTCAGGTAGTTGTTGAGGCACAACTTAAAGGTAGCAGATTTGGTTGTTAGATAGGAGATTCTGATAGTAGATTTGAGTGATGAAGTTATGGAAAAGAACCTATGACATCTTACAGATCAAATTGATTTCTGATAGGTTGTTTGTAGTAGAGCTAGTGGTTGAGGCTTGGAAACAAGGAGATTTCTTGGAGGCTTGTGAGCTCAAGTTTAGATCTGTCTTAGGGTTTTCATCAGTTGCTGATAGTTTTTGGAGCTAAACTAGCTAGAGTTGTATTGGATCTTGTAGAATTAATTTTGATTGTAATTGGCCCTAACCTGAAAGGCCTTAGAGTCGGGCATGTTAGTGAAAATTTGTTGAAACAATTGTTGTCTTGAGTTATCCGCTATGTTGTTTTGAAGCAGCAAGGTTGGACTATCCTTAATTGGATCCTCCCTATCTTTGTCTGTGTCAATAATTGATGTACAGGTTTTATAATTTAAAAAACTCTAGAAACCCTAAGGGCTCCAATCTCTTCCTTATTTTTTATACCCTGAGGGTTTTATGGTTAAACCCTAAGGGCTATAATCTCTTCCTTATCTATTATAAAATTTAAAATGGCATCAGGGCTTGCTATTGATCAAGAAGTATTGGATGGTTGGGGAATGAGCTCTGAATGGTTGTAGAAGAAGTGCAAACATATATGTGGTTATATGCAAGCTATAAGTCAACTAAAACCTTGTGATCTCTCTGAAAGAAGAGCAACATGGAGTGAAGATGAATTTTTCACATAGTTGGTCTCGCAGGAAAGGGGCAAATTGGGTAAAATATTCCATCAGTTATACAAGATTTGGTAAGTTGCCACTCACCATTAATAACAATATTTGTTCATATAGGGTGAAATCTTAAGAAAATAAATAAATAAGCTTGATCTACAAATTATCTCTTGATTTCAAGAATTTGATCAATTTCTAAGAAATAAATGTAAGCTGATATCTCACGTTCCCAGAGAAAATGAATGTGAAAAACTTCAAGTTTATCTTGGTTGTTTCTCTATTACAAATCAATTATGTGGTTTGGTGAGTCTCATAATACCCTACATATGTGAGTGAAAAGGATTGATTATTCATCATTTTCCTTTTTTGGAGGCCAAAAAAAAAGTAGCAGGTTGTTTGTTATTTGAAGTTTTGGATCCTTCAAATAACAAGCATTGTGGTGGATGTTTAAACTTTCTATCTTAAATAGACTTGAATAGTGAACAAGACTTGAAGAAGCCATATGGAAGTAGATGATTGGTGAATTAGATTAGAGGTTAAAGGAAGGTGGTGAATATTGAGATCTACTTTTTCATGACTTGTACCAACCCTCTTGTCCATCCAAATATGGTATATAGTTGTGTAAGATCTCTCTATTAAGAATTTTGACTCTAAAAATTTTCACTATGTATTATGATTTTATAATTTGATGCTTCCTTGAGGTTAAAGCCTCGGAAGACATAGTTGTTCTTGTTCTTTGGACTGATTCCATGAACATGTTTTGATTTTATGTAGAGAGGAGCCTCTTGAATCTTTATTGCAAGACTACATGGATTGAAGTGCTCATAGGGTTAAAAGCCTTAATCCTACTTGTGGGACTATGGGAGACAATTGTGAATGGATGCCTTGATCAAAAGCCTAAGCTAGTTTTCTACTGATCTACCTCTAATTTGTAGTGCTTGTGCAAGGTGAATAGTAATCACCCCAAGACACTTGTCATATCGATCCCTCCTTGATGCTTGAACTCAGCTAATATGGTTTTCAACATTCATTGCGTGTTGTTGGACCGCCATATTCTGAGGAGTCATTGAGTGTGTTCCTAAGTCAATGAGAAAGTAATACATCTCTTCTCCTAGTTAGGTTAAGCTAGGTGCGTTTGATTCTTTGAGTCAATTCCCACATGTTTGTTTTGATTGTGAGCTTATTGCTATGTTAAACACCCTCAGACAATCCCAAACATAGATCTAAAAAATTAGATAGAGAATTTGAGAAACCAACTAAGACCAAAAAACACCAAAAACCTAAAAAATTGAAGCAAAAATCATTTTCTAGTGTCAATTGTCATCCTGCCCTATCAATTGTCATACAACAATTGCCTTGTTCTTTCAAGTGTCGTACAAGAACCCCCCAAGTGTCGTACGAGAATCTGTATATTATTGTCTGAGAATTGTCAACAATCTCAAAGCAAAAATCATTCCTGGTATCAACTATTGTATGAGCCTCTAGATTGTCATGCCAGACCCCTTTTCCATGGTGTACAAGCCTGTATATAGTCATATGAGATTTTGCACAAATTGCTAGAAAACCCTAATTTTTTTAGAAAACCAGTCAATAGTCAAAATTCTATCAGAATATCCACTATGTTAGGTAGAGAGTAGAGAAACAACAAAACCATCTTATTTTCCCAAAGTAATCTATTGTGCTCGATTCTTCATCATGTTGATTAAATCTGGAACAAGCCTCATCCTATGTCAAAAACAACCTCGATCTATCAAAGGCTAAGTGTCATGAACTCGTGTCCACCATCTTTTGGGCATCTAACCATACATCTCAGACACAATATCCATCACTTACATCTAATCTATCTTTGCATCAATAGTCCTATCCAATATTAATGACAAGGTTGCATCACTTGATCATTCCCAAATCAGATTATCACCCGGTTTGTCTTATCTTGCTCCAAGATTCACCAAAAAGGTTAATGGTGGAAACTAGAGCTTCCTCACATAGAAAACAAAGGGAAGAACCAAAGACATCAGCCTCATATTCTCTTATTGTTCAAACATTTCATCAACCATACGATACCAATCTTTATGAAGAAGACACCCTAGGAAATTTGCACTTGAAAGAGGGTTACTCCAATCCTCTTGAATCAATCCCAAGAGATAGTCAACACACCACTATGTCTCAAGGTAGAGATAACTAGGGTTCACAAGGCCACCACTTTGAGCATGGTGGAGATCAAGAACCCACACCATCAGAAGTTGAACAATTTCATGATGATGATCTCTTTAAGAAAATGATGAAACACTTCTTAAGAGAAGATAAAGAGACATACTACCTCGAATTAGCATGACAAGGAGACAAACTTCCTTACAAATTTAATGTCAAATATATCATCACACATGAGGAAGAGACCCCTATCATAGCTATGATGAAATAGATGCATGCTATGCAAGTCAAACTTAACAAGCTGGAAAAAGAGGAAGAACCCAAAGAATTCTCTATGGATGCCCTATGTCCATTTCCATTTGATCGGAGCTTGTACATGCCACCATTCCCTAAGGGGGTAGAACTACCCAAATATGAAAAATATGATGGAAATTCAGATCCTCAAGATCATGTCAAAGAATTTTGCAGTCTATCCATCGTGTTCATGCATGAACCAACCTACTTAATGTGTCTCTTCCCATGATCTTTGGGAGGAGAAGACATCAACTGGTTCTCTAAAATACCTCCAACCCTCAAAACTTTTGAGGAGTTAATCAATTTGTTCCATCAACAATACTCCTACAATATCCAACATCCAATTACCATGATTGATATTTTTAATCTGAAATAGAGAATAGGAGAACCATTAATGAATTTCCTCAAACATTAGAGGAATAACTTCTTTCTATATCACCGAAAAATCCTAGAAAAAGAGAAACTAGAAATATTCATTAACAATATGATTTTAGAAATCAACTATCATCTCTAGATGCAAAATCATACTTTATTTGACAAAATGGTGGACAGTGCCATGAAAATAGAGGATGTACTTATTCATAAGGGGGATATCACATTGTACAAAGAGAACAAGTATGATTCAGGTTCCAGTTCCAACAACAAAGACAAAGTCAAATTCTACCTCAAGAATAAGAATGTTGTCATCGATGGTTTTGTTGATCACATCAGTGCTCCACCCAAAGCACCAACATTTAACCTCCCTATTGGTACTCAAGCTATAAAAGCCTCAGAAAAGCAGACAACTGAGCTTTCTAAAAAGATAAATGAATACAAACCATGGGTTACAAAACCAAAATGTGAGTTCACTCCTTTGGGTGAGTCCTTGGAGTCTGCCATGAGAACCTTATAGGAAAATAGTATCATCAAGTTACCTGAGATCAAACCATATGACCCCGAAGTCAAACCCAAATGGTGGAGGGAGATCAATTTTTGTGATTTCCATTAAAAAAAGGGTCATAAAACCAACAACTACATGCATCTAAAACATCTTATTCAAGATAAAATTGACGTCGAGAAATTGTGATTAACAACCATAAATCAAATAACAATCATATGACATTTATAGAAGCTTTTCTGAAATAGAATCAAGGAGATTCATCTTCTAAAGCAAACATGGGTGCCAAAGTCAATTACACTTACTATAGCAACAATGATGTCATCAACATGGTTGAGCCATGCACATCTCAACACTACAATGTCATCACTATTATAAAAAAGGACAGAGACAATAGATTGGCTAATGCAGTCACTCGATCTCAAGCTCAGATAACTCTTCCAGGATCAAACTCAGGTTCATCAAATCACCCAAAGGTACCATTCAATCTTGCATCTACATCTAAACAAAGGACTGCACCTAAATCTTCCAATCCTAAAGAGTCCAAAACAACATCTTATAGTATTATCCAACAATTGCAGCACACCAATGCAAAAATTTCTATATTTGAGTTACTTTAGATTTCTCCCGCTCATCTTGCAGTTCTAGACAAAGCTCTCATTGGTTCTAATGTTCCTAAAAATCTTGATCTCGATCAGTTTCAAACCATGGTGAGTCACTTAACCTCTCCTAAATACATATCCTTTTCAGAGGAAGATGACAATTCACTGAGTCATCCGCATAACTAGCCATTGCATATTGAGGTCATGATCCAAAATCATCATGTCAAACATGTATTAATAGATGGAGGTCCTGGTCTAAATATTTGTTCATATAAATTGGTTACATAATTGGGATTGTTTAAAGATGCTATTGATCCTAAAAATAAAATAACCATAAAAGTATATGATGAGAAAGAAAGATCTTCCAAAGGCATCATTGTTTTACCTATCAGAATGGGACCTGTCATTTGAGACATCATTTGTCAAGTACTAGATCTCTCATTGGCCTATAAAATTCTCTTAGGAAGGCCCTAAATTCATGAGATGCAAGCTATTCCATCAACATATCATCAATATGTCAAGTTTCCCTATGATGAAGTAGAGGTCACAATACCAGCAGATACATCAACATCTTGCAATGCTTTGAAGGAAAGTTCTAACAAACTTGTTCTAAACAACAGAGAGTCTTCCACAAAATAGAGTGACATAAGGTCCACATCCAAAATGGAAGGTATAAAAAAAGAGGTCAAAATAAAAGATACTGGTATGGGAGAATACACAATGGAACCAGTTAGATATCTCTTACATCTCTCCCACTTTCACCTAAATCTTATAGACAACCCTCAAAGAAAATGAAACCCACACCTAGAGAACCACAAGTTATCTTTGATGGGACTTTCATTACAAAATAGGTATCCAAATAATAATTAGATGAGGAAGAGGCTATATTATCTTGGTTATACAAGGAAGATTTCTAATCACAAACAGTCCAAAATTATGACTCTAAATCACCTAAGATTCCTTCAAAATCATATGGACTAGGACACAAGCTAATTTCTAAAATGGAATATACTAGAAAAGCACCTCTAGGAACAAGATGAAAAGGTATCATTAAAACCATTGACCATTGTGGGAGGAAAAACAATGATACTATAGGCATAGGTTATCAGAAGAAACCTTTCCATCTCAGTGGAAACTCTACGCATGTCATAGAACAGATAGAACCAAGAACAAATACTCAACAAAATGAAGAAACATAACATTCAAACAGCGAGGATTCAAACACAATAGATGTTTTTCCTTATGCACATGCACCTCAACACATATTAGACCTTGATGATGAAAAGAAACCTAAAGAGAGAATCAATGTAGTAGATACAGAAGAACCTACTACCGCACAAAAGATAGTCATAATACAAGAACCAATTGATCCTGAAAATAAACAAGAAGAAGAAGGTATACCTCTCACAATAGCTGAAAATTTGGAACACTCTAGTGATTTTGAAATAGATTCTCATGAATATGAATTCTTCTCATACTCTGAAGGCAACCTTGCTTGGGAGATTCATCCTGATTTCACTCATGTTCTTCACTTTCCCAGAGATTCTGATGAGGAATCTAATGACTATGAATGGGGAGTTATTCTAGAACCAGAAGAGGAGGACATTATTATAGAAAAACATATAGATGCTATTCACCAATACGCACCTACAACTGATGTGA
Source organism: Chamaecyparis obtusa (assembly GCA_027943335.1). NCBI lineage: Eukaryota > Viridiplantae > Streptophyta > Pinopsida > Cupressales > Cupressaceae > Chamaecyparis > Chamaecyparis obtusa. The sequence goes on along the minus strand of BSBK01005979.1, from coordinate 44,190 downwards.
GTCTATAATGACATGACAGACCTCATGAGCTGATTCACTTATTACTAATATGTGATCCAACAATATCATTGAAATGCTTAACGGGCTAAACATCTTAAGTAGTAATATCACTTTAGAATTTGAGATTCGGATCAGAACCAATGATGACAACATTATATGTGTAAACACTATTAGCTAATCCTTCCCTATGCTTACCATCCAACATCCCAAGCTTCTTGACAAAACATCCAATGATCCAAACTAAGACATCCATACTTTCCAATTAGAATATGCTCTAGCATGCTACCTAAATGTGATAGAACCCATGATGACTTCCATCAATGAACCTAGCATTAGCATGACAGAGTCAGATATCATCTACCTCAGTCAAAAGAATAAGAACACACAAAAAAAGAGTTTTGAGGGTGAAAATCATTGTGTGGTAGTCTCAGAACCCAAAATAGTAAAAACAAAAGACATATCCAAAGGTGAAAACCTCTTTAAGGCACCCAAGGATGAGATATTTGATGTCCTTCTGAGTCATTTACATGACAGATCACCAATGTTGATAGAACCAACTCAACCTATCAATTTGGGCATAGTAGATGAACCTTAGATAATTCATGTTGCACAATCCCTATCAAAAGAGGAGAAACATGCATTCACCAAGTTTTTAATGGAGAAAAAGATAAAATTTGCCTAGAAATATTCAGACATGCCAGGGTTGGATCCTAACCTAATTATGCATCATCTTTCTATAGCTCCAAGAGTTAAACCAATCAAACAAAAGTTGCATAAAATACATCCACATGTTGTGCTTCTTGTCAAAGTTGAACTAGCGAAATTACTCAAAGTTGGATTCATCTGAGTAATAGACTATGTTGAATGGATATCAAACATTGTTCCGGTGTCAAAACTAGATAAATCTATTCAAGTATGCACAAATTTTAGAGATGTAAACAAAGCATGCCCTAAGGATGACTTTCCACTACTAAACATTGATATGATAGTGGACATGACTGTAAGATTTGAAATGTACTCTCTAATGGATGGCTTTTCTAGATACAACCAAATAAAGATAGCTCTGGAAGATCAAGAAAAGACAATGTTCACCTATGCATGGCGTACTTTCTACTAGAATGTAATGCCATTTGGTCTTAAGAATTCTAGTGCCACATATCAAAGATACATGACGTCTATCTTTCATGATATGATACATAAGAATATGGAGAACTATGTTGACGATACCTTGGCTAAATCAATGAAAAGATATGAACATCTAGCTAACTTGGGTATGATACTAGATAGAATGGAAAAATTTCATCTCCAACTAAATCCTAAGAAATGTGCCTTTGGTGTTACTTCAGGGAAACTTCTTGGATATATTGTTTCAAAGAAAGGAATAGAAGTAGATCCAACAAAAGTTAAAGTAATCATGGAAATGCAGCCTCCTAATAACATTAGTCAAATGTGTACCTTACAAGGGTACAATCCATTAGATGCTTCATCTCTCAGCTAGTTGATATATCACAACCTTTCACTAAGACATTGCATAAAGGTGTGACCTTCAAATGGAGTGATGAGTGTGAAAAGAACTTTAATCATATCAAGAAATACTTGGCAAATCCACCAATTCTCATGCCTCCTATTTAGGGAAAACTATTGATATTATATATCTCCATAATAGATACATCACTGGGGGCATTATTGGTGCAACATGATGAGAACAAATGGGAAAGAGCTATCTATTATATCAGTAGAACCTTAGTGGTTTATGAAAATAATTACTCTATGATAGAAAAGGAATGTCTAGCTATCATCTTTGCATCACAAAAGTTGAGACACTACATGTTGGCTCACACTATATGCTTAATAGAAAATATAGACCCACTTAAATACTTACTAGGCAAAGCTGCCCTCATAGGTAGACTAGAAAAATGGGTAATGCTACTAAGCTAGTTTGACATTGAGTATGTTGAACAAAAATCCATCACAAGACAAGTCATCACAGATCAACTAGCTAAAGCACCAATGTTTGATGACCACTTGATGCAATTTGAATTTCCTGATGCATCTATAATGCACCTATCTTTAAAAATGTGGTAGTTACTCTTTGATGGATCCTACACACAAAATGGATCTCGAGCTAGTATCTTTTTTATCATAGCACAACAAGGTTACTCCATTCCAGAGGCATTCAGAATAAAATTTCCTTGCACCAACAATATAGAAAAATATGAAGCCTTATTAAATGGAATGAAGTTGGCACTACAATGGAAAGTGATAGAAATACTTATTCATGGAGACTCTCGACCAGTTATTCACAAAGTCAATGATGTGTATCAAACTAAAGATGGAAACCTCATTCCATAAAAAAGAATGGTAGATGATCTCAAGGCATATTTTATCTCTATCACATTTCAGGATATGCCAAGAATGGAGAATAAAGTAGGTGATGCTATGGCTACACTATCCTCTTTATTACAACAACTAGAACATGAGCTACGCTATGAGTTCCTGGTGGAAGCACTATCATTCCCTGCCTGTGATTTCCTAGAAACTCGTATGATCTCCACTGTTGTTGGTCATGAGTCCTCCCTCTATAAGAACATGTATTCCTACCTCTGAGACCAAGTTTTTCCTGATAACCTTAATCATTATGAAAAATGATACGCTATCTGAAATACATCATAATATGTCATCATTGGTAACAATCTATACAGATAAAGTCTAGATGGTACACTCCTTAGATGTTTAGAATGAGAAGAGTCCAAATATGCATTAGAGGAAGTTCACAAAGGTATTTGTGGGTCACATTCCGATGGTTTGACATTAGCTTGAAAAATCATTATGGCAGGGTACTATTAGCCAAATATGGAAAAAGATGCCATGACATATGCTAAAAATTGTAAAAAATGCCAGATCCATGGTAATTTGATTTACACACTAGGAAGAGATCTAACTCCATTTACAATACAATGAGAATTTGATCTCATAGGGACTATATATCCACATTCGTCAAATGTTCATACCCATATAATCACAACAACTGATTACTTTACAAAATGGGTTGAAGCAGTTCCTTTGACACAAGCAATCGAAAAACAAATTTCTATGTTCATTCTGAATTACATCATTTTTGGATATGGTATTCCACCCTCCATCATCACAGATAATGAAGGACAGTTCAAAAACAAGGACCTAGATTCCTTATGTTCTAAATTTAAGATAACTCAACATTCATTTGGTTATTATCCTCAAGGGAATGGACAAGATGAAGTATCCAACAAGAACTTATTAAAAATCTTGCACTGCACAGTCAACAAAACAAGGCAAGATTGACACTTAACTATAAATCCAACTCTTTGGGCTTACAGAACAAGCATAAGAACACCTACTGGAGCTACTCCATTCTCTTTAGCATATGGGACTAAAGCGGTACTACCTATAGAGGTCAAAATCCCATCACTCATAATCAAAATGCATGGTCTGGCAATCGATGATGATTACAGAGTATCTAGGTTGCAAGAACTTGAACTACTAGATGAGCGCAGACAAGCAGTGTATGATCATCTCATAGTATATCAGAAATGAATGTCTAGAGGCTACAACAAGAAGGTTTGACATAGAGAATTTTAGGCTGGTGATCTAATCTTGAGAGAGAACACTAAAAAACAATCCCATCGAGAATGCAAGGGGAAGTTTGAACCCAACTAGCTGGGTCTCTTTTTTGTCACTGTTGCTTTTGGCTCAGGAGCCTATCAACTCTCAATGACTGAAGGAGAACAGCTCTGAGAACCAATCAACGTTCTTCATCTGAAGAAATTATACACCTAAGACATTCCATATGTGGAAAATGTCTTGAAAAAAGTATAAAATTTAGAAAAGTCTTGAAAAAAATGATCATCCTGGTGAAAACCTAACAATAGGCACCTTGATGGTTCAACAAAAAATAAATAAAAAATGGAAAAGTACAAAAAAAAAGAGAAAAAGAAAAAGTGCCTTGGTGAAAACTTGGTAAATAGGCACCTGGGTAGAAAAAATATAATCTCTGCCAAGAAGGTAAAAACCTAGAAAATGGGCACCACTTGTACAAAATTCTCCATCTATCGAAGCAATCTTGGAAATTTCCCATCTTTCTGTACTGCTTTAGCTTGTGTATATATATATATATATATATATATATATATATATTGAAATTCAATAAAGTCGGTCGGTACACCAAACAACAAATGTCTGCATCCTATCAATGATCCAACTTGGGGGAAATCAATGTCCTATCATATGGTCCTCAGTATATTAGACAAGTCCTATCTAGTCAATATCCTTTCAAGCTTTATTTGAGTCAGTATGTATGTCTCCCTACCAGAAAAGGATTTTGCAACTAACACCAACACAAGCAAACTGCAACACTAAAAAACTCAATCTTTGAAATGTTAAGATCTTTTTGTATGCTCACTGTTTCACATGAGATTTTTGCATATTATGCCCCTTTGAGCTCATCGATGATGTCCTTTTATTGGATTTAGAGAGCAATAATTGGGGACATAATCTTTTATTTGTTTTCTGTTTGTAAGTGAAAATCTAATTACCCTACAAACTCTGGATGGAATTGGTATCCACTATAAGTGCCTCCATCATGATTGGATGACCCCGTGTACCTCAACCTTTGATACCCAGATGCTTTAGGGAAGTTAGGTATAACTTTTTTCTTTTTGAGTGATTTCTTATTCCTATTGTGAAACATGATATTACCCAAGGATATGAACGATAAAGGGTCATTACGGGTAATTCACATAAGGATGGGGATGAACTCGATTGCTTGGTGTATTTGTATGCAAGTCATATTCAGATCATCACAACATTTATGTTATGATGCTTATACAAATTGTTAAATCAAAATGGACATGATATTCAGGTCATTCTAGCTTTTGTGTCTTGGTGCTTATATCTAATCTCACATTTCTGACTAAAAGTCAATATTCATATATTCATGGTTGTCTGACTAGTAGTAGTGGACATTGTATCGACTATCTGATGTTACCTAAAATATTTAGTGATGATAAAGACCGACAAATGATTAGTGACTAAGTCCTAGGTTTGCATTTCATTTTCATTTTGCATTTAGTCTGGCTGCATATCTTTTCATGATTTGAATTTAGCATGGTGTTTGATGTTCTCAAATTTGCACTAACACACATCACAAGGACTAAGTGTCACATAAAGGTCCCTTCTACTAATTAGCAAGCCATCATTGTTTTGGGTTAAACATCCTTTTTGACAATGACTGAGCACTTGAACTCTTCATGTACTTGCAAAAACATCATGTGTATCACTGCATTTACATATCATATCATTTTCATAATTGTTTGATATCTCCATTGTATACATACATTTGCATCCATATCTAACATTTATCATTGCATTTCACATTGCATAATCATACATCATACATTCAAAGTAAACATTACACACTGCATACATTTGCATCACATGATAACAACATCATAATCCCAATAACAAGTGTTATGAAGTCACAACCAAAATGATCTCATATATATATATATATATATATATATATATATATATATAGAGAGAGAGAGAGAGAGAGTACATGGGATGCACAATGTGCATACAATATGAGGCATGAGCTCCAATGAGCTATCAAGTACAACAAAAAGGTCAAAATGTGAGCTGACTAGAATATCAACTCTCGGCCTAATCCTCAGCATCAGGTGTTGCACCTCCTACTACTGGGACATTGGTGGTAGATCAGCTCATGGTGCTCTAGCTCCCTCAGATCCCAACATGTACTGAGAATATGAAGTAACCCGCCATCTAGGTGGCACCACCAAAAAATACACAGACACATAGTATGTTGCCATGCCTTTCTAGTGTACCACCTTCGCCTATAGTTACCTCACCTCTTCTCAAGCATCGTGAAGCTGAGTGTCCCTCTCCACCAATAGAATCTCCAAAGACAATCTATGGGCTCTCAAGTCCCTGATCTGATGGTGTAGTCTGTGTATGATATCCTGAGGCATCTATCTCAGACTTGGTTCTACCTCCTCAGCTACCTCCTCCTCTGCCATGGTCTCATCACCTCCACCACCACCTGTATTTTTCTACACCTGATGACATCAAACCTTGTCCCCTAGGTCAAAATTGGGTGCCTCTTGTGCCTCATCCATTTGCACATCCTGGTGTGCTCCCAAAACCTCCTCAGTTGTTGCAGTGCTACCCATGGCGCCTAGTACTCTACCCTCATCTCTTGTATACTGCCTCTGCAAAACTAACGATCTCACCGATGGCACTACTCATGGAATAGGAGTAGGCCTAACATCTACCACCAGTCAAGGTGGAGCCCCTACCACTCTCTGCACGAGAGGGATCAGTTGTGCTGGTACCTCTCTCCTCTACTACCCTCTCCCCCTAGGCACCTTCATGACATCATCTGCCTCCTCCATCATAGGGATCAGCTCCGTCAGGTCTAAAAATCACCTAAAAGGGCACTTTTCTATAGAAGTAATGTAAGCATCAGTCACACTAGCATACACTACCTGCACCCAATAGTCCCAATCCCTACTCTGTAAGCCACTGTACTCCTACATACATATGACATATGATAATCTAGGATCCCATCCCAGTCTGATCTCTCTGACCTATTGAGCATAGGAGGCAAACTCCTATGGTACATACTATATGAGGCCATACTGCCTCCAGACCTGGGTAATCAAAAAATTCTCTAGTACGCTGGTAGAGCGGCCAATCAAAATCCTTCTCTGACAAAAATACCCAAATTGTGCTCTAGCAGTCGATCATGCCTTGACCTGTAGATAAGGGTGCCAAAGGACTACAATCATATCATCCAGGACCCTCCTCTAGTTTTCTATCTTGCCCATCTGCACATGTGTCACATATCTAGCATATCTATAAATCAATGGCTCTTGCGCCTGCCTCTCATCGCCACATATGGGCCTACAAATGGGGATATGATCACACACCCAAATCTGTAGAACTATAACTTAGGAGGCAAAAGTCTTACCCTCATGGTACACTACCTCATACATCTCAAAAAATATATGTGCTAGTAGGCACTCACCCCATCTGTACTCTGCTGGCTATGCCATGAGACACTGCACCATGGGTGCCCACCCCATCAGGAAACTATTCTGCTGACGGTCTAACATGATGATCCCCCCAATCATACCTATTATGATGCACTCTAGGCGATGTGTCTGCTCGTATCTCTGTACCAAGGTCTCCCAGGGGATCTCTTGGACTATCTACTCATCTGCCCCAAATAGTGTCCTAAAAGTGTGTAGACCTATGTTCATAGAACTCAGGTAGTCTGGGCGTGGTCTGTAGAATGGTATCTAAAGGATGCAATACACATCCTCAGGTGTGATGGTAATCTCCCTAGTAGGAAGATTTAAGGTTTGGGTCTCAAAATGAAACCGCTCTATTAGTGTTGTAATAAGTCTATGATTTGCCTGAATCTCAGGAAAATTGATTAGATACTCAAACCCACAGGTTGTTAAGTGTACTCTCAAGGGATTTGGTAGTGACAAACACAACCTTTGTGTGGCTGGATGCGACACACAAACATGAATATCTGGGTACCACATCTGCGAGCACATAAAATGAAAGAAAAATTAGTAGCGTGATCCAAATTGATATTAAATGCACGTAAAATGAGAAATTGAACACATCACAAGGTGTATTAAATGTTATAAAAACCAGCTGAGTCGTTAAAACTTTTGAAATTTTTTTCTAAATGACTTAAAAACACTCATTGTTTTTCAAATGACACTTCAAAAAATAAAAAATTGGTGTCAACTCTCATACGACACTATACAACAACCCATACAATACTTGGGTTTCATACAGCAATCCACCAATTATTGTACGACAACTAAGGCACGCAATGAAATGTTGTACGATACATGGGTGACTCTCATACGACACTATACATGGATGGAGATGACAATTGATTTGGACTTGGAATGTCGTACGACACCTACTGGTTGTCGTACGATAAATCCTGGAGCAAAAGTTGAAAATGCATAAAAAGATGAAAAAATCCTAAAAATTGATATAAAAATGTGTTTAAATGATTGCAAAAGATGCTCACAGGTCCACTTGCTGAGTTCCCATACTGTTGTGGCCACCGATATCATTGAGATCACTCAAATTGATGAGAAGACATGGGGATCACCATTTTCTCTCTCAAAGGGCTCCACGAAATCTCAAAAGTCAACTCACACAAATGATTTGAAAATGACCCCTTTTCGTCTTATATAGGTTTTGACCTAAATTTTTGAAGTGCTTAGATTTGCGTGAAAATTGGACCCCTAGCTGATTTTGACGTCCCAAATCCATTTTCGGGATCAAAATCAAAATTTGAGATCTTTTACTTTGTCAAAAACGTGATTAAAATTTTGGACCTAGGGTGACCGACTGCTTGCATATCGACCTTCATGACATCGCAAACATCCACAACTCAACTTATCTGATTATCTAACATCAAACTTTCAAAATTTCAACTTGGTCAACCATGGTCAACTCATGGTCAAACTTGGTCACACTTAGTCCCCAAGACCCCTAAATGATGCAGAACGCATCCCTGGACATGTACAACCACTTCTATAATCAATTATGTTGCTTCTAATCATTCACACTGGCTTTCTCACTAGATTTCAATTTTAATCCCGAAGGGGGAATGGTATTCTATATCATTAACCATTATCAAATCTATCTTTTTCAAAATTTCTTCAATAATCAAGACAACAACCATGTCTAATTATTGACTCATCAAAGTCGTTGTCGCTTGGGGCATATCAGATTCATCAAAATCCATATCAATATGGTATCCTCTTAATCTTGTAAATTGTATCAGCTCTTTGTAACCATCAGTTCAAATGTGTTATTTCCTTGATTCATCGTAAATGAAGGGTTCGGATTTGGTATCCTTTCGATTATGGACAATCAGGTTTGGAGTCAGGATATTCAATTCTTTGTAATCATAGGTTCAGAATCGGGTGTTTTATCACTTCTTCTTAATCATAGGTTCATTGTTGTTACCGTTAACATCATCTCGATTCTTTGGTCAATCAAGACCTGAACAAACATCTTTGAATCTTTTAATTGATTTCTATCTTAGAATCGGTTAATCAGCCAGGATCGGTTTCTCCACCACATAACTAAGTTTGGATCTCATCAAATAGATTTATCTTTGAACCACTGCACTTCACACAATAATTCAAAGAGGGGAAAAATGTAATACCCCAAAAATGGGTTTTAGTACTATTGAACTCCTACATCCACAAATCGACCGAAATTGACCCTAAAGTCCTAAGCTAAGGCACATTTGCACATCGAATCATCAAAATCCTAATCGATCCTATTCTAAATTTGCATCGGGGAATATTCCTAAATATTCCTAATATATCATAATTATTTATGATTAAATATTATTTGGTGATAAATAATATTAATTATTTATCGTAAGTGTGATTAATTAAATATGATAAATATTTAATTAATCAAACTTTATTTAGCCACTTAATATTTTAATTAGATTTAATTAAATTATTCCTAATCAATGTTGTTTATTTGACATTAAATAAAAAATTCTAAAAATAATTGATTGAATATTTATTTAATTGATTAAAATCAAATTGTCAAAGTTAATAATATAATTTTGGATAAAGTTTGATTAAATAATTGATTAACCCATAAATCAGTTATTTTTAAACAAAAATCAGTTAAGTTGAGAATAAAACAAATGGAAATTGAATAAATCAATAATTATCTATGCAAAAATCAAAAGATCAGTTAAACTCAAAAACAACTCTTTGATTCAATTTGTTAACTTTCTAAACTCAACATGTGATTGTGAGTTAAAAATTAGATAAGAGTGATCTCAACCTCCCATTATGAGTTGCAAAGTTGATTTGCATGATTTTACTAGATAATTGTTTCTAATTCCTTGATAACTCACCAATCAACTCGAGTTAATCAAGGAGTGATTTTTGGCTTTCCATGAGTTCTCAAACCTTAGATTTCTATATAAACAGGCCTCATTCCTTCACAAGAATAATCTGGAGAATCCTTGAATCATGTGCAATTTGGAGAATAGAAATGCTATACTGTCAAATTCTAGAAATTGTGCAATTTTTTGGGAATCATTGCTAACCTTATTTTCTTGTTTTTGCATTCATAGCATAGTTTTAATTTTCATCAATTTCAAGCTTTTAGATCAATTTCATATAGCATACATCATTTTATTGCATAGAAAATCCCAAAAATCTAGATTGATCTTTCATCCATTTCATAGTTTTTGCATTCAAATCCTTCATTTAGGCTTTGTATTGTCACTGATCTCGGTCAAATTTGAGAATACCATACTCACGGCTTCTAGAAGGTAGTAAATCGCCTGATTAATGATACATCCTTTGATTGTTTATTCTCTTATCATTGATCAATAATGTTTTACTAATGTGTTGTGTCTTCTAAACATGTACAATTTTCACACACACACAATGAGTAGAAGCAATTCTTGCAAAGACAATGTCAAAAGTGGTCTGGAACTTCATCAAAGAAAATGGTCTAGTAAGGTTCCATGTTCCTCATAAAATCATAAATGATAATGCTATGAATTTCTTCTTTTAAGAAATATTTACATTTTTCTACAAATATGGTATCATCTCATCCCATGCATTTGATTTACTCGCAAGGTAATGGTTAGGCTAAAGCTAACAACAAGAACCTTATTACTATTATTCACAAATCGGTTGAAGAAAATCAAATAAGTTGGCATAAGAAGTTGTATGATGCATTATGGCATAATAGGACAATAGAAAAGAAAGTGATTGATATGCCCCCATTTGAATTACTTTATGAGACTCTGGGAAAACTTCCAAGTCCTTTATAGCTCTCATCTTTAAATGTTCTATGTGCATTAGAATACTATGAGTTTGATGACTCATTGGAGAAATGAATTTTGTATCTAACTAAAATAGAAGAAAAAAGAGAGACAATGGTATATAGGATCAAGGAAGATCAAACTCTTCTAAAGCAATTGTTTGATAAAAAGGCCAAAAGTAAAAAAATCAAAGTTGGTGAACATGTCTTTCTTTGGGATAAACAAAAGGAGCCAAAGGGAAGCCCAAAAAGTTTAACTCCTTATAGAAGGTGCCATTTCAAACCAAATAAGCTCATGCAGAAAACTCATTTTACTTAGCCTACCTAGATGGTATGTACCTACCCTTTCCCTATAGTGGGCAACATTTTAATCTTTATAATTAATGAGGCAGGTTGTTCTTTGTCTTTATACATAGGTTAAATAGGAGTTTTTGGGTTTTGTGTCATGATTGGTTTGGTTTGTTTGTTATTTATTCTTTTCTATCCGCATTCTTTTGTTCTGTGTTTGTCCTTTGTGGAGTTGTATCTTCCATCCTTGATTTGGGACTCTATTTACCAATTGATCTTAAGCAAATCTTCTCAAGATTTTGGATTCCTTGCTTTGTCTTTCACAGTCCTTGTCCCCAATCAAAGCCAGATGTTGTTAAAGTTATTGACTTGGTCAATTTTGAAACTTTTTCCTCTCTAGACTTGCATCAAAGTTGCTTCCTCAAATTTCCAAATGTTAATTGAAGTCTTAAATAATTGAAAATTTTCCATAAAATAAAATTTTAGTTTCAAAATATAATGATCTTAGAAATTATATTAGGTTAGTAAACCTTTGTCGAGACCTGACAAGGTTGTGATAACCTTGTCAGAACCTAATGTAGTTGTCACAACCACTTCAATTTTCAACTGTCATTTAGAAGAAAACAAAAAGAGCAAAGATGTTAAGTTATTAGACTTCTTGCTAAGTTTCAAAACTCCTGTCAATGCTTGCTTCTATTTCCTCTACCAGTTATCAAATGTTTTTGAAAATGTGAATAATGAAAAATGTGAAAAGTTGAAAGCAATGTCAACATATTTTATAAGTTTTAGAACATGCGCTAGAATCCGATGAGGTTGTTACAAACTCTCAAAGTTCCCAAATTATTTTGAAAAAAAAATAAAGGTTGGGAGTTTCTCATGGTTTAAAAACCTCTATTGGCACTCGTTGTAGTTATTACAACATCTTAAAAGGCCTATGAATCATTTTTCCTATGCAAAATAAAGGAAGTGAAAAATAAAGTTTTAAGTGGTAATTGACATTATGCACGAGTTCCAAACCTCCATCGACAATTGAACTGGTTTGTTAAATCCAAATCTGAAATGGAGAAGTTCTTTCTCGAGCGGAATCTAAGTATGAGGTAGCATGTCATTTTGTGCTTTTTACAAGTCAAAAATAATGAGCCATAAGTTCTTCCTAAATGTCACTATTTTGTCATCTTACTAGTGGATTCTTCTTTTGTCATCTAATATAGACAAAGATTCAATCATTATAGAAAACAAAATTTTTTAATCATTATATTTTCTATTAATAAAGAATATTAAATATGTGAAATAATGAAAATTTAGATTCCTTGCTTGAAATATAACATATTTTAAGCCCATTCATGGTAGCTACTTTCAATTCTGAGAAATTTTCAAGACTTCTCTTATCAACATCGAAGCCTACTATATATATATATATATATATATATATATATATATATATATATATATATATATATATATATATATATATATATATATATATATATATATATATATATATATGTATGTATGTATGTATGTATGTATGTATGTATGTATTTTTTATAATGTTTTCTTTTTTTTTCATTCATTGACTTGTATTGATTATTAAATGACTTTAAGTCATGACATGGAAATTTATTAATTTATATGGTAAAGAGGTAGTTAAAAACTCACTCTTAGACAAGCTTCACATAATAAGAAATGATCCCTATGTGTTCCACACCATTGTTGTCTTGGGACTGCAATTTCAATGCCATCATTTATTGGTTGGATTACATGTTCCATTCTCATCAATGTCTTTCAGGTTTCTCTTTCCCATTTAATGATTTCTATGTGGAAATCTACATCATCTCTTGCCCAATTTTGTGTTCCCCTTTGTTATTGGTTGCTAGCATTTATTTTACTTCATTTTAGAAGCAACCCTCCTTCGAGTTTATTGAGTAGTACAATGGTTTGCACTCAAAAACGTTACTTTCAACATGTGAATTGAGCTCAAGGTCATCTTTGTTTATTTGACACAATAATTACCACTATGAATTGAAGTAGCTATAGAATGTATTGTGCCCAAATAAATTATTTTCATTATAACAATAGAACTCAACCTCATGCTTGTTTGTTTCTTCCTCTATTTCCTCTATCCCACCAAAGAGAACCTGTGTCTCATATCTTGAAATGCAAATTCAAATGAAGATATGCTCTATCTCAAATATTATGTGGTACATGACAACCATTTTTCTCTCTATTGGGAAAATAACCACCCTTATGATTTAAGCAAAAAAATCAAATTGGTAAACAAAAATTGACATAATCATTGCACTTCCATTATAATATTCGTGTCGAATACCAAATTATTGATGGAAACAAATAGACCATAAAAGGATGAAGCAAAATTCATACAAAAAAATTGATCATCAACCTAAAGTCAATATTATATTTCAAAACTGTATACACAAAATACTATTTTATACATAAGACATCATAAATTTAATTTATTTATTTTTAATGCACACAAAATTATATTGTCAAATATATTAATTTATATATTTTTCTATCAACGAACCCTTGTAGCTTCTTTTAGTAGAAGTTTTAGTATAAATTCTATAATATACGATCCAAACATTTTCAATTAGACAAATCTTTTTCAATGCTCTAGAGAATTAAAAAACTATTGATTTTGATTTTTTTTCAGCCCTCTTTCACCTTCTTCAGAACAGATGCCGTAATCTAAATTTGCTTTGACGATAATTGAACCCTCCTTACTAATAATTAACTATTAATAATTGTTGAACTGATTTTATAATTTAAAAAACCCTAGAAACCCTAAGGGTTTTATGGTTAAACCCTAAAGGGTTCCAATCTGTTATAAAAGTTAAAGATGGCATTAGGGCTTTTTGTTGATCAAGAAGTATTGGATGGTTGGAGAATGAGCTCCGAATGGTTGGAGAAGAAGTACAAACATATATGCGGTTATATGCAGCTATAAGTCAACTAAAACCCTATGATCTTTCTCTTAAAGAAGAGCAGCATGAAGTGAAGATGAATTTTTCACATTGAACTGGGTAAAACATTCCATCAGTTATGCAAGGATTTGGTAAGTTGCCACTCGCCATTAATAACACTATTTTTTCATACAGGGTGATATCTTAAGATAATAAACAATGTCGCAATTATGGTTACAAAGAAGAAAGTGTTTGTAATTGTGATGGAGAAGAAAATAAATATGTTGCTGGTCGTTTGGTTACACATCCTTCTAAAACCTCATGTATAAAATAGCATATGCATTGGCAGCATATCTGAATACAGTCTTTTTTGGGACAGGGAAAATTTAAAGGCATATAAAATATCCATTCAATACATAGATACTTATGAGATTGAATTCGTTCATCATCCATTCAATTTTTGAGGTTGTATTCACTCATTAGAGAAAACTGTGAAATCATGATAGATTGTTTTTTTAAGCTTGATCTGCAAGTTATCTCTTGATTTCGAGAATTTGATCAATTTCTAAGAAATAAATGTAAACTGATATCTAACATTCTCAGAAAAATGAATGTTATGAAAAACTTCAAATTTATCTTGATTGTTTCTATGTGCCAAATCAATTATGTGGTTTGGCGAGTCTCACAATACTATGTGAGTGAAAAGGGTTGATTATTCATCATTTTCTTTTTTTTTGGAGGCCAAAAAGAAAGCAGCAGGTTGTTTGTTATTTGAAGTTTTGGATCCTTCAAATAACAAGCAATGTGGTGGATGTTGGAACTTTCCATCTTAAATAGACTTGAACAGTGAACAAGGCTTGAAGAAGCCATATGGAAGCAGACGATTGGTGAATTAGATCAGGTTAAAGGAAGGCGGCGGAGATTGAGATCTGCTTTTGCATGACTTGTACCAGACCTCTTGTCCATACAAATATGGTATATAGTTGTGTAAGATCTCTCTATTAAGAATTTTTACTGTGAAAATTTTCACTATGTATTACGATTTTATAATTGTAATTGTATTTAAGAGTTAGTTCCAACCTTACAGTTTTATTAGATTAAAAGTTGTGGTGACTGATAATGGTAAAATAGAGGCAGCAAATTGATTATAAATCTTAACGAACTTCATTGAGAAAGTGCATATCTAATGTTTTTTTTATTTGTCTAACATATGTTTTTTTTGTTTGTCTAACATATGTCAATGCTGAAGGCCTGTCATTCCTTTCTTAATTGTATTGACAGGCCTTCAGCAACCTATCTTCCCTCTTTGATCTATACAACCCATGCCATATTAAAATGTTGTTATTTTATTGCTTTTTATATCCAATAAGGCATAGCTCATTCCTCTATTTGTTTTCTGTTTCATATACATGTTGTTCACTAGAGGTCTCATCTGAATGTTTTGGGTGTAGATTCATTTTTAGGTTTCTAACTCCAGATGGAGTAAAATGAAGGAGAAGAATAAAATCAATGTCAATAATGCCCAAGTCAAGATCTGACTAATATTTTAGAGGAAGAATATGCCACTACTTGCATGTATGTAGGGATTGTGACTGTGAGGTCATTAAGGGGATAAAATTGTAAATACAAGTTGTGGGTTGTGATAAAAAGTTATCAGTAGATTGTGGATACTCTTTGTTGGTATCCATTATGAGATATGGGGTTTGTGTTTTTCGGATCATAAGATTAGTGTAAAATGCCAAGAACTTTCTGGGATAGTTTCTTCAGGAAACTACAGTTTTTATCAAGTTAAAGTGGAAACCAAAAGAGGTAGAGAGGGTTGAAAACTGTTGGGATGGATGGAGGCAGAAATACTATGCAAACACAATATGCAAAAATTACAAGAGATATCAAACACATAAATAATTTACTAAATTCCTGTGTGCTACAACACATTCATTAATCAATAATCAGTTGAATCCATTGCATATGCTTGAAATGCTACAGCATTCATTTTACTATGTTCAGCTACATACCACCTGATGCTCTAACCAATTTCATGATACCTCTTTATGGAGGTCTTAGATAATTCTAGAAATTACATTGGTTTTTCTGGATCTTAAGCTGACATACTAATTATTTAATGGTTCACCTCTTTTGTCCTTATCTCAATCCCAATTCTAGAGCATTTTAATAAATTTTGTTCTTTCTATTACATCTTATCGGTGGGAGAAATTATACATCCCAAAACTCTCCCTTAATTTCGACCTCAAATGCTATTGTATTGACAAATTCCTTTGACCTTGAGTGCTGTTTTCTTTTGTTTGTTTTTGTTGTCCATAATCAGGTCTTCAGACTTTGTTTGATAACATCAAACCATTAGTCCTTCAAACCTTCAAATCTTCAATTTGAAACTTGCTACAAAGTCACTATCTGTAGATGTCTTGATAGACAATGTTTTCCTTTGAACTAAAACATTTATTATGTCTTTGAACAATAAATCTTTTCATGATTTCTATTATTTTTTCAATATGAATTTTATTCTTTTACAGATTTTTGAATATATCTGTTATTGTTCTAATTCCTCATTCCTTTCTTAATCTCATCAAATAACTTCACTTTTTCTTCTCACTCTACATTTTTATCTTCAATTTTGTTTAATTATTTCCAAAGATACTAATTTTTATTTACAAGTATGCATTTTTTTACTTGCCTCTCTTTTTTAATTGCTTGCAATTTCTGAATTCCTTTTTGTCAATTTCATTAATTTTTTTTTAAACGATCCATCTCACAAATTACATTGGCATTTTCCTCTATGACCTTTTCACCTATCTTTCCCATTTAAACAAATGACTAAACTCACCATATTCACTTGATTAATGTGTGTCTTTTGGGAGCTTCATGTACCTTCACTCTTCTGCAATGTCTTAAGACTTCTTCTTTTTTGATATATTGATCTGCCTCCTTTCTCAGATTTGAACACTTTTTGGCTTCAAAACTGCTTTGATTCTGTTTAATTTTCTGTAGCAACCTGTTTGATTCTCCTTCAGAATTAGTCTTTATGGACGCTGGTGTTGTTCTTATCTGCAGCAGTCTCCAGTGAGCAGCTACCTCTTTGGTTTGGATGTTCATATTGCCTTCAATCCTTAGCAACAACACTTCTTTTCTGACAAACATTTGGACTTAATACAGTGATCTCCTCGATCTATGACAGTAATTATTCACTTCTTATCAATCACAAACCTAAACTTCAGAAAATAGAAACACAAACAAACCCAAATTCTTATTAAAAACTTCTCTCTCATGCGGCAACACTTCCATTAATTAATAATTGAGAAGAAACATTAAATGTTCTCTTGAATGCTACAACATTCTAACCTTCGTCTCATCGATCCATTGATTAGTCACTGCTAAACAATGACTATGATGCAAATTTTCTGGGCTACTTTCTTCAAGAAAAGAAAGATTTAATTAGATTTAATTGAGAAGTTCAATAAAGTGGAAACCAAAAGAGGTAAATAGGGTTAGAAATAAGCATTGCAAACTTATGGCGAGCCCAGAAGTAGCACAAGTGAAAAAGATCAGGATTTGGTTAGCAAAGACCTGAAGTCTTAGCAACAAGGGAGGGACAAGAGAAATACTTGAAAGACCTGAAATACTGGAGAAGAAAATAGCACAAATGAAAAAGAGCAGGATTTAGCTAGTTAAGTGCTGAAGTCCTAGCAATAATGAAGGTACAATAAAAACATTGGGAAGAAAACAATTATATTAATACCCATGAATGATTAGAGTGGGACAAGAATGGTACACTTAAATTTATTGGCTTGAGTTAGAGATGGAATAAACCTACTGCAACTAGATTGAAACAACATGGTACAAGCTGCTAAAGAAAGGAAACTGCAAATGAAAAAGGATTATTTAAAGAATCCATAAACCTAGCAGTATGCAAGGAACAAATTCATTGGGAATAACTTTTTTAATGTCAGCAGAAGAAATAAAGATGGAAATTGAGCAAGTTTTTTGTGTTCATTATGTTTGTGAAGATATGATAATCCAACTCCAACTATCCTCCAACAGATCAAAATGATGGCAGAGCATGTAAAAATACAGCAATAGCAGCAGAAGAAGAAATATACAGAGACACTCTGAGGTTGAAAGCAATAAAACAACAATTCAAGATTTTGTCAACCCAGGGAAGTTCATAGATCAAATTTTGATGAAGTATGATAATGCCCTACTAATTCAAAAAAGATTTAGAGCCCCTAGAGGATAATGTCTAGATTTTATAGATTCTCTTTCGTGTTTTGTATGTCATTCGTTGAGGTTACATTATATGTATGTGTATTTCATTGTTCATAGTATGGCATCAATAGAACTCTCAATCAAATATATATGGACTTTTCAGATATTCTATCAATTCTTGCATATGAGAACTCAGACTTTTATTGAATCTAAACCCAGATATTTCTAATTTCAAATGTTCTTGAGAACCCATTCCAACAATGTTCAACCTCTTCCAAATCAAGACACAGATTATGTATATCTAAGATTGTGTATATATAACAATGTTCAACCTCATTCAAATCTGGATTCATAAGGTTCTATGCTATTTGATTAACATAGAGATGTGAGCTCGGGATCATATAAGTAGACATATGCAATTTAGCATCCTCTCAGAACAGAATTTTCAGTGGAACACATAAGCTCCTCCATTTAGATGGAGTAATTTTAGGGAAATCCATAAATTAACCCATGGTATGCAAGTTCATACAATTTCTGTTTATTCCACATGCTATCAGTAACCTATCTTAGTTATCAAGAGTGGCAGGCTCCAGCAACTCAATAATCCATTTATGCATGTTTTCTTATAGAATAGATCGTTTTCGCTTAGAAGGGAAGATCTATGTGGCAGTACTTTTAAAAACAATAATTTTATAGATTAAAGAATTAAAACAAGAGCGATTGAGTGCCCAGTTCCCACCTTGCAGTTTTATTTTTAAGTATAAAAATTGTGGTGACTAATAATTGGGAAATAGAGGCAGCAAATTGATTATAAAATCTTAACGAACTTTATTGAGAAAGAGATGTATTTTTTAAAACTTAAAGTGCAAGTCTAATGTCAAAATCGGTTTGTCTATCATATGTCAATTCTGGTTTCAGTGCAATGGATGGATGTCATTTCCCTTCTTCAATTGTTTTGACAGGCCTTTTGTTTCTTCCAACACCCTTACCTTCCTTCTTTGGTCTACATAACCATGCAATATTGAAATGCTATTATTTTCAACAAGGCACAGTTCATTCCTCTATTGTTTTCTGATTTATATCTATGTTGTTCACTAAATGGCTCATCTGAATGTTTTGGGTGTAGATTCATTTTTAAAGTGGAATAAAATCAAAGCCCAATAATGCCCAGGTCAAGATGTTTCTGACATCAATTTGTGTCAGCTCTTTTAGTGTGAGATTCTCTGTTCAGATTTCTTATTTGGGAAAATTTGTTATTTTAGTTTTTATAATTGTGGTTTGGTGTTAGTTATATTAAAGCAAGAGCCTGTGAGCGCCTATCTCTGGCCTTAAGAGTTTTATTGGATTGTAGAGATTGATGACTAACAAGAGTAGAATGGAGGCAGCAAATTGATTTTTTAATCTTAAAAATATTAAAAGAGAAGGTAATGGAACAAACTTTATTATTGAGAAAGAGTTGTACATTTTTATATAAGCAAGCTTAACACCAATAATTTGTTTGTCTAAGGCCTACAAATTTGCTATACACATATTACAATGGTTTGGCGTTATGGTGCCAGAATACAGGGTGACTGTTGAAGGGTTCAGCTATAAATTATAATCAATCAAGTTTTTAGATTTTTTTGATGCACTGAGCTTGAAAATTTAAAAATATTTCGACAGTTTGAAGTTAACAAGTCTTATTGATTTGAATGTGAGATCTGTCTGATTCTATCAAAGCAAATTGTCCATGTTTGGTAGGATCAAAATTATAGATTTTGTCTGCCCTAACAAAGAACCAAACATTCCAGCATGTGTGAGCTTGGATACTAAACCTTAATGAGAAAGAACTTATATTAATATCCACGAATGATCAAAATGGGAAAAGAATGGTACACTTAAATTTATTGGCTTGAGTTGGAGATGGAGAGTAGCATGATATAAGATGCTAAAATGAAAGTTAACTACAAAGGACTGGAGTTAAAAGAATGAAAATGAAAAAGGATTATTCAAGGAAACCATAAACCTAGTAGTATGCGAGGAACAAAATCACTGGGAATAAATTATTTACATCGGCAGAAGAACAAAGGATGGAAAATAATACAGCTACAAATTATCCTCCAACATTAAAATGATAGTGGGGCTTGTAAAAATATGGCAATAGCAGCAGAAGAAATAATATGGAGATTGTCTGAGGTTGGAAACAATAAGGAAAAAACAATTCAAGATTTTGCAAACCTAGGGAAGTTTAATCACAGATGATGAAGTATGACACCGGCCTGCTAATTCAACAGAGAATTAGTGTCCCTAAAGAATAATGTCTAGATTTTAGAGATTCTCTTTCGTAATTTTTAAAAATACAGCAATAGCTGCAGAAGAATATGCAGAGATACTTTGAGGTTGAAAACAAGAAATCAACCTAGGGAAGTTTGATCACAGATCAATTCTTGATGAAGTATGACATTGTCCTGGAAATTGAGCGAGTTTTTTTTAATATAGTTTAATAATTTCTAGAAAATAATTATGACATAGAATTTTGAAAGTAATAAGTAGTTAACATTAATTTTAAAGTTTAAATATACAAATGTTAAATTTCATTGTGTCAAAGGGTTCAAAACTTGCACTACATCCTTCATATTAGATTGTTATTGCGCTACATTTTGATTGTCTGTATTAAGGTTCTCAGCTAGGATACTCTCCAAATACTCATCGCTCTCTAACTCAGGCTCTTTTGATGGTAGCTAGGACTAGGGACAGCTCATTAAGGCCATTTGGTTCATTCGCTTCATCCCCCATGGCCACAACTTTTTCATTAGGTACAATTTGGTTTCATTTTGTTAAAGGACCCTCCATGTACCCAAGATCAACATGAGAGAGAAGATGAAGTGAGCTATGAATGTAGACCAAGTTCTCTACTTTCGTTGACCCTAATTGAATCCTCTTTTGTGAATGAATAAAACCATAAGTACTTTGATTTCTCTCACAAGATGAAGAGCTAGCTACCTGTGAGAGCAGTCTGATTGCAAGTGATTGCAATTCAAGTGTTTCACCTCCATGGTTCCATGGCCATTCCAAAGGGTCTTTCTTTGCTCATATATCGTATAAGGCCTCTATTGAAGCAAAAACACCTTGCCCACGTGAAAATTTATTCTATACTCCTTATAATTGAGACATCATCACCTTGACCATATTTCTTTCTTATTACAACCCAAAATCCATACATTATCTCTCTTCACGTGGAATCCTCTTATTTGTCTTTTGTGTATCATGTCATTTTAGATTTAAGGCATAGGCAAACACAATGAAGGGGTGTGTTAAGTTTGTTCTATATTCCATGTAATTCTTTTTTCTATTAAAGGATATAAAGAAATATCTTTTGCATTTGTTATTTTCTTGACCCGTTCACATGTGGAACCTATTTCTTCATAAACTTCACCCAAATATGGCATGTTTGAGTTTGCAAATTTAATTTCCTCACATATGGGCGTAATGAAGTCCACAACAATTCTAACATTAACCCAAAAATGGTCATGAAATACCAAACCTCTCACCTCAACTTTAGTATCTGATGTAGATTGTCTCCAAGCTATCTGTGCATCACTAAAAATTATAGAACACAAAGTTCCTTTGACTTCACAAAAGCGGTCAAGAAGAATAAAGTAAGAAGCAAACTATGTATTTGCAGGTTTGAGAAGTCACACCTTGTCAAATTTACGATAAATAGCTTGTGTATGGTGATGGTTTTATATGAACATTTGTATTTTTCTACCCTTCTCTATGAGGTTTGAAATCCATTGGAACTTGCTAATAACAACGTAACAACTAGGACAACATGTGATGCTCCCACCTCCCCAATGTTGTTAGGTAGCTGGTTATAATTTTGTTTTGCATTTTTTCTTGCTCTAAATTATCTATTGCCTTCAAAAATTTAGGCCCTTTGTTGCATGTTGCCACAATATTAAGCATTTGACAATTTCTAGCATCTTCCCATCCATCCATCACAATACTGCATCCTTCTATAGACCATACTCTTTTCATTAGTGCAGTTTGTTGCTCTAAGAATTTTATTTTTTATTAATTAGAGTTGTGCCAAGCCTTTTAGACTCGGGTGGTCCATGTCATGCCTCGTCAGGGAACATGGAAGGACAAGACAAAAAATAAGAGAAAAGTACTTTTTTTTAAACTTAAGTTAACTAGGTATTTAAGTCCTAACAGGTTCCCTTATTCCTTTAAAAACACTTTTCATAGTACATTAAGATTTAACACACACACACACACACACACATAGAGATGTGTACTAAAACAAATATTTCTTTCTTTTTCAGTATGAAATAACATTACCACATTTAAATTCATGTATTCTTTCAAGAATTACACTTTCCATATTCTTACCTATAATTTGCTTTCAACAACAATAATACATCTTGATTTCCTTTCCCATAATTTTCTTGGAGATACCCTTCCTGTTTATATGAATGCTTACAATATATCTTTTACAATACAAGGCCTTATAGGCTTACATGAACATGAATAACACATTATTATATCTTTACAATTTTCATCACAAAATACAATATAAAGAATATGGAGAATGCCTTCAACAGATTCAGATGCTCCATGAAAAGAAAAAACACAAACAATACCTCAAAAAGAATCACCACCCAACCATGTGGATCCACAAAGGTCCACTCCCCCGTACTAGGTGATAGAACTCTTGTTCACACAGGGAAACTAGGGTAGTCTAAGGTTGAGGGACAACCAACCAAACTATAAACAAGAAAAAACAAAGCAACACAAAACGAAAGCCCAAGAGAGGAGTTCCCTAGGATGTTGACTAGGTGAGTGTCATTGCATAGTCCTATGTGTTGGGATCCTTCCTAGTAGTCATGTACCCTAGCACCCTCATGTGGCTTGTCCTAGTAGCCACAGTAACCCCGGTACTCCAACATGACCTATGCAGGCCATTAACCTTTTTTTTTTAATCTTTTTAAAATTTTATTAAATCCCTTACCCATTCCCAACCAATTTTGAATTATATTAGGTTTTCTTTTCTAAACTCACCCAAAGGTTATCCTTTCGGCCTCCTCGGTCAGATCTTGCGGTGAGCCACTCACCTAGGGCACCTAGGAACCTTACTCAACAAAATAGGCTATCTAGAGTTTATACCTTCTCATAGAAATCCCTCCCTTATGATTCTTTTGGTATTTTCTTGGGGGCCATACCACCAGGACAAACCCTAACCCTTAAGACAAAAGAGGACATACAACAAAAGTAGAGCTATCACAATTATTCTAAATATAAAAGCATAAAGGTAAGTGTAGAGTGAGATACAACTCCTAGACAGACCTACATGATACAAGATAACACTATAATTCTTACAAAAACATCAATAAAGTTGGAGCAACAAACATCAAAATATACACATAGGACCTAACATCTATATCTATGAATTGTTTAATTATGATATTAAAAAATAGATTCCTAATTTAACATAAATTAATCTTTATAAAATTTAGGCTTATTACAAACTTAATACACTTAGTTTATTATTCACTATTAATTAAGTTAAAACTTTAATTAAATTCAAACTTAACATAAATTAAAGTTAACCTCTTAATTTATAACCATAAATTACATTATGATTCTTAATTAAATTAAAAAATAATAATAAATAGACTAGTTCTAATATAATTAAATTTAAAATTTTAGACAATATCTTTAATTTTATATATATATATATATATATATATATATATATATATATATATATATATAATATGTAAAATGATTTTTTTTAATAATAATACTAATTTCATATGTATACATATATTTTTATTAAACAATTTTTCCATCATAATAGTATTGGTTCCATATTCTTCTCTTTTAGTTTAAGCAAGCCCCTTTAGTTTTTATACTTTATTATTACTCTCTTATGTTATAAAGCTTGATTTCTATGCATAGTAATGTTCCACTTTTAACTTGTTACTTTAGATTTCTTTTCTTTTTATTATTTCCTTTTCTCCTATAATTTCTCCTATCTTTCTTCCTTATTTTACTCCTATAATTTCTCCTTAGATTTACGTAAAAATACCCTCTAATCTTATATTTATTTTTATCCTCCCCTATATGATGTGTTTATTTCTCCTTGCATTTAAATAATAATACAACCATTTGCATACCTAGTTGTCAAAGTATAGTCTTAACACACAGGTGTCCAAAAATCTTGGAGTCTTGTGAAGAAGCCCTTTGATATTTGATGAATCCCTCTAGTCTCCAATGCTCTCTACCCCTTCATGCAGGCCCTCCTTTGATCCTTCACTACTAGGTCTCTCACATGAATTCTCAATGTTATTATTCTCTTCTCACCAATTTTCTCATAAGCATTTGAATAAAACTCTCTCTCTCTCTCTCTGCAAATTAATTCATAAATTCCCAAATCTCTCCTAAAATCCTCTTTTAAAAACCCTTCATTTTTTCCTCTTTTTTTTTCTCCTCTTCCCTACAGGGAAGGATTCAAATTATATAATTGTAGAGGTTGGGGGAGTTTCTAATGTTAAACCAACTTACCTACCCTTTCTGTACTAACTTACCCTAATAAATAATATTAAATAATTTAACTCCACCTATATAGTTTTATTATTATAATAATAATAAATAGCAACTAACTTTTATATAAATACAATATATTTGGGTATGCTTCTCAAGGAAGTCACTATCCCAATGGCAACTTGGGACCCCTTACAAACCGGAGCTCTCGAGATCCACTCCCACCCTCTGCACTAACAAGACATACAAGAGAGAGAGTCTAAGAGAGAGATATATAAGGTAGGAGTAAATGTAGGAGTAGGTAATTAGTTTTATTTATTATTTATATTTTATTTATTTCTTTTATTCACTTTGCATTTATTTTATTTATTTAAAGCCACCATATGCATCAAAATACATAGAATCATGATCATCACTAATACACTCATGAGAATAACTACTTATAAATCAATAACTGAATATATACAGGTATGCATATATATGTGTGCACCCATATATGCATACTTTACACATATGATTAACACATAAAGAGAGAAAATAAACATCATAATCCTACACATCTCATAACCATATAAACAAGGCCAACATAAAAGGATATATAAAATAAGGAACTCAAATCCACCCAAAACCAAACCTAGAGACTGGACAAAATAGTCAAAACCTTAGGATTTTCCCATGTGTGAACTTTGGACCATCTCCAAACAACAAAAACTAGTTCAAGGATTTTAAGGCACGCTCAGAGCTATGCAACTAGGTGGAGTGAATGCTTGGTACCTACACACACCTGCATCACTGAGAAACCAAAAGAAAAACATATACATATCTATATACAAACAATGACATACAAGGAAGGAGGAGTGCGACATTGTGTAGATCTCCCGCGGTAGTGACTATGACTGCCTCCTTTCATCCGAAAACCATGCCAAGCAGGATACATATAGATCATAACATGGGTTAGCAGGGTTAGACCAATAATCATAATCATGAATATACACAAAAAGTATGAATCATTATTTAGAAAGATAGCTCTTATAATCAACCACAAGGGATAAACCAAATCATATATTCATGAGAAGAAAAGATAATGGTTCCGAGCATATTATTCGACAAAAAAATCATAATCTGC
This sequence comes from Chamaecyparis obtusa, assembly GCA_027943335.1. Classification (NCBI taxonomy): domain Eukaryota; kingdom Viridiplantae; phylum Streptophyta; class Pinopsida; order Cupressales; family Cupressaceae; genus Chamaecyparis; species Chamaecyparis obtusa. The sequence continues at coordinate 18,201 of BSBK01005979.1, read as the reverse complement.
AAGTCTGAAAACATATTATCATCTAAATCTAGTAAGGTAAGGATTAAACATAAAGTCCATAAATTCTAGAATGTCACAATCCTATCCAACTTCAATGTAACAAGTATAACTACTAGAGAGGGTACTACAAGTACAAGGGTTAGGTCATAACCCATCACATAAGTATGGTTTGTCTCATAGAAATAGTCATGGTCATTCATGTAATCATTGAATGATAGTCATGTCAATCATAATTACAATCAAATAATCAAACCATTAAAGAGATCTAGAAACCATAGCATTTTTTTGTCAATTAAAGTTTAAGTACCCAAGTATCAATATTGACCCTAATTTATCTTAGAGATCATAACCTTTGATAAATATTAGCTCATATAAATCTATTAAGTGCCTCCATATCATCAAGACCCCATGCAATCATGAGAAGAGATGAGTACACATGCAAGAATATACTGAAAACATGTATCACTACCTAAATGAAAGTGAAAGTATTATATTTAAGAATGAATTTGTTATTCAACCTTCAAGCAGAAACCTACTCTTATCCAAGTCTATAAGTCTCTACAACATTCCCCTAACTTCTAAATGGATATCAAACATATTAGGGTTGGAGGGGTTGTTACATCCCCCCCCCCCCCCCCCAAGATTTGACTTACTCCTGGAAGTCAAAAGGTACTAAAGTTTCATTATTCATAAGTGGTAAAACAAAGTCATTTAATTGAGTCAAAACATTTTTGGTTGCTCCTAGCTCACTAGTGCAAATTAGCTTGGATTATGAAAAAGCTATAATTTAAATTTTTTTCCTTCCTTTATCAATCTTCAAAATTCCTATCCATAGAAATAATATGAAAGACAAGAATCCATGTTAACTTCTCCACTTAGAAAACTCTAGAGAACAAATTGAACAATTATGATGATAAGTATTAGGAATCATGATGGATGAACCTATGAAACAATATCATAAGCCTACTCATACATGTATAATTTAATTACCATAGGGTTCAAAATTCACGTTCTCTATTACTAAAGATGCATGATCAACATTAAAGGGTATTTAACATTGATATTTTTTTCCTTCAAAATAATTTATTGCGGTACATTTACTTTGCAATTGTGGACTAAAACATCATAGGTATTCAAAACTTTCCATGATATGTTTATAATGATTATAATAGAGGGTACACCCACATTTTACAAAGATATATTCTAAGATATCTTTTATAAATTTCTAATATAATAGTTATAGTGTTTGACTTACAAAACAATATTTATACTCCTAGAGGAGATCTAATCACACCATTAATTCAAGATTCATCCTCACTATTTATATTTGTTCTTATACTTTTCCAAAGTTTGCAAGTTAGGAGCTTTCCATATCAGCATACCTAGATAATTTCAAATAGTAAAGTAAAGATTTCATTTAATTTGTTTCATCATACATCCATTGAGAGAAGGAGAAACCCATGTCCTACTACTCCTCCCATTTCAACTAATGATTTTATTAGTACATCTAAACCTTTTATCCAATTCCTTTATTTTCTATCCTTAATAAGTGTTCACTCAAAAGTAACCATTCATATGATTAATCTCATACACCTAAAATTTTAAGTGATATAGAGTGATAATAATATACTTCTCTAACATCAAACATTTCTATAGTCAATCAATCAATTAGGGTTGTTAATAATATACTACTGAAGTGTGGATCATAATGTATACATAAAGTATCATGCTTAGATTCCTTTCCCTAATACTCATCTAGAATCTTGACTGTTCACTAAACATCTAGAACGATGCAAATAAGACTCTTGTTTATGACAATTTTTAAAACCAAAAATCTCTTTTAATCCCTTTATGCACATATTCCCTTCCTAGACATACAATTAACATGACATGTAGAATGCTTACAAAACATGAATAAAATATGTCTTCTTTTAGAACAAATAATAATTATAATCCTATTTATGATAAAACCTTGGGGACATAAATCCTTTTTGTTGGAGATTTTTTGGTAAGCCATTGTTGACTGTATGTTTGTCATTGATGACAACATATGGTAAGTAGTGTGTGTTGTAGTTAATAAAAAGAGCCTTGAGCATATGTTTTATGGATATGTTGTCAACAAGATATCATAGGCACAAAGGTTGATTCTGAGTGTAGACAGTTGTGTAGGTGTTTGTAACAATAGTGTTCCTGACAGTGTTGCAAGAAGAGTTTTGTATGTAATTCTCATTATGGTTATGATGGAGCCTTGTGCATTTATTTTTGTGTTGTAGACATATTTATGAAGTTGTGTTCATAGATGCAGAGTTAGTTGTGCAGTTGATGTTGAGTTATGATATTTCTATTTTCCAGTTACAGTTTCAAGAGATTATGTGTTCAAAGCTAACAATGTTTATATTGTCTCAGTAGTTGCACCTATCATTATGGTATGTGTGTTTGGTTTCATGTTTGGTTATGAGCTAAGGTTGTTTGGTTAAGAGTGCATAACGTATTTCATCTTGAGAGTAAAGTTTGAGTTAATTTGGTGGAGCCAATAGTGTGAAGTGATGTGTCTACTCATATTGAGTTGCGCAATCCTATTTGTGTTGCATGCTTAGTATATTTGTTGGAGATGTTGTTGGAGAGTTGTATTGTTTCATTAATATGATTTTAAGAAGGCTCTAACAGGCTGACTTGATTATATCTTTTGGAGAAGGCTACTTATAGTCAGTTAGTTGTGATCGCTAAGGAAGGACAATGAAAGTAAAGTAAGAAGGTGCGAAAGTATTGCGCTAGTAAAGATAAATCAATCAGCAGTTGAAGATCTATGTGAAGAAGAAGAGAGTGTATGCTATTCATTGGAACTGATCAAGGAAGTAGGTCTAATTCATAGTTCACCAAGATCTAGATATAGTGTGTATCTGTTGTGTAGAAGGTTGTAGCCTTCACCATTTGAGAAATGTGCTCCCGGAAAGTGTGTCCTCACCTTTAAAAGGGTTATGTATAAAAGACTCCTAACAGGGTCTGACCTTTGACCAGGTCACTGTACTTCATGTATTGTAAAGATCAACTCTTAACAGGGTTGTAAGATCTTCTAACATAGATCATTATACTCTAGTGTAGTTTATAGTGGGTGCTAATTCCCACCGGGATTTTTACCTATTTTGGGTTTCCTTCTAACCAAAATTCTAGTGTTGTGTTAAGTGTTATCTTGTTGTGTATATGCTTAATGTTATTATATACTAATTTGGATAAAGAAATGAATCTTGTAGATAATTGATTCACAAACCCCCCCCCCCCCCCCCCTCCTCGGTGATCTCTTGGGACTATTCCTAACAATTGGTTTCAAAGCCAAGTTCCATGGAGAGAAATTTTAATAGCTTGAGGTTGATCAAATGGTGTTCTTTAGAAAATAAAGTCCAAAGTTTGATGGAGAGAATTATCTAGACTGGAAGAACAAAATGATAACACATTTGCAGTGCATTGGTTTTGAGATTTTTGAAGTAGCTACTCAAGATGTTCATGTTCCCTCTCTAAAAGACCTTGCTAAAGAAGATGCAACCATTAAACAAAAGTAAATGTTCACTAAAAATGCAATTTCCAAAGAAGCCCTTATCAATACCTTATCTGACAGTGAGTTTTCAAAGATCAAGAAAGAAGATAGAGCCCACAAAATATGCAAGTATCTAGAAGACATGTTTGAAGGAGATATCCAAGCCAAGAATGCACGTAGAAAGACATTGAAGAAAATATATAATAATTTTGAGATGCGACCTAGAGAGAACATCAGAGCCTACACTCAAAGAATTAATGAAGCAGTTGCAAGAATCAGAAACAATGGTGGAGAGATTTTGGAAGAAGACATAATGGATAAATTAATGACTACTTTGACAACATAATATGAGAGCAAGATAAACATCCTAGATGAGACTATGTAGTTTTCAAAAGAATTCAAGAGAGATACCTTAATTAGCAAGATTTCAACATTTGAGATATCAAGATTGAAGACAAAGCCTAAAAGTGAAACAACATTCAAAGCCTCAGTTCATGGTAAGAAATCTTTGAACACTTCTAGTAATTTTGATGATGAAGATGATGATAAAGAACTAGAAGAATTCATTTCTATGGTTGCTAAGAAAGAAAGAAAAGGAAAAGGAAAATATGAAGGTCAGTTACCATTTAAATTATTTTCATGTAACAAGATTGGTTATTTTGCATCTAAGTGTCCTACAAGAGTCAAGAAGTACAAAACTAATTTCAAGCCTCAGTATACAAAAGAATGTTACTATGTTGAAGATGGAGTAACAAATGATGATTCAGTAGAAGATGAAATTGGATTTATTGCAATTGAAGATATAGAGAAAATGTTTGATGACATGGATATTGAAGATGAAAAGAAATACGAGCGAGCATTGATTTCACAAGAAGACATCAGGATAGACTCGATCATTGACAATGGTTGTTCACATCACATGATAGGAGACAAAGATAGATTTGTACATCTAGATAAGTACAAAGGTGGCATGGTTAGATTTTGAGACAAAACTCCTAAACCTATCATAGGTAGAGGAGCTATCACTTTGGATGGAAAGAATAACACTGATGATGTTCTATATGTTGATGGTTTGCAGCATAACTTACCAGTGTTGAATTGTTACTTGACAAAGGATATCAATTGGAATTCAAAGACAATAAATGCATCATTAATAACAAAGGAGTAATGATTGCATCAGGTTCAAAGACAAAAGGTAATGTTTTTCAGCTTAATTCAGAAGCAAGTTGCTTTGTTGCAAAATTAGATGACAGTTGGTTATGGCACAAAAGACTATGTCACATCAATTTTGACAATATAGTAAAGATAAGAAATGTAAAGGCAGTAAGAGACCTCCCTAGTATTGTGAGACCAGTTAATACAATGTGCATGGAATGTGTGATGGGAAAGAATGTAAAGAACTCATTTAGAAGCAAGTAGAATTAAGCAGAGAACAAATTGGTTATAGTACATACAAACCTATGTGGACCAACTCAAACAAGATCATACTATGGTGAAAGGTACTTTATTTTGTTTGTTGACGATTATTATAGAATGATGTGGGTTGCATTCTTAAGAGATAAATTTGAGGCATTTGAGAAGTTCAAAATATTCAAAGCTAAAATTGAATATGAGTCTGGATTAAAGATAAAATGTCTAAGGTCAGATTGAGTAGGAGAATTCACTTCTGACAAATTTTATGAGTATTGTGAAGAACATGGGATAAAAAGATAGCTAAGTGAACCTAGAACCCCTCAGTAGAATGGAATTGGAGAAAGGAGAAATAGGATCATACTTGACACAACGTGCACTATCATGATTGAAGGGAAAGTTACACACACCTATTAGAGAGCAGCAGTCAATACTGTAGTCTATACTATCAAAAGAATTTAATTAAGGCCAGGTGCAGACAAGACACCTTATGAGCTATGGTTTGGGAATGTACCTACAGTAAAATACTTCAGAATCTTTGGAAGCAATTGTTACGTCAAGAGAGATGATGGTGTTGGTAAGTTTGATGCAAGAAGCGATGAAGGTATTTTTCTTGGTTACTCTACTAAAAGAAAAGCTTATAGATGTTTTAACTTGAGATTGAAGAAGATCATTGAAAGTGCACATGTAAAGATTGATGAAAATTTTATGATTCAAGAGGGATTCTATGATTACACACCTATGATCGAAGAAGAACCTAGACCTATCAGTAGATAAGTAGATGTTGAAGAAATATTTGACAACATTGATGTATTAATCAGTGAACCTGAACTAAGTGAAGAAGAATCATAGAAGACAGATGAGAGAGTCACACCTAATGTTCCAAAATTCACATCTAGATACCATTCAAAAGAAGATATCATTGGAGATCAGAATAGAAAAGTCATGACAAGATCAAGAGAAAAAAGTTCAACAGTTGATGAAGTGGTATGTTTACTTTCACAAATTGAACCTTTAAGTATTGAAGATGCATGTAATGATTCAAATTCGCATGAAGCAATGAAAGAACAGTTAGATCAGATAGTTAAGAATGATACATGGGAATTGATCCCCAGGCCTAGTGACAAAAATGTGATTGGAACCAAGTGGATAGTCAGAAACAAGATGAATGAAGATGGTAAAGTGGTAAGAAACAAAGAAAGACTATTATGTAAAGGATATGTGTAGAGAGAAGGAATTGATTACTCTGATACATTTTCCCTTGTAGGCATATTGTAAGCTATAAAGTTATTTCTAGCCTATGAAACATAAAAAGAATTTAAGGTATATCAGATGAATGTCAAGTTAGCATTCTTGAATGGATAATTAAAGGAAGAAGTCTACATAGAGCAGCTTGAAGTATTTAGTTTATCAGATAGACCTGACATGGTTTGTAGGCTGAAGAAATCCCTCTATGGACTAAAGCAAGCCCCTAGAGCATGGTATGAAAGACTGGATGGTTACTTGATAAAGATCGGATTCAAGAAAGGAGAAATAGATTGTAACTTATTCATAAGAGAGACACCTAAAGGATTATTAATAGTTTCTTTTTTTGCTGATGATATTATTTTTTGTGGCAATGACAAGCTTAGTGCAGATTTTTCTAAAGAGATGCAAAGTGAGTTTGAAATGAGCATGATTGGACTTATCAAGTACATTTTGGGATTGAATGTGAAGTAGACAGACAAAGGTATATTCATTAATCATTCTAAGTATATGAAAGAGATATTAAAGAAGTTCAAGATGGATGATTGCAAGCTAGTAAGCACCCCTATGATAAAAGGAAGAAAGCTTTCAAAAGATGATGATTCTATAATAGTTGACAAGACTCTATATAAATCTATGATTGGTAAACTCATATATCTTACTCAATCTAGACCAAGTATTTCTAATGCAGATGGTATTCTTGGAAGATTTGCAACTGAACCTAAAAAAAGTCATAGTATGGTAGTAAAGAGGATATACAGATATTTGAAAGGAACTATAGACTATGGTTTATGGTATCCTAACTCAGAGAATGTAGAACTTCATGTGTATACATATGCAGATTGGGTAGGTTGCATTGATGACAGAAAGAGCACCTCAAGAGGAGTAGTATTTCTTGGAGATAGACTAGTTACTTGGACAAGCAAGAAGAAGAATTGTATTTCTCAATGAACAACATAAGCAGAGTATGTAGTAGCAACATTAAATTGTTCTACAATTGTTTGGATCAAGAAGATGATAAAAGATTTTGGAATCTAGATTGATTATCCTATAGTTATTCATTGTGACAATACTAGCACTATTAATATGTCAAAGAACCTTGTGATGCATGCAAAGACAAAACACATTGAGATAAAATATCATTTTCTAATAGATAAAGTTGTAGAGAGATAATTAATGTTGGATTATGTGAGTACTATAGAACAATTCACAGACGTATTCACAAATCCATTACCGAAGGATACATTTGAGTATCTCAGGGAGAAGCTGGGATGAATTCCCTTCCTTGGATCTGATTAGAGTTTGTAGTAGTGCATAAGTCCTTAGTGACTGATGAATGGTAGACTACTCTACTTCAGGATTAGTACTTGTGCTTATTTTTTTTTGGCACCCTTTGCCATTGATGTCAAAGAGGGAGTCTATATTCATGAAAAACAAAACAATTGATTTATTCTAGAATGAGGGAGTATGTAGTAAGAAGATATAGTAGTTGATATTCAGTGTATTCAGTAGTAGATGGAGAAAACATTAATGGGGGAGTATGTTGTTGAGGAGATGGAGATATTGTTGTAATTTTGGATAGGTGGTGTTTTTCAATTCATGTGTTGCCATCAATGCTAAAGGGGGAGATTGTTGGAGATTTGTCGGTAAGCCAATGTTGACTGTATGTTTGTCATTGATGACAACATATGGTAAGCAGTGTGCATTGTAGTTATATACAGAGAGCCTTGAGCATATGTTGTATGGATATGTTATCAACATAATATCATAGATGCAAAGGTTGATTCTGAGTGCAGACAGTTGTGTAGTTGTTTGTAACAACAGTGTTCCTGACAATGTTGTAAGTAGAGTTTTGTATGTAATTCTCAGTATGGTTATGATGGAGCCTTGCGCATTTATTTTTGTGTTGTAGACATAATTATGAAGTTATGTTCATAGACACAGAGTTATTTGTGTAGTTGATGTTGAGTTATGATGTTTCTATTTTCCAGTTACAGTTTTAAGAGATTATTTATTCAGAGCCGACAATGTTTATCTTGTTTCAATAGTTGCACCTATCATTTTGGTATACATGTTTGGTTATGAGATAAGGTTGTTTGGTTAAGAGTGCATAACGTATTTCATCTTGAGAGTAAATTTTGAGTTAATTTGGTGGAGCCAATAGTGTGAAGCGATGTGTCTACTCATATTGAGTTGCGCAGTCCTATTTGTGTTGTGTGCTTAGTATATCCATTGGAGATGTTGTTGGAGAGTTGTATTGTTTCATTAATATGATTTGAAGAAGGTTCTAACAGGCTGACTTGATTATATCTTTTGGAGAAGGCTACTTATATTCGGTTAGTTGTGATCACTAAGGAAAGATGATGAAAGTAAAGTAAGAAGGTGTGAAAGTATTGGGCTAGTAAAGCTATATCAATCATCAGTTGAAGATCTATGTGAAGAAGCCAAGAGTGTATACTATTCATTGGAAATGATCATGACAATAGGTCTAATTCATAGTTCACCAAGATCTAGATATAGTGTGTATCTATTGTGCAGAAGGTTGCAGCCTTCACCATTTGAGCAGTGTGCTCCCAAACATTGTGTCCTCACCTTAACAGGGTCATGTATAAAAGACTCCTAATAGGGTCTGACCTTTGACCAGGTCACTGTACTTCATGTATTTTAAATATCAACTCCTAACAGGGTTGTAAGATCTTCTAACATGGATCATTATACTCTAGTGCAATTTATAGTCGATGCTAATTCCCACTAGGGTTTTTACCTATTTTGGGCTTCCTCGTAACCAAAATTATGGTGTTGTGTTAAGTGTTATCTTGTTGTGTATATGCTTAATGTTCTTCTGTACTAATTTGGATAAAGAATTGAATCTTGTAGATAACTGATTCACCCCCCCCCCCCCCCCCTCTCAATTATCTCTTGGGACTATTCCTAACACTCTTACCCAAGATTTATTAGTTAGGATCATATGAATTTTAATAGTCAGTGTTTTTCCTAAGTAATGTTATTCCTTTGAATTTATCTTTTAGGAAAGGGTAAGGAGAGATAAATTATAGTAATTTGTACCATTCCTTTTAATTTCACAATCTTAAGGACGCAGGTGAGAGGGTAGAGAGATAAGAATTTAAATTATCATATCCCTTAGAAAGATGGCCAAATCATTTTATATCAACATTATTCACTTAGGTAGGATCCTAATTTCTCTTTCACACCATGATTTTTCTTACCACTCCTTTCATATTTTATTAAAACTAAGAGAGAAATATCTTCATATTTTAAACTAAGACATAATACCAAAATTTTCACTTCTTACCTAGGTATAGTTTCCATGAAACACACTATTATCAATTCATAATAAAAGAGAGTACTACCACAATCATGTCCTTATTTTACATTTGAGATGCCAAAAAGCTACAAGTTTAACTTATAAGGAAACATTGAAAACTATAAATAGTTAGGAAAAACCAATCATGAAGTCAACTAAGCATTTAGAGAACACACATCATTTCAAACTAATTAAACTTATATGACAAGAAAATAGGATATACTATAGGTAGCATAAGGAGATCAACTACCACCCTTTAGATACAAGAAAATTTGTAACTTTTATAGGAGTATGAGTACTTTTGACATCAAGGAAATGTCACACAATTGTTAGGAATTCCTTAACATGCCACTATCACTTTAGAAGGACCTTCACTTGAACACATTATTAGTATTAGAACACAAAACATAAGTAATTAATATAGGATAACTTAATCAAAGAAAGATGGGTGTAATCTTTATTTCTATGATTCGAGGTTACTAACATAAAGGTGTACACAAAAGGAAATTTATCAAAGTTATGCAAAGAAAGGAAAGCTCATTTAAGTGCAATTAGACCCTAGAGATCCCAGTGTTTAAAACTAGGGCTCTGATACCAGATGTCATGCCCCACCAGGGAACCCAGAAAGACAAGACACAACAAAAGAGAAAAGTACATTTTTTTTTGACTTACTTAAGTTAACTAGGTATTTAAGTCCTAACAGTTCCCTTGCATGATTATTCCTTTAAAAACACTTTTCATAGTGCATTAAGATTTAACATAAAATAAAGATAGAAATTCCTCTAATCCATTTAACCACATAAGAGAAAGTAAAGAGAGACATGTGTACTAAAACAAATATTTCTTTCTTTTTCAGCATGAAATAATATTAACACATTTAAATTCATGTATTCTTTCAAGAATTACACTTTCCATATTCTTAACTGTAATTTTATTTCTACAACAATATGATGAAGGGTGCTCCCCTTAATACCACAAACACATAACAGAAATAGAGAAACAACAACAATAATATGCAAGAACAGAAAATTGGCTTCTTATTATCTCCACAAATGTGGAATTACAAACTTTCAAAATTACAATATGCAAAGCCACATGGGCATTCCCTTACAATATTCTGTAGGACAAAGCCTTGAATCAATACCCAGATCTACTACCCAGAACTGCCCTAGAAAACACTACGGGCCTTCTTTATATAGGCAATTTCTGCCGCCCAAGAAGGTTCTAGAAATTTAGCCCTAAGGGCCGACCCAACTTAGAATTATTTTATTTTACAATTTATTACATCAAAGTCGGCTCAAAATGAGTTTTGAAACCTAAACAGAAATTTTGAAGGAAAATTATTTTCTGCCATTTCAGGTGGCCCAACTTTCGGAGACCATAAGTCATCACCAGTTGACCCGATTGACTATTATAACCCCATTTCATAAATGCCACGAAGTGCTCTACAAGCTTAACCTACGCAAAGTGCCTGTCACCCAATTTTTCAACCTCATCCGGGGCCTCTAAAGCCTTCAAAACTGAGTTCAAAGTTTATGTACCCTGCTGCCAATACCAAAAATCTTCAATATCTTCAAAACTAGACCTGATCTAGCCATGAAACTTTGCTGGCGGGCTGATATGACTAAGATGAACCTCCACATGTAAAATCAGAACATTCCAAGATCGTAAGGCCAACTTACTAAAAATAGCAAGTTTCCATAAATAGCAGCTCTACATAAGATAGCCCTTATTGAATACAAAAAAAGAAATATTTTTGGGTGATGCAAGATTGCCCTTACACCCAGGATGCTCCTGCATCACAATAATACATCTTGATTCCTTTCCCATAATTTTCTTGGAGATATCCTTCGCATTTACATGAATGCTTACAATATATCTATTACAATACAAGGCCTTATAAGTTGACATGAATATGAATAACACTTTACAATTTTTATCACAAGATATAATATGAAGAATATGGATAATGCCTTCAAAAAATTCAGATGCTCCATGAAAAGAAAAAACACATGAACAATACCGATGCAGGAGCATCCTAGGGTAGTTGGCAATCCTGCATGCATGTTGTGTTATGTTAGTGTGTTGGAGTATTTTTGTGTTACTCTGTTGTAGCTTTAACCAAGGGGCTTGGTCATTAAAGGGCTCAGTCGCTAAAGGAACTCAGTAAAACTTCTAGCACTCAATAGAACCTGTACTACTCGATGATGCTTGTGGTTCTCAATTGATGTACTTGCTCGATGATGCCTAGTTCACTCAGTAATTTTACTGTAACTTGATAGTTTGGCTTACCGAATGGAGTTCTTGGAGATTTGGTTGGCTGACTTGATGTATTTAATGTGGGTATCTTATGTTACATTCTCCTAAGTAAATCTTGTGGCCAACATGGAGAATTAATTATTTGTAAGGCTATTTGAGAGACAACTTGTATTTCATTTAATAATTGTTTCTTATAGAAGTCGACTGGGTTTTAGGATTTATTTCTTTCTTCCAGCCAACTTGTGGATGAAGAAATGTATTTAAGGAAGGTTTGGGTAGTTGTTTAAGGGAATTAGACAAATTTGGGAAGGATAGTAATTGGATCCTATGAGATCTTGAAGATCAGATTGTTTGTCTAATATTTGTAATAACAAAGCTAGTGGTTTGCATGCTTAGAAACAAAGAGATTTCTTGGTGGCTTGCGAGATCAATTTTAGATCTTCCTTAGTATTTCTACTAGTTGTTGTTGTGCCAAAAAGCTGGACTAGTTGAAAGATTGCAGAATTACTGTTATAATTGTTTGTATTTGGCCCTAGCCCGGAAGGCTTTACAACTAAGCATGTTGAATGAAATTCTATTTGAGAATTCTCTTTATTGTATTTCCATTGTATTATTGTTTCTAGTATAGATTTGGACTATCCATTTTTGGATTTCCACCTTGGACTGCTCGGGTGGTATTAGAGCTTGAAGTTCTTGAGTGTGTGAACATATTGCTGAGTTGAGGTAGTTTACACCAGGACCTTGGCTTGGTGATTTGCTTCCTTGGGTTTACAAAGATCTTGAAGATGCCTCCGAGAATATTGGAACCTAGGGTGATTGTAGATCTCTTTGATGTTGTGGAAGAAAAGATTTCTATGAAGATTAGATTAGATGTTAGATTTGAGATGGAATTGTTGAGAATGACATGATTGCTGAGATCATGAGGGCTATTGCTGGTATGTCAAGGAATCTTGGTAATGATGATGGTTATAAGGAAGTTTTTGAAGACTTTGAAGTTGCTGGATCTAGTGGAGATGATAGAACTGATCAGAGGAATAGATCTAGTGAAATTAGAACTGATAGATTGTATAGATTTGGAGCTCGGTTAAGTACTGGTTACCGAATGGAAGTTCTAAATTCTCTAGTACTTTGAGGCCTAAAGACTTGATTGATTGGAATGGTGAGTTAGAAGAATTCTTTGAGCTTGAAGAAATTGAAGATCCTCTTAGAGTGAGGTTGGCACAGAAAAAGATGAAAGGACATGCTGCTCTTTGGTGGAAAGAATTGTAGAGGGAAAGAGAAGATGAAGGTGAAATGTAGATCAATCGATGGAGGTTGATGGTGGAGAAATTGAAAGCTAAGTTCATACTTGCAGACTATGAACTTGATTTGTTTAAGAAATTACAGAATGTGAAGCTGAAAGAATTGACTGTGGAAGACTATATCAAGGATTTCTATAAGTTGACTATTTGGTCTGGACACAGAGAACTTAGTAAGGAAAAGGTAGCTCGGTATGTAAATGGTTTGAGATTCAATATTCAAGTTGAACTTGGTATGCTGAAGATTGATTTAGTTGAGGAAGATTATCAGTATGCACTAAAGACAAAGAATAAGTTGAAGAGGAGACAACATGGTAATTCCTGAGGGAAGTAGAAATAGGATCACTCGGTGAAGGATAAACTGACTGTTGAAGATGAACCGAAACCTGTTGAGCCGAGGAAGAGGACATGTAAGATTTCCTTTAAGGGTACTTGTTATAACTATGGTGAAGAAGGACAATGATCATTTGAATTTTCTCATAAGAAGCTTAGTAATAGCATAAATGTTGTGGTAAATGAGAACATAGTGAAGGAACCTAAGGTAGAGTTAGAAAACTTGCTGGTTAGAAGAACATTGCTTGGTACTAAGGTAGAACCTTGTCAAATGAGTAACTTGTGCAGAACTCAGTGCAAGTTAGGAGGTAAAATCTGTAATGTGATTATGGATAGTGGTAGTATTGATAACCTTGTAGCTAAGGAGATGGTTCAGAAACTTAATTTGAAGAGAGTGAGACATCTTTATCCTTATCAGATTTGTTGGTTGCAAGAAATTCATGCTTTGGAAGTAAGGGAGCAATGTCTTGTTGATTTCTAGATTGGCCAGTATAAGGATCAAGTGTTGTGTGATATTGTGGACATGAGTAGTTGTCACATATTGCTTGGTAGACCTTGGCAGTATGATTGTAGGGTTGTGCATGACTGTGTCAAGAATCTATTTTTTGTTGAGAATAGTGGCTAAAAGTTTTCCCTGATGTCTTTGCTAGATACAATACTCAGTAGGAGGAACCTGAGCTTTGGGAGCCAAGTTGAGTTGAAAGATTCTAAAAGGATTGATGATCGATATCAAGAATAGACTTGTGGAGTATCAAGGAAAGACTTGAAAATGCAGGAAAAGTAGAAGTGGATCCAGAGTAAAAGTGTTGAAGACTTGGAGGACATGTATGTGAAAAACCAATTCGGGGTTTATGTGTTGAATCCCGGAAGATGTTCTTCCAACCATTGAGAACATCTTTTCATGCCTAGGGTGTCTGATATAGGAGCATCCTCGGGTAGTTGGAAACCTTGCATGCATGGTGTGTTATGTTTGTGTGTTGAATTGTTTCTATGTTACTCAATTTCATCTTTGACTAAGGGGCTCAATCATTGAAGGGATCGATCGCTAAGGAACTTAGTAAACTTATGGTTCTCGACAAAACCTATGTTCGATGATGCTTGTGGTTCTCAGTCGATGTGCTTGCTCAGTGATGCTTGGATCACTCGATAATTTTACTATCACTCAATAGTTTGACTTACAGACTAGAGTTCTTGGAGATTTGGTTGGCCGACTTGATGTATTTAATGTGTGTAGCTTATGTTACATTCTCCTAGGTAAATCTTGAGGCTAACATGGAGAATTAATTATTTGTAAGGCTATTTGAGAGCCAACTTGTATTGCATTTAATAATTTTTTGTTATAGAAGCTAACTAGGTTTTAGGATTTATTTATTTCTTCCAGCCAACTTGTGGTTGAATAAATATATTTAAGGAAGGTATGGGTAGTTATTTAAGGGAATCAAATGGATTTGGGAAGGATAGTAATTAGATCCTATGAGATCTTGAAGATCATATTGTTTGTCTGATATTTGTAATAACAAAGCTAGTGGTTTGCATGCTTTGAGACAAGGAGATTGTGTGGTGGCTTACGAGCTCAAGTTTAGATCTGCCTTAGTGTTTCTACCAATTGTTGATGTGCCATGGAGCTGGACTAGTTGAAATATTGTAGAATTACTATTGTAATTGTTTATATTTGGCCCTAACTCGGAAGGTCTTACAACCGGGAATGTTGAATGAAATTCTATTTGAGCATTCTCTTTGTTGTGTTTCTATTGTATTGTTGTTTCTAGTGTAGATTTGGACTATCCATTTTTGGATTTTCCATCTTGCATTGCATCAATACTTAAAAAAGAATCACCACCCAACCATGTGGATCCACAAAGATCCACTCCCCCGTGCTAGGAGATAGAACCATTGTTCACATGGGGAAACTAGGGTAGTCTAAGGTTGAGGGACAACCAACCAAACTAGAAACAAGAAGAAACAAAGCAACACAAAACAAAATCCTAAGAGAGGAGTTCCCTATGATGGTGATCAAGTGAGTGTCATTGCATAGTCCTATGTGTTGGGATCCTTCTTAATAGTCATGTACCCTAGCACCCTCATGCGGCTTGTCCCAGTAGCTACAATGAACCTAGTACTCCAATAGGCTAACCTATGTGAGTTATTATCCTTTTTTTCATCTTTTTAAAATTTTATTAAATCACTTAAACCCATTCCCAACTAGTTTTGAATTATATTAGTTTTTTTTTCCAAACTCACCCAAAGGTTATCCTTTCAGCATCCTCATTTGGATCCTGTGGTGAGCCACTCACCTAGGGCACCTAGGAACCTTACTCAATAAAATAGGCTATCTAGAGTTTATACCTTCTCATAGAAATCCCTCCCTTAGGGTTATTTTAGTGTTTTCCTGGGGGCCATACCAACACTAACCCTTAAGACAAAAGAGGACATACAACAAAATTAGAGTTCTCACAATGATTATAAATATAAAAGCATAAAGGTAAGTGTAGAGGGAGGTACAACTCCTAGACATGCCTACAAAATACAAGGTAACACTATAATCCTTACAAAAAAATCAATAAAGTTAGAATAACAAACATCAAAATATACATATAGGACCTAACATCCATATCTATGAATTGTTTGATTATGATATCCAAAAATAGATTCTTAATTTAACATAAACTAATCTTTATAAAATTTGGGCTTATTACAGACTTAATACATTTAGTTTATTGTTCACTATTAATTAAGCTAAAACTTTATTAAATTCAAATTTAACATAAATGAAATTTAACCTCTTAATTTATAACCATAGATTATATTATGATTCTTAATTAAATTCTACATCACCTTTAATTAAATAAAATAATAATAATAAATAGACTAGTTCTAATATAATTAAATTTAAACAATATCTTTAATTATTTATTAACCAATTTCTCTTATTTTGATTATTTATTAATTATATAAGTATATATATATCATTTATATCTATACATTTTAATAATTAATATGTAAAATGAATATTTTTTTTTATAATAATACTAATTTCATATGCATACTGATGCAGGGGCATCCTAGGGTAGTTGGCAATCCTATATGTTGGTGTGTTGGAGTGTTTCTGTATTACTAAGTTGTAGCTTTGACCAAGGGGCTCGGTCATTGAAAAGCTTGATCATGAAAGGAACTCAGTAAAAAATTTTGGTGCTCGAAAGAACCTTTAGTCAGTGATGCTTGTGGTGCTCGATCGATGTGCTTGCTCGGTGAAGCCTGGATCACTCGATAATTTTACTGTCACTCGATAGTTTGGCTTACCAACTTGAGTTCTTGGAGTGTTGGTTGGTCAACTTGATGTATTTAATGTGGGTAGCTTATGTTGTATTCTCCTATGTAGATCTAGAGGCCAACATGGAGAATTAATTGTTTGTACGGGCTATTTGAGAGACGACTTGTATTGCATTTAATAATTATTTGTTATAGAAGTTGACTAGGTTTTAGGAATTATTTCTTTCTTCAAGCTGACTTGTGGTTGAATAAATATATTTAAGGATGGTCTGGGGTAGTTGTTGAGGCAATGAGGGATTTGGGAAGGATAGTAACTGGATCCCGCAAAATCTTGTAGATCAGATTGTTTGTCTTATATTTGTAATAGTAGAGCTAGTGGTTTGCTTGCTTGGAGACAAGGAGATTTCTTGGTGGCTTGCAAGCTCAATTTTAGATATTCCTGAGTATTTCTACTAGTTACTGATGCATTACAGAGTTGGACTAGCTAGAGGATTGTAGAATTACTATTGTAATTGTTTGTATTTGGCTGTAACCCAGAAGGCCTTACAACTGGGCATGTTGAATGAAAATTATATTTGAGCATTCTCTTGTTGTGTTTCCATTGTATTATTGTTGTTGGTGTAGGTTTGGACTATCCATTCTTGGATTTTTCATTCTGCACTGCATCACATACATATATTTTTATTAAATAATTTTTCCACCTTAATAGTATTGGTTCCATATTCTTCTCTTTTCCATTTAAGCAAGCCCCTTCTTTTCTTCTAAATTTTTATACTTTAGTTATTACTTTCTTATGTTATAAAGCTTGATTTCTATGCATAGTAATGTTCCACTTTTAACTTATTACTTTAGATTTCTTTTCTTTTATTGTTTCCTTTTCTCCTATGATTTCTCCTATCTTTCTTCCTTATTTTACTCATATAATTTCTCCTTGCATTTACATAAAAATACCCTCTAATTTTATATTTATTTTTATCCTCCCCTATATGATATGTTTATTCTCTTATATTCCTCCTATAATGTTTTCTTAATTTATTTAAATAAATCATTTTTTAAATAATAAATAATAATACCAGACATTTGCCTACCTAGTTGTCAAAGTATAGTCTTAACAGTACACAGGTGTCCAAAAAGCTTTTCCCATCACATATCCACATAACGTACACATGTAACATTCTTATTCACATAATTAAATTTTTATTATAGTGCTCACACACATATAACATTCATATTCACATACGGGTTTTGGATCCTACCTGGAGTCTTGTGAAGAAGCCATTTGATATTTGACGAATCCCTCTAGTATCCAACACTCTCTACCCTTTCATGCAAGACCTCCTTTGATCCTTCACTACCAGGTCTCTAACATGAATTCTCAATGTTATTATTCTCTTCTCACCAATTTTCTCAGAGACATTTAAAAAAAAATCCTACTCTCTCTCTTTAAAAATTAATTCATAAATTCTCAAATCTCTCATAAATTCCTCTTTTAAAAATCCTTCATTGTTTTCCTCTCTCATTTTTTTTTG
>BSBK01005977.1:0-90000 GCA_027943335.1 Chamaecyparis obtusa | reverse complement strand
AGCATAGCCCTTGCTTCCTCTGAAATAGGGCAACTATTTCTCTTAGTAACCCCATTTTGTTTCTAGTTGTAATGAACAATCCACTCTCTTGATTCCCTCGCTGGTACAAAACTCTTGGAACTCTTTCCTTTTGTACTCACCTCCATTGTTTGACCGAGGAACCTTTATCTTCTTGCTTGTTGAATTCTCTACAAGATCTTTGAACACTTGGAACCAACTAAAAACCTCATCCTTGGTCTTCAAGAAGTATATCCAGGTCTTCTTGGAGAAATCAACAATAAAAGTAACGAAGTGCTCATATCCTCTGAGAGACTTTGTAGACAGTGGTGCACATATATCTAAATGCACTAGATCAAGAACACCTTTGGATCTGGTCTCACTTTGTGGAAAAGTTTCTTTCGCAAACTTCCCGAATGCACATCCCTTACATACATCATCATGCTCTGTGCTCACTTCTGGAACATCTGTCACTGTCTTGCGAAGAAATTTAAGTGCTCCATGATGAATATGGACCATCCTCCTATGCCATAGATCTCCTTGATCTCTAGGATCAATGTTGCTAATAAGTGCCTTATGCATATCAAACTGCAACCTATAAAGCGACCACTTCTAACTCCAATAGCTATGGGTGATGTTCTGTCCTTATGCTAGATTATCACATGTGCTCCTTTAAAGAGTAGATTGTAGCCTTTATCTTGAAGGGCGGAAATAGAAATCAAATTCATACCTGAGCATGGCACATGCAACACATCATGGATGGAAATCAAGTTTCCATTCTCCCTCTGAAATAGAATAGTCCCTTTCCCAATTGGATTGAGTTTGGACAAGTTTCACATAGAAGTATGGATTCTGAAGTCCTTATAACTGGAGAAGTACCCTCTAACTCCTATCATATGAAATTATGCCCCACTATCAATGTACCAGACACCCTGTGAGGTGGAGCTAACCATACAAACTATGAGAGAAAACTCATCCTCCATTCTACTACAAAGTTCATCTGCGCTTGCTGAAGCAACTGCTTGCTTCTAGCTTTTACTTTTATTTTTCTTCCTTTCTGGTCAATCACTGACATAGTGGCCAAACTCATGACAACCATAACATTTGATCTTAGTTAGATCCTTCTTCTTCTCAGCTTTTGGACTTGATCCTTTGCTAGACCCCTTTTTTGTTTTCACTTTTCTTGCTAGGAAAACATTTTCTTGTTCCGCCTCACTTTTATGACTCTTACTATTGGAACCATTGACAAGACTTAGTCTAAGCTCCTCCTAAGTAAAATCACTCCACAATTGATCCCAAAGTGGCAAGGTATCTCATCCATTAATAACTTGAATAAAGACATCCCATTACTTAATAAACCCATTCAAGGCTACTTGTACTAGTTTGTTTTCATCTAGTTTATCTCCAACAATTTTTAACTCATCCTTGACAAGTCTAAGTTTGGTGAGGTAACTTGTAACATCTTCTCCTTTATTCATTTGGGTATTCCTCAACTTTTCTCTGAGAATCAACTTCTGTTTAGTGGTAGCATTTTGGTACAAATTAAGAATGGCGTCCCACATCTTCTTTGCTCTATCTAACTCTGCAACATACAGAACTATATGGTCCTTAACGCCGTCAAGGATTAGCCTCCTTGCCTTGGCATCTTCCTTCTTATATGTTTCCAGAAGTGTCGGATCTGTAGGTAAAGTCGCAATGGTGGTAACATATTCCTTGATACCATTCTCTTCCAGTAATAAAGAAATTTTGGCTTTCCACACACCAAAATTTGAGTCACCATCCAATCTGTCCTGATCTCTTAAACTCGTTGAGGCCATGTGTAAAACCCAAATAATTCTAAAGGGGTCAAACTGGGTTTTATAAACCCTCGAGTTTCTTCTTCTTGTGGTTTTTCTGCACTTAGGTTAGCTCGGATACCATGTGAAAAATCTATTGCAGCTACTAATTGTTAATCTCATATCTAAATAGATTCTTTCACTGCTGAAAAAATTAATTTACAGCAAATACTGAAAAATAACACAGCCACAATTTCACTACCAAAATCACAGGAATAAAAAGAAAATCTGCAAAATAATGAACACAATATTTTTGGACAAAGTGTCACTGGAAAAACCTTGAATGAAAAACCAGTTCAACAGGAGAGAAATATTATTAAACTCAACAAATCAAGAGATACATAAATTCTTCCCTCGATTTCTACCTCTGCAATTCCTCTCCTCTATTGTTATATCCTACGCTATCACTACAAAAATGTTTACTATCACTGCAAAAATGTTTTCTATCACTACAAATATGATTGCAAAGAAATGGTTTACCAAATGCCCTTTGATCCTCTTTTATAACCTTCTCATTGTGCAACCAATGACGATGATGTCTAAGATTATTTGGACTCCAATTAAGAAGTTTCAAGAAGTCTCTAATTAACAACTTAGAAGTCTCTAATTAACAACTTTCTAGAAACTTCTAATTAACAATTTCTAAAAATTTCCAATTAACAACTTTCTGAAAATTATAATTAAGAACTTCTTAGAAGTCACTAGGGAAATCAAAATATTTCTAATTCTGGGAATAGAAACACATGTCTGAGCTACCCAATCGAACAATATGTTGAATAATCTATAGTTACTTTTGTAAAGGAATGAAATTCATTATGTATAAAGCTAGGCTAGTTAAACAAAGTCAACTAATGAGCCAACAATTATCTTTGATCACTGAGAGCCATGATTGATAATTGAATTAAATATGTATAAATTAAATAAGAAGAATATGGTATTTAGCTCTGAGATTGATGAAAGAGTGATGTAGATATAATGTGGAATAAAATCATACATGTTCTGAATTATATCCTCTACATGATTACCTTGTAGTACTTTGTGCAATATTAGTAAAAATGTGGTTTGTTTTGATCACTACGGGGTAGATCTTATGTAGCGTGAAATTTATTTGATATGTGAAAATGACCTCATACCTAGAA
This sequence comes from Chamaecyparis obtusa, assembly GCA_027943335.1. Lineage (NCBI taxonomy): Eukaryota > Viridiplantae > Streptophyta > Pinopsida > Cupressales > Cupressaceae > Chamaecyparis > Chamaecyparis obtusa. The sequence goes on along the minus strand of BSBK01005977.1, from coordinate 87,029 downwards.
TGAAATGGGGAAAACGTGTTCACCTTTTTTTTTCTTTGTTGTCAAGATAGTGAAGGCAATCCCTAAGACATCGTTGGGGAGATTACTAATATGATAGGTGAGTGTTCCTTAGCAAGTTTAGCTAATAATGATGAGAGATTTCAAAAACAATATTACGTGTTCTAATTGTTCTCTATATTCTTCCTTATGAGATTAGGTCTACATTGAAAGTCTTTAAATACCATGATGGTAATATATTATAGAAAAGGGCAACTAACATGGAAATAATATTTAATTTTTGGGCTCATTCTTAATTAGTTGAGGATTGAATAAGGTCGATCTCAAGTGAAACAAAAGTGAACCCTAGGACTTAATTAGATGCTAAGGTAGAGAGAATGTAAGTATGAAAAAGTGCCATAGTGATATGTAAAAGTTAATATAAGGAAAGAAGAGGCACAAATGGCGTGAATAAATGCAAATTTGATTTGAGCCATATGTTTTATGTTACCGTATTAATGATGTTTTCATCAAGGTGAGACACAAATTAAATGGAATATGAATATTTTGCCTCCACTTGAAAGTGTGAAGATAATATGAATATATATTTAAAATATATAAAAATTATCATTCAATCACTCATAAAAAGGTATATAATTTGTAAAAAATAAGCATATCGTTATGAATATTTGTTGTATACTTGGTACAAAAAATATGTTATCAATTATTACATAATCAAAATAATTAGAGATTACATTGCTTCAATTGTTTATAAAAAAATGAAAAGTAGAGAGAAGGGATGAAAAAATTTGTCTACATGGAAAGTGATTTGAAATACTTTTTTAAGTGATTCAAATATGTGATATGAATCCACACAATGTGATTATATGATAAATTTTCACATAATGTGTCAATGTAACAAAATTTCATATCGTGGGACATGTGATAACATAGTGTATCTGGTATTTAATGCAGTATGAGTATCTATGATGTGGTAATGTGATAGATTTTTAGAATATTTATGCATTTAATGTGATCAAATTCCATCTATATGTAAGCCACTATTTGAAACCTCAACCATGAAAACTACTCTCGCTCCAAGTGGTTGTGCCAATAAATAGAAGGTACTGAAAAGGAAAAATTATACATGATAACAATAAGTGAAGATGTAAGTATGCAAGCAAGAATAATAAGTTAATAAGCATCATGAGGGGTTAACCTGCACAGGTAGAAGAGTTGACTTGGATTGTGGGTTTACTTCCTATAGGTGACGAGTTTGACTCAAAAGCCCAGATTTCATCCAATGCATCTGACATGAAGGTTGCTTGGTACATCCCCAGGGATTAGTGACACCTTAGCTCACCCCTAATAGACTACAATTGATTGAATATATTAAGGAATAGTTTGACAATTGATTGGATACTTCAAAAGACAGTGATTGATGATCGCCGAGCTACTAAGGTATATGTGACACATTAAATCAGTTATTATATTGTCATTGATGTCAACTAGTTTTGACTGTACTTATCATGATAGTTACAAACATTTGAAGAAGGAAATAATAGTGAAATAATGAGATATTAACATGAAGATGAGATGTATGAGAAAGATATGCATATGGTATTCATTGGGTAACTTATTGATAAGTCTATGACATTATGTTAGTGATTTGATTGTATTACATAATTCTGTTATGGATTGAAGATCAAGAATGGACAAATTAATGTGGTCAGTAAATGGAGAACTTAGTCTACACCGAGTTGGAACAGTGTACACCAAGCAAGTGTAGTGTATACCAAGTACAATGTTAACCGAGTTAGAAGTCACTGACACATCACGGTATTGATCGAGTGAAAGAAATAAATGAAACACATGACTGCTGACTAAAGATGATGAGCTAGACAATTATGGATGATTCTTCTGAGGTTAAAGATAAAGTTTGTTATGATGATCAAATGACTGGAAAAATTCAAGGATGATCGGATGATAGAGAATGAAATGTGTTACAGAAACAAGTTCTGAGGAAGGTTAAAGCGGCAAAACGAACGATGAAGATTAAGAGGCAAAATCTATGGTTGAGAAGAAAATGGTTTATGATGTCTATAAAAGGAGACAATATTCATTATTAATTATGGAATGTGCGTGAGAAGATTGCATTCATACGAAGTTGGTCAAACAGGTTGAAGACATAACCGAGCAAATCTGCAGACAACACTAAGCATCAGAGAAAGGAATTAACCAAGCAGAACAGATTTGGAGGATAAAAAAAAATTGAATTGAGTATATTGGCCAGAGGTATTTTGAGCTTAGCATAGATCTGAAAATCTACACAAGAAAGTTGTATTTGAATCAAATCATTTAATGTTAGATTCTAACCATTGCTACAGATAAATCTCTTAACCATGTGAGACTTAACAACCTTTTTTATTTCATTATGACATTCAATGAATGCTGATTGTTTTCATGTTGACCCCATAGTGAATGTTTGGTCAAGGAGAACTGTTAGTGATAAATCCTCTAACCAGGTCACACCTTACATTGTGTTATTATAACCTTTAATAGGGTTGACTCTTAACCAAGCTCACTTTAGAAGAGTGAAATTATTTTGGGTTACTGGTCCCAAGTGGTTTTTCCCCTAATCGGGTTTCCCAGTTAAAATCAAAGTGTTATATGTGTATGGATGTGATGAATTGTTATTTTACTTTACACATTTCAATTATTGGTTTGATCGGTATATACACTAGATGATTTACTGGTATTTGGTAAATGAACAGAAAGGCACAGTTCAAATTTTACCGAGTTGATTAAATTGTTTGAAAGAATTATTTTATACATCAAGGAGTGTTTGGGACTGTAGGATAAATGGACTTAACTGATTCACCCCCCCTCTCAGTTATCTAACAATTGGTATCATAGAAAGAGTACTTGAAGGAAACGTTTGAAGGACTTAAGTAAAAGATCACAAGATGTATAAGAGAGAGGTGTGAAAGCTGAACAAAGGCAATTTCTCAACATGACAAAGTAGAATGAAGTTATATCTATCAGAGATTGGAGATTCTACATTGTACTACTTGCAAAATGAGTTTATCTTACTCATTGGTCATTTGACTATCGATCAGATGAAAGATAGACAAGAACACAATGCTATGATGATTGAGATTGCTTCTTCTTTATCAGATGTTTAATTTGAAGACATAAAGACATGTACAACTACAAAGTAGATGTGGGACAAGCTTACACTAGTTCATGGAGGAGATGTGAATGTGCTAATGGAAAAAGCTGAAAGTCTAAGAGGAAAGTTTGATGACATGAAAATGAAAGAAGGTGAAAACATCACTCAGTACAACAACCGAGTCAAGGAGGTTGTGAATGCTATCTGAGGAGCGGGTGGAACTATTGATGAAGACACTATGGTAAGTAAGATTCTCAGAACCTTGTTACCTGCCTATTTTATTAGAGTCTCTGCAATTCATGAAATGAAAGCAGCTCCTGGTAATAATATTTCACTTGATAGCCTAATTGGTAGATTGATTGCATTTGAGCTTAATAACTATGACAATGGTATTGTACCTACAATAGAATCTGCATTTATGTCATCTCTGAAAATTGGAAAATCAAGCAGCAGACATAAGATAAGAAATGAAAGTGAAAGTGAAAGTGAAGAGGATGAACTTGATGAACTTGATGAACTTGAAACATTAATGGCTAGAAGACTACAAAAAGGTAAAGTAAGATATATAGGTAAACTACCCTTGGTATGTTTTAAATGTAAAGAGATTGGTCATATTGCTACGAGATGTCCTGACAGGAAGGAAGATGAGAAAAAGAATGAAAAATCTAATGAAAGGAAGAATGGCAAAAGAGATCACCGAAATCATAGAGGCAACCGACAATATGGAAATAGAGATAATCGAGACTACAGAGATAAAGGCAAGAAAGCATGTTACCTAGTTGAAGATGAAGATCATGACACTGAGACTAACATTGATGAAGACATAGAAGTGGTATTTGTGGCATTGAAAGAAGACTCTGAAGAATAAGAAAGGTATGTTGAAACAACACTCATTTCTAAAGTTAGCAAGAATGATACTTAGATTATTGATAGTGGTTTTACACGCCATATAACTAGTGATGAAGAGAAATTTGAATACCTTAAACATTATAATGGTGGATCTATAAAAATGGGAAATGATACACCTTGTCTAGTAAAAGGAAAAGAAACTATATTGTTGAATAATAAGATCAGATGTGAGAATGCATATTGGGTGAAAGGACTTAATTATAATATGTTAAGTGTAGCACAACTGATTAATACAAGTCACCGAGTTGCATTTGAGAATAGAAAGGTGAAAATCTATGATGAGACTGAAAAGTTGGTCGGTACTGGTGAACAATCAAAAGGTAACTTATTCTATCTTGACAATGTTGAAACTTCTTGTTTATTGGCTAAAAATGAATATATAGCACAAAAGGTTATGTCATGTGAACTTCAACAACATGGTTAAGATCAATAAGAAAAGAAGAATTAGAGGTTTACCGAGCTTATCTAAATCTGACCATGTAATGTGTAAACAATGTCAAATGGGAAAGATGTCAAAGTCTACTTTTAAGAAAAAACACTATTCATCTAATACTATTTTAGAGTTAGTTCATATTGACTTGTGTGGTCCTATGAGAACTCAGAGTTATTATGGAGACATATATTTTATCTTATTTTTTGATGATTTCTCTAGAATGATGACTATCATGTTCTTAAAAGAAAAATCTGAAGCCTACAAAATGTTTAAATGGTATAAAGCTAAAGTGGAAAAAGAAAGTGGTAAGGAACTGAAATGCTTAAGGTCATATAGAGGTGGTGAATTTATTTATGATGAGTTTTCTAATTTTTGTAATAAGCATGGACTCAAGAGACAAGTATCTGCATCGAGAACACCTTAGCAGAATGGGATTTCTGAAAGGAGGAATAGATTGATTGTTGATTGTGCTAGAACACTGATGATTGAAAAGGAGGTTGCACAAATGTACTGGAGAGAAGTTGTTAGTATTGTTGTATACACACTGAACCAAGTTCAACTGAAGAAAGAATCAAATAAGACACCTTATGAATTATGGTATGGTTACACACCTAATGTGAGTTAATTCAAAATATTTGGAAGTGGATGTTACATTCTGAAAGATGATAGAAATGATAAATTTTATTCAAAAGGTGATGAAGGAATATTTCTAAGATATTCTACTAAGAGAAAAGCTTGCAAATGTTTGAACAAGGCTACTAACAAGATGATTGAAAGTGCAAATGTGAGAGTTGATGAGTTTGCAGAAAAGAATGATGAAGAAAGCAAAAAGGAACTGAAAGACTATGGTAGATTTGTTTACATTGAGGAACTTGAAACTCTACCCGAGCAACAGTCTGGTGTTACCGAGCAACATGGTAATGCTACTAAGCAACATTCTTTGCAAACTGAGCGACAGAAAGTAGTTACTGATGAAAATGTTGATTATACATCGAGTGGAGAACACATTGAAGAATAGAGATCTGAACCTGTACTTGTAAGATATGTGAAAAGACACCATCCACAAGATCAGATAATTGGAGATAAAAGAGTGGGAATGATGACATGAAGTAATTTTAAGAAATAAGACATGTTTAGTTTGTGAATTTGAGCCTAAAACTGTTAGAGATGCATTAGAAAATGATAAATGGATCAAGGCTATGAATGAAGCGATTGAGAAAATACATAAAAATAAAACATGGACATTGGTACCGAGACCGAAAGACAAAAATGTGATTGGAACCAAATGAATATTCAGAAATAAATTGAATGAGAATGGAGATGTCACTAGGAACAAAGAAAGACTAGTATGCACAAGAAGAGGGAATTGACTATAGAGAAACTTTTGTACCCATTGCTAGACTTGAAGGAGTAAGAATACTACTTGCATATGCGGTTTATAAAGGATTTAAAGTTTATCAAATGAATGTTAAATCTGCATTTATGAATGGGATACTTGAGGAAGAGGTCTACATTGAACAACCTAAAGGTTTTGTTGACCCTAATTAGAGGAATATGGTATGTAAGTTGCACAAAGAATTATATGGACTGAAACAAGCACCGAGAGCATGGTATCAAAGACTGCATTCCTATCTAATAAGTATTGAATTTGTTAGAACAAGTGACAACAACAATTTATATTTGAAAAGTGAAATTGATGATAATATTCTTATTGTTGAAATATTTGTTGATGATATCATATTCGGAGGTCATGATAAGTTATGCAAATCTTTTGTTGATGAAAGGAGGAAAGAATTTTAAATGTCAATGTTTGGTGAGATTAATTTTTTTCTTGGATTGCAAATAGTACAACAGACTGAAGGCATATACATCACACAATCTAAATACATCAAAGAAGTATTGAAGATATTTGGTATGGAAGATTCAAAACCATTTGGTACACCTATGGTCACCAGATGCAAATTGACAAAGGATGACAAGTCAACCGAGGTAAATCAAACCTTGTACAGATCTATGATTAACAAATTGATGTATGTTGTGCATAACAGACTAGATATTGCACATGTAGTTGAAATTGTAGCTAGATTCTCCGCTAATCCTAAAGAATCACATATGACTGTTGTGAAAATTTTTTTGAGATACTTGAAAAACACTGAAAACTATGGTTTATGGTATAAGAAAGAAGGCAATTTTGAACTAAAATTTAATAGTGATGTGGATTGGGCTAGAAACATAGATGATAGAAAAATCACTACTGGTGGAGAATTCTTTTTAGGAGAAAGATTGGTTACTTGGATAAGTAAGAAACAAGGATGCATTTCTCAGTCCACTACAGAAGCAAAATATGTTGTTGTTGCTACTAATTGTTCAAATATTGCATGGATAAAATAACTATTGGAAGGTATGAATGAGGAGATCATTGATCCAGTGATAATCTGTTGTGATAACACAAGTGCAATTAATATTTCTAAGAATCCAGTGATGCATGCAAACACAAAGTATATATCTATTAAGTATCACTACTTGAGGGAACAAGTTCAAGAAAAACAAGTTAGATTGGAATATGTGAAATCACAAGAGCAACTTGATGATATATTCACTAAACCATTATCAAATGACACATTTGAATACTTGAGGAGTAGACTAGGGGTCCATCCCCTGTCTAACAGTCACTGAGGTGATAGGAGGTTGCATAAACCTGTACTTTATCAGAATATATAATGATGTTGATGCATAATGTTCACACTTTGGGATTCCTAAGGTTGTGAAAGATGAAATACAAGCTGAAACTGCATATCAATACATGCAAGGTACTAGAACTGAACAGTAGATATTGATTTGGCTATTGAAGAGTTGATTATTTTATTTTTGGTATTGCTCTCAAAGGGACAAATGATCACAATGAAATATCTATCTGCAAGGAGAGATGATTGCATGGAGTAAGGGAGAGAACAAAAGAAATATATTAGTTAGAGATAAAGCTAACTGAAAGGGAGACTATTGATGTTGTGTAGTAATTATACATATTAAATGCATAAGCTAGGGAGAGCTTACCAAGTTACAACATTTACATACAGAGTTGTAGAATAGATGTTTGGTATTCTATGGCATATTTCGTATTGTGTTGTCATCAATCCCAAAGGGAGATATTGATAGACTACAACTGATTGAATATCTTAAGGAATAGTTTCACAACTGATTGGATACTTCAAAAGACAGTGATTGATGATCACTAAGCTACTAAGGTATATGTGACACATTAAATCAGTTATTATATTTTCATTGATGTCAACTAGTTTTTACTGTAAATATCATGATAGTTACAAACATATGAAGAAGGAAATAATGGTGAAGTAATGAGATATTAACATGAAGATGAGATGTATGAGAAAGATATGGATATGGTATTCATTGGGTAACTTATTGATGAGTCTATGACATTATGTTAGTTATTTGATTGTATTACATAATTATGTTATGGATTGAAGATCAAGAATGGACAATTTTATGTGGTCAATAAATGAAGAACTTAGTATATACCGAGTTGGAACAGTGTACACCGAGCAAGTGTAGTGTATACCGAGTACAGTGTTAACCAAGTTAGAAGTCACCACACATCTGTTAGAAAGTAAAGTCCACCAAGATAACTGAGAGGGGGGGGTGAATCAGTTATCAGATAATTATAACTTTTATCATCTTCAATAGCATTAAACCATATAAGCAATATAATTACCAACCATAGAAAGATATTCATACACAATAACACAATAACACAAGATATGTTGACTAGGGAACCTCTTGATCAAAGAGTAAACCACGGTGGGAATGATGCCCACAAAAGATGCACTAATATGAATATTCCTTGTGAGAGGATGGACTCTGTTAGGAGTCTTATGAAATACATTCAGTACATATGAATCCCTGTTAGGAGATTTTGAATCCCTGTTAAAAGATTCTAACCTAGTTAAGAGTTATAGAAGACAGAAGGACTCACTACCCAAACAACTTTAGGGTAAGATCACTGAACACACTGTCCAAATAATCTTTGCATTACTCAATAGAATAATATGTTACCTCTTCTCTGACTGTGCCAAACTGCACTCACTATTACATCAGATCTCAATTTCAGATCTATGTACTTCGCATGTCTTCCTTCACACATTAGCTTTCATACTTAGCTCTTTTCTTCACTTCATGCATACAGCATCACAACCGCTGCTACCATATCATAATTACACACTTTCACATCACAAAATCATGCTACTACATTACAATTACACATCAACAAGGAAATGCATTCCTTCCTTTATCCCACACTCAAATAATTACAAATGAGTCGGCATACAATTACAAAATAAAAGTTTCCACACGCTACACCAAATTTACATAAAATTATTAGCTTCCAAATACAATAAATCTTCACTCGTGTGACCTCAAAGTCTGTGCTATCATCCACATCACTATCAATGTGTCTCCAACTTCCTTTTAACTATGCAAAACTAGATTCCATCCCGATTAGGAGATATCATCTGATTTCCACAAACTGCTACTCAAGAACACTGCCTGAACACTGCTTCAACCAAAATGATCATAACTTCCATGAATCAATGAATTACTATCTGCGCTCTTAACCATAGACATATGACATATCAAAGAGTATAACCTCAACATCGCATAGCTCCAACTGCAATAACCCACGTGCACTAATCCAAACTCTGTCTGCTTCTCTGCAAGTCTTTGGTAAATCACTATGTTGACATCAATGACAATCATAGTCATGAATGCAACAAAAAATGCTATAGAATGGCTGCCAAACACTTTAGCATTCATTCCTAACAATCTCCCCCATTAGCATTGATGGCAACATAGATGAAAAAATCCAATGTTCTAAAAATCCAATACTGCAACACTGCTTCTTCAAATCCTCTTCATCAATCAAATCTTGCTTTGTTATCCTGTTCAGTTCTCTCCAACAAATGTCTCATATTGTTTTTCATGCATACTTCTCCCCCATTGACATCAATGACAAAAATTTCATCACTAAGTCAACAACAACTCAATGTCAAAAGACACTTTTCAGAAAATACATTTACTAGAGTCTGCATGACTCGGCTCAAATACACATACTCCCCCATAGAGGAAGTACCAACATCCAGTCTAGAAGAAAGATAACACTCATATACCACTAGACGGATGCAACCAATTGCATCACTTCTCAAAAGTAGGCTGGGGCATAACCCCAAGCATACCTCTCAGATACTCAAATGTATCCTTAGGCAAAGGCTTTGTGAATATATCTACTATCTACTCCTTTGTACTTATGTACTCAAGTCTGACTTCTTTTTCAACAACTTTTTCTCTTACAACATGATACTTAATTTCTATATGCTTTGTCTTAGAATTTAATACAGGATTCTTAGACATACTAATTGTACTGGTGTTATCACAATGTATAACAACAAGTTCAACAAATTTTATTCTAATATCCTTCAGCATCTGCTTCATCCAAATTATCTGGTTACAATTGTTTTCTGCTGCTACATATTTTGCTTCTTCTATGCTTTGTGAGATACAATTTTGCTTCTTGCTTAGCCAAGAAACTAATCTTCCTCCAAGAAAAAATGCTCCTCCACTGATGTTTTTCTTATCATCAACACTGCCTCCCCAATCAGCATCTGTATATGCACATAGGGTAAAATCATCAGAATTTTCATACCATAATCCATAGTCCATTGTGCCTCTTAAATATCTTAGTATCCTCTTTACTACTGCATAATGTGATTCTCTAGGTTCAGCTTGAAATCTTGCTACAATTCCAACTGAATGTGCTATATCAGGTCTTGTATGAGTCAAATACTGCAATCCTCCAATCATAGATCTGTATTTCTTTTGTTCTACTGCAGGAGTCTCATCTGTGCTAGATAACTTATGTCTGGTCACCATAGGTGTTCCTACTGGTTTACAATCCTCCATTCCAAATCTTTTCAACAAGTCATTCAGGTACTTTGTCTGACTTACAAATATACTATCATTATTTTGTGTTATCTGTAATCCCAAAAAGTATTTCATTTCACCAATCATACTCATTTCAAATTCAGTCTTCATTTCATCAGCAAATTTGTCACTAGCTTCATCTTCTCCTCCAAAGATAATGTCATCAACAAAAATAACTATACCTAACAAACCATTTTCAATTTCTTTTGTGTAAAGATTGCTATCAGCTATACCTTTTATAAATCCCAACTTTAATAAATACTTATCCAGTCTTGCATACGAAGTTCTAGGTGCTTGTTTAAGTCCATATAAAGCTTTCTTTAATTTACATACCATGTCTCCTTCTTGAGTTAAAGGAAAACCTTCAAGCTGCTCAATGTAGACTTCTTCCAATTATCTATTTAGAAATGTTGACTTCACATCCATCTAATACACTTTGAATTTCTTGTAAGCTGCATATGCCAAAAACATTCTTACTTCTTCAATTCTTGCAATAGGTGCAAAGGTTTCTTCATAGTCAATTCCTTCTTGTTGTGAGTCTCCCTTACATACTAATCTTTCTTTTTTTCTCACTACTTCTTGTTCATTCATCTTGTTTCTAAATACCCATTTAGTTCCAATAACATTCTTGTCTTTAGGTCTAGGGACCAATTCCGATGTCTTCTTCTTTTCAATCTGATCTAGTTCTTTTTTCATAGCATTAATCCAACTTTCATCTTCACAAGCTTCATTAGTATTCTTAGGTTCAATTTGAGAAATCAAACATAATTGTTCTTGTGTCTTATTTTGAGTAAGAACTCCTCTTTTGATGCTCCCAATAATCTGTTCAAAAGGATGATTCTTTAACAAACTCTTGCTAGGTGTCACTGTCTCAGATCTCTCTTCAGATGTAGGTTCTTCAATAACTTCACTATGGCTTTCATTCAACAAATCACTGTCAGTTTCATAAAATAATTCAGTAGTTCTAGTATTAGGCTTAGGATGAGTTTCTTCATCAGATTCATAATCAGGTATTCTTTCCTGAATTTTAAACTTTTCATCAACTTTAACATTTGCACTCTCAACAATAGTCTTAGTTCTTTTATTGAAACATCTATATGCTTTGTTTTTCAAAGAATATCCAAGAAATATACCTTCATCACTTCTAGGATCAAACTTTCCAATATCATCATCTATCTTTATATAACATTTGCTTCCAAAAATTCTAAAATACTTAACTGAGGGTGCATGTCCAAACCATAATTCATAACGTGTCTTGTCTGTGTCTGCTCTGATTTGTACTATGTTCATTGTCTTTACTGTTGTGTTCATTGCTTCTCTCCAGAATATCTTTGCCAAATTATTTTCAAACAACATAGCTCTTGCTGCTTTAGTCACTGATCTGTTCCTTCTTTCTGCAATGTCATTTTGTTCAGGTGTTCTAGGAGCTGAATATTGTCTTTTAATGCCATTTTCTTCACAAAAGTTGTTAAACTCTCTAGAAGTAAATTCTCCACCTCTATCAGATCTTAAACATTTAATCTTCATTCCAGATTCATTCTCAACTTTATTCTTAACAATTTTAAACTTATCAAATGCTTCAGATTTTTCTTTAAAAAATGCAATCCACATCATTCTTGTAAAGTCATCAACAAGAATCATAAATACCTTTCTCCATAGAATCCTCTAGTCCTGGTAGGACTACTCAAATCTGTATGAACAATCTCCAGCTTCTCTGTAGATGTAAACTTCTTACTAGGAAAATAACTTCTCTTTTGTTTATCCATTACACATTCTTTGCAAATCATGTTAGTAGACTTCATAATTCTAGGTAAATCTCTTACTGCAAGTGTAGTACTTATTTTCACAATTTTATCAAAGTTTATATGACAAAACCTTCTATGCCATAACCAACTATCATCAATTTTAGTAATCAAACATGTCATCTCAATAGGATTCAACTGAAATACATTACCTCTGGTTCTAGATCCAGTTCCAATCAGATTTCTATCTTTATCTTTTATTTCACAAGTTTTATCAGTAAACCAAACTTGATATCCCTTATCAACTAACTGTCCAACACTCAAAAGATTATGTTTCAATCCATCCACAAAATAAACATCATCAGTATTAGTCTTTCCATCAAGAGTAATAGATCCTATACCTTTGATCAAACAAGGTGCATTGTTTCCAACTCTAACTACTCCACCATCATATTCATTCAACTTTATGAACTTTTTTATGTCTCCAGTCATATGATGTGAACAACCACTGTCTATAATCCAATCAGATTTCTTTTCAACTTGAGAAACTAAGGCTTTTTCTTCCTTAACATTAGATTCAAGATTTTCTTCTTTAATTGCTACAAATCCTATGTCATCATTATTCTCAGTATCACTTTCACTTAAAGTTCTTTCTATACTAGCTTCAAGATCTTCATCATTAACATAATAACATTCCTTAGATCTTCTAGGTTTGAAATTGCTTCTGTACTTTTTAACTCTCTTAGGACATTTAGATGCAAAATGACCATATTCTTGACAAGTCCAACATTTAAAAATTTTCTTACTGTCTGGTTCTCTTTTCACAAGCAAGGCAATACCTTCTTCAATCTTCTTGTCTTCTTCATTTCAAGATCTGATGTTGCCAGCATAATCTCCGCTCACACTGATGCTTCTTGACAAAGTAGTGAAAACACTAAGAGCACTAAATGTTGTCTCCATTCTAGGTAAGTCTCCTAATAATCTCAGGTTCATTTCTGTTTGTTCCAATCTTTCAAGAAGAGTCTCTCTTGTAAAGTTTGTTATACAAGGTATCACTTGTTCAATCATCTGTGTTGTCTGCTTAAATACAGGAGTCAATGTCCTCAAAATTTTCCATATCACTTCATTCTCTGTCTTGTTCCTCCATAAGATTTTATACCTGAAATGATCTCTGACATTCTACCAATATAACTTCTAACAGATTCATCTTCCAACATTCTTATATCTTCAAATGCACATATCCAATTATGTAATCTAACTCTTTTTGCATGTTCATCACCTTCAAAAGTGGAGTGTAAAGCATTCCAAATTTCATGAGATTTTTTCAAATATTATACCTGACTGTACTCATTCTCTAGTAGTGTTGTCAAAAGTGCTTCTCTTGCAAGTATGTTACACATGAATAGATCTCTCTCTTCCATAGTACATGTTTCAAGATTGTCCTCTTCAATGATAGTCTTATTATTCTTTGTAATCAACCAATAACCTGGTCCTAAACATAATAGGTGTGTCTTCATCTTTTCTTTCCAACTGTTAAAATTTACTCCATCAAACTTAGGGCTTTCTTTCCTGAAATTCGCCATGGATCTCCTTAAGCTGTTAAACTTCTCTTTCAAGGACCTGCTGCTCTGATACCGATTGTTAGAAAGTAAAGTCCACCAAAATAACTGAGAGGGGGGGGTGAATCAGTTATCAAATAATTATAACTTTTATCATCTTCAGCAGCATTAAACCATATAAGAAATATAATTACCAACCATAGAAAGATATTCATACACAATAACACAATGACACAAGATATGTTGACTAGGGAACCTCTTGATCAAAAAGTAAACCCCGGTGGGAATGATGCCCACAAAAGACGCACTAATATGAATATTCCTTGTGAGAGGATGGACTATGTTAGGAGTCTTATGAAATACATTCAGTACATATGAATCCCTGTTAGGAGATTTTGAATCTCTGTTAAAAGATTCTAACCCGGTTAAGAGTTATAGAAGACAGAAGGACCCACTGCCCAAACAGCTTCAGGGTAAGATCATTGAACACACTGTCCAAATAATCTTTGCATTACTCAATAGAATAATATGTTACCTCTTCTCTGACTGTGCCAAACCGCACTCACTATTTTATCATATCTCAATTTCAGATCTATGTACTTCGCATGTCTTCCTTCACACATTAGCTTTCATACTTAGCTCTTTTCTTCACTTCATGCATACAACATCACAACCGCTGCTACCATATCATAATTACACACTTTCACATCACAACATCATGCTACTACATTACAATTACACATCAAAAAGGAAATACATTCCTTCCTTTATACCGCAATCAAATAATTACAAATGAGTTAGCATACAATTACAAAATAAAAGTTTCCACACGCTACACCAAATTTACATAAAACTGTCGGCTTCCAAATACAATAAATCTTCACTCGTGTGACCTCGAAGTCTATGCTATCATCCACGTCACTATCAATGTGTCTCCAACTTTCCTTTAACTGTGCAAAACCAGATTCTATCCCGATTAGGAGATATCATCCGATTTCCACAAATCGCTCCTCAGGAACACTGCCTAAACACTGCTTCCACCAAAATGATCATAACTTCCATGAGTCAATGAATTACTGTCTGAGCTCTTAACCATAGACATATGACATATCAAAGAGTATAACCTGAACATCGCATAGCTCCAACTGCAATAACCCATGTGCGCTAATCCAGACTCTGTATGCTTCTCTGCAAGTCTTCGGTAAATCACTGTGTTGACATCAATGCAATCATAGTCATGAAGGCAACAACAACTGCTACAGAATGGCTGCCAAACACTTTAGCATTCATTCCTAACAACATCACGGTATTGACCGAGTGAAAGAAATAAATGAAACATATGACTATCGTCTAAAGATGATGAGCTGGACAATTATGGATGATTCCAAGGTTAAAGATAAAGTTTTTTTGATGATCAAACGGCTAAAAAAATTCAAGGATGATTAGATGATGGATAATGAAACATGTTGTAGACACAAGTTCCAAAGAAGGTTAAAGCGAGAAAACCAACGGTGAAGATTAAGAGGCAAAATCTATGGCTGAGAAGAAAATAGTTTATGATGTCTATAAAAAGAGACAAGAGATTCATTATTAATTATGGAATGCGCGTGAGGAGATTGCATTCATGTGAAACTGGTCAAACAAGTTGAAGACAGAACTATGAAAATTTACAGACAACACCGAGCATCAAAGAAAGGAATTAACCGAGCAGAACAGAGTTGGAGGATACAAAGAAATTGAATTAAGTATATTGGCCAGAGGTATTTTGAGCTTAGCATAGATCTAAAAATCTGCAAAAGAAATTTGTATTTAAATCAGATCATTCATTGTTGCATTCTAACCATTGCTACAAATAAATCTCTTAACCGAGTTGGACTTAACAGTCTTTTATATTTCATTATGACATTCAATGAATGTTGATTGTTTTCATGTTGACCCCATAGTGAATGTTTGGTCACAGAGAACTATTAGTGATAAATCCTCTAACCAGGTCACACCTTATAGTGTGTTATTATAACCTTTAACAGGGTTGGCTCTTAACTGAGCTCACTTCAGAAGAGTGAAATTATTTTGGGTTACCGGTCCTAGGTGGTTTTTCCCCTAATCGAGTTTCCACGTTAAAATCAAAGTGTTATATGTGTATGGATGTGATGAATTGTTATTTTACTTTACACATTTCAATTACTGGTTTGATCGGTATATACACAAGATAATTTATTGGTATTCAGTAAATGAACAGAAAGGCACAGTTAAAGCTTTACTGAGTTGATTAAATTGTTTGAAAGAATTATTTTATACATCAGGGAGTGTTTGGGACTATAGGATAACTGGACTTAACTAATTCACCCCCTCTCAGTTATCTAACATCCCCAAACATGGGTGTTGAGCTAGGTCATGGGGATACCCTGTGACAACAAAAAAAATCACGAGTTGAAATGAAGGGAAACTCAGCAAGCTGTGAAGGGGAAGACAAGTGGATTTGCATAAATAAACCTTGAAGGGATCTGCGGGGCTTCTTTGGGGGAGAAGACACACTTTGAAGGTGTCAGGGTGACATTCCACCATTTGCAATTGGAGTGAACTGTATCCTTTCAGAGCCGAATAATATATAGATGCATCCATTTTCATCTTGCAAACTTGAAGGGCAAAGGTGGAAAAGGTTTCCTCTGGCAAAAGGTCAATGGAACCACATGAAGAATAGGGAAGATGTTGCATCCCCTCCATCAATTGATATTATGGATGTCTCACTTAGTGTAGACAAAGAGGCAAAAAAATTATCCAAAATAGATGTCATTGGGAGAATAATTGGTGGAAATCCTAGCAGGGTGACAATAGACCCTCGTAAATCTATAAAATTTAGGAGAATGTGATTGACATCTTCTTTCTTCCAAAGCATTTTTTTCTTTGTGTAATTCTCCAATAAGGAGAGGGACAACGTCTTGGAAGCCCATGCATGGTGGTGTAATGGTCATCTAGTCAATATGTAGATTTCAAAAAAAAAATTTGATCCCAAATCTAAGAATTTGATGAAAGAAGCCTTTTGGATTTGATAGATCTAGGAGTCGTGCTTGGATAAGATGTGGGATAAGACTATTTGGCTTTCTTTGTTAGGTTAAAAATGATTACCATCAATTATGTAGCTCAAATCATCTTCCTTCAATCATCTGGAGGGGCATGACATTGTTGGAATATTTAGTAACACTTGCATTGTTTTATGTTTTAATATTATCTTTTTAAGATTTAGCCTTTTGTTTAAAAACTAATAATGCAAGATTTGCATGATAAAATATGATGTATTCAATACCTCTATATAATGAGGCAGTTATAATTGATTCATTATCAATTAGTTTGATCTTTGATCATTTGATTAAGAAGCTCATTCTATGGATTCAAGAACTTGCAAAAGCAAGAGATCATGGGAGGTAGAATAATTAGTCAGAGCATTGAAGAACGTCTTCTCAGTTTGCAAAAGGGAAGTTGCCCATGTTGAACGAGAAAAGTATTTTTAAATCCAATTTGTTGATGTCACCTCAAAAGAGGTGAAGTTGAACATCAAGTAAGGAGATTGAAGATTCCAAAAGGAATAGGTCAAAGAGTTTGTTTATAGCCATTGTGAAAGTAAGCACAATTAATGTTGTGTGGGTGATATAGTGAAATTGCCCTAAAAATAAACTATAAGGAAGTTTTGGCATAATTTTTCAAATTGAAAACCACCTCCAAAGAGGTGAAGCACTTCATTTATCAGGTTGTAGAAGGAGGAAATGCAAAGGTATTACAACCAATAAAAGTTGATTAGTAAGCTTTAGGTGTTTGTTTGTTTACGTGTCCTTACACATGGTTGTATGAGTTCAGATCGTTGGGTTTTGGGGCTTGTGTCCTTAAACTTAGTGATATCTTATCACTTTGTTGTTTTCCCATGATCACGTCTTCATCTTCTTCTTTCTCTTTTCTCTACTTTACCATGACCATGAGGTTGTCTCATACTCCTATTAATGTGGGAGTTAAATGTACCATCCTAAAAATTTAGCACCCATAATTGGATGCTCTATTAGGCCCCATTTTATTGATTTCAAGATTTAATTCCCATTATGCTTGATCCTAGCTACCTATTTCCACTTATTTCCACATCTACCTCATCATCTCGACACTTGGTTTTAATTTCAACACTTTTTTCAAGGTACATAACATTGAAACGTTATGTTCCTAAGAATAAAATGTTTCAAATGTCATGTTCTTGCATAATGTGGTCCAAATTTTAACCAAGGCCTTGTGTTAGTGTTTTGGTCATAAATTAGGTCCCATGGTCAGCCTAGCTCAATTTTGAATCTCGAAGTGTCTAAGATGTATATAAACACCCTATCTCTCGTCATTTTGGTATCCATTGTCAATAATTAAAGATCCAAGATTAGGATTTCAAGAGTATTCTCAAAGTCTTCAAGAATACAAGTCTTGAAGTATTCAAAGTATTCTTCTTTTTCTTCAAACATTGTGAAAAACTACAATATTCATGGTACAAAACCTTATCTTTCATGATTTCCTTTAAGGTTTTTTGTGTGGATTCAAAGGCTATTGCATTGACACTTGTGATTACATCTAAAGAAGCATTATTTCATCAAAGCATGAGATAATTTACGATTCAAAAATGGCTTCCATTTTATACCATCAATCTTTCCTTTATGTAATTCTATTTTATTTTCAAGGTTGATACCTATATAGAGGTTTGACCAAGGAAAACCCATTTCCACAACTTTTTCCCCCATTTTTTTGTTTTTAGGTATAGGTGGTGCAATTGTTAGAACCATTCTGGGAAGTTCGCAATCTAAAAATAGCTCAAATTAAAACTATAGGCAAGTACCAGTTGGGAGATCTCATATTAGCAAGTATAGATGTCTACAAGATCCTGAGAGTTAGAAAGTCATATCTATATCAGCATACTTCCTATTTCATTTCCAGGTACACAAAAATCCTCTTATGTATCCATATTTATCTCTCTTATAGCTTCAGCAAGATATTAATTAGACATATTTAATAGTAGCTTTATCTCTCTTCATTCCAAGCAACAAAAAGGAACTGAAACCCTGAGAGTATAGATATTGTATTGGCATTCTCTTCTATAAAAGTATTGTCAATCATATTTGTCTTGAGGAGGTTTTGTATTCCTAATGCACCTTAGGTTTATGGGAATTGACTCTCCCTTGATTCTCATTTTCTATTGTACAATTTTGTACTTACCATCACAAGTAAAAAAAGGTGTCACAAATTCAACTAGT
Organism: Chamaecyparis obtusa; assembly: GCA_027943335.1. NCBI lineage: Eukaryota > Viridiplantae > Streptophyta > Pinopsida > Cupressales > Cupressaceae > Chamaecyparis > Chamaecyparis obtusa. Next base: position 67,974 of record BSBK01005977.1, on the reverse strand, counting down.
GCAAGATAAATTAAAATGTGTGAAAAGATAGTAAATATCACTTTGTTAAGATCTTTTTATTTAGATATTTTCTCATAATCATCAATACACTTTTTAGATGGACCATCACTAATGAAATGACTCACATAAGAAGCTACAACATTTCCATTTTCATCACAATAAATACAAAACTAAATTAAAATAATATAAATAGATCATTTTTTCATTTTAAGTAAATTTACATCATGGAACATATTTGATGATGCATGTCGTTGTTACGTGGTTTCCCGCCCAGTGGTTTGAATGTCTGGACGTTGCGGCCAGACCTATTGTCAATGATCCGTCTGCAGGCTTGGTGCCTTGGTCCGCTTGTTCTGCGCCTGGGTCTTCTTCTCTAGACTCTTTGAGTGCTGCAAAATACACCGGTTTGGGTGGTGTTGCTCCTGCTTCGGCTGGTGTTTCAGTGTCCTACGCTGATGTTGCGGCTTATGAAGTGGGAATCCATGGCCCTGCCCCTATTGGTAGGGGGGTTCCCGGTCTCCTCTGGTGCAACCGATTTCAGTATGTAAACCCATTAGGGTTAAGCTTGATTCTGAAACTGTGGATGAGATTGAAAAAAATATTGTTGATTTCTCTTCCCATGCTACTATTTTTCATTTTAGGGGCTTATGGCCCTCGCTCTCTGATTTACATGCCTGGATCTCCAAGCATTGGGAACCCATTCTATCTGATGCGGTTCAGATTTACCCTATGGCTAGGGTTTTTTAATTGTTAAGTTTGAAAATGCAGAAGATAGGAAAAAGATTTTGTGTGACAGTTGCTTCACTTGGGATGAGCGTTTTCCCCTAATGGCCAAACCTTGGTATCAGGGGTTTGATCCTCTCTCAGAGACATTCAATAAAATACCCTTATGGGTTAGGTTGCCGAATCTTCCCCTCCACCTCTGGCTGGATTCAGTTTTGGAAACTGTGGGTGAGACTTTAGGAGACTTCCAAATGGTGGATTCGGACTCCTCTGAAATTTTTAAGACTACTTATGCTCGTATTCTAGTGGAGATTGATGTTTCTAGGGGTCTCCCTGACCAGATTGTTTTGGATTCCCCTGTGGGCTCTTAGATCCAAAAGTTGGATTATGAGAATATTTCATTCAGATGTAGGAAGTGTCACGAGATGAGACATCTAGTTGCGCGATGCGTATCTAACAAGATCAAATCAAAGAAATTGCCATCTTGGTGGGCGGGGGCCTCTGACCACCACTATACGGTTCAGAAAACCTCTATGGATGGGGGCTCGAATTTGAGCCCGTCTCAGAATGATCATGTTGTGGTTGATGCTTCATTTATTACTATGATTGCTTCTGATGTTGTCTTTGCTGCTGCTGGTGTTGGTTCTGATGTGGCTTTGGCTCATGAGGTTACTGTTGTCCCTTCTGGTGCTGCTCCTACTTCCCCTGTCCAGACTGTTGATGCTACCCCTTTCCAATCCGCTAGTGTTGTCCCTGATCCAGCAGCCTCGTCCACGGACGCTGCTATTTTTACAGCTCCCTCTATTGTCTTTGGTTTCGTTGATGTTGTCTTTGGTCTAGCTGATGCTTTGGGGGTTGGAGCTGCAAGATCTTCTGCAACCTGCCCTTTAGTGGGCTTGTCTAGCTCTCCTTTGGCTTGGCAGAAGGATGCCGGTAAGGTGGAGGATGGATGGACAACAGTGAAGGGGAAAAAATTTAAACCTTCCACTCCTTTTGATATGAACTTACGTTCACATAAGGATGGGAAAAAATGTAAATCTTGATCGCCCTTGTTTATTTTTGGTGTGGGCTTCTGTCCACTTGGTAGGAACGCTGGTTTGTTCCTGTGGTTTTTTTGGTGGGGCACCACAGTTGTTTTGGTCTTTAATTGCAAAATTTGTTTATGCTATTGTATAAGGTTTCAGGTCCTTTCAAAACCTATTTTTACATAATCAAAACATAATACAACTACCCTATTTTAATATTTAATATTGAGAATGTATTATTGATGAAATATGTAATTCTTGCATCATTTTTCTAACCTTGTATTCAAAATATGGAAAGAAGTTAGCATTTATTATGTCAATGACATTGTTTAAGAGTATGTGGTGTTTGAGATTGATAAAAATGAATTTTGAAAGGGTCTATAGATCTATGTACAATAAAGGAGCTTGTAGGAAAATGGAATATGTATAGCATGAGTTATGGGACAAACAAAATAATCTAACAAACAAAATAGAAACCCCAAGACAACCAAGTTGTCAAGCACAAAAATTTAAATTTAAAAAAAATAATAGGAATCCCAAGGATTGAACATAGAGAACGTCGATTTTATATTACTAACTCCTAATGCAACAGCTCTATTACATTGTACAATATGAAAAGGGAATCAATGCAAAGAGGGTAGATCACTCTAACTTTTCAATAGTGCACATTCAGAAGGAAGATGTGCCAAAAGGGTAGGAAGGTCCAAAGCGCTAAATGGGTTGATAATCACTTTGTTGAGTGTGTGATTTTGAAATAGGAAATGATAATGAGACAAGAAATGAGGATCTAGAATCGGAATAGGAAATATGTTACATTAGATCTGTGTATCAGATAGGTAAAATCCCATAAATACTTGTAACAACTATTCTGAGATCCCGAGGTTGAAACCTATATGTTAGTCAAATTTGAGCATGTTATGAAGGGTATACAATGGCTGAGCCAATCTGTACCCAGGTATAGAATGATTGATTCGTTCTATACCCTCAATTTTTGTTCAAAACTTGCAAGGATGCTCTAATTGTTCCTATCTGCCCAGATAAGTTTTGGTGGCTCTATAACCTGTTACCGGACACAAAAAATGGGGAAGAATGTTGGATAAAGGGGTTTTCCTCAATCAACCAATGTTTAGGAATCAACCTTAAAATGGAATGAAAAAAATATATATATGTTGTCACGTAGCAAAGCTGCATATAGTAAATGAAATATATCATACCTTGGCAACACAAATGCTTCTTTAAATGTGATAAAATATGGTGATTCAATAACTTTGACTCAACACAAAAACCCACAAGAAAATCATGAAAGACAAAACCTTATGGAATGGATCTTGCAATTTACTACAATGTTTGATTGAGGAAAAGAGAAGAAGACTTAAAGAGGTGGGTGTATCTCCTTCATTGATAAAAAACTCATTTGCTTGGCCTCCAATGGGGAAAAAGGCTTATATTTATGGAGGGAAACACATTGAATGCTTGAGAAGAATTCTTGAATGCTTGATGGCTCTTGAACTCGATTTTCTTCCTTGCACTTGATAGTTTGATCATGATAATGGATTGTTAAAAGTGGATGATGGATACAAAAATGAAGAGAGATATGATGTTTATATACCTCTTACAACATCTCAAGAGTTAAAACTTAGCCAGACCGATTGTAAGTCCTAATCCTCCACTAATTTGCCAAGACGGGGACCCAATTCAAATTTGGGTCCAATCTTTGGGATATAGAACATGTGATCCATTCTATACCCTCCAATTAGGGCCCATATCAAGACCATGGATCCTAGGCAATGAGAGGATGTGGGAAAATAGTGTATAGCCAGTTATGAGGTCAGGAGAGAATGTAAATAAAATAAATAGTGATATAAGGCTTAAGTGATGAAATTAATTATGGGATTGGAGTAAAGATAGAGGAGCACACTCAGAAATAAGGGCTAACCTCAATTTTGAACAAGATTGAGATGAAAGAGGACCTATATTTGAATTTAGGTATCCATTAAGAGCCATATGAGATCCTGTAATAGAAAAAATACTAAGGCGGATGCAAAATAATCCTTAAACACTAATTAGGTGCTTATAATTTAGGACGGTGCACATCCTAATGTTGTGTTTGTTGAGGCTTTAGTGTGCCCTCCTTTGAGGGAGGGATCTTTTTTGTAAGCTATTGTTGTTAGATTGGATCCTATTGATGGATTTGAATCTTCTTTTGGTGGAGTTGGCTCTAGTTTTTTGAAGCTTTTTCTTGCTAAGTTGTCTATCTTAGGCTTTGATTTTGATAGTGTTTCTCTTACTAGGCATTCTTCTGGTAGACCTGCCCCTAGGTATTGTGGCGTTGTGGGTGTTAAGCCCCCCCAATGCCTCTTTCTATTGTTTATGGAAATATCTTTACTCGTGTTACCAGATCTATTTTTGCTTTTCCTCCCAAGAGGAAATTGCATACTCTTGCTTGTGCCAATACCTCCCATGTTGTAGTTTATGACCATGATGTGGTGGATAATGTGGATTTATACCAATGTTGTAGATTGGTGTGCAAATCTATTGGTCTTTGTCCTTCGGGCTGTCAAATGTTTATTGATGGGTGATGCATTATTGGAAGCCCTTAGTTTTTGGTAATATTGAGCTTTTCCCTTGTGCTAATGATTTTTTATTTCTTCTTTTGTTTATGATGTTGATTGTGATTTGGTGTTGAGCAAGTAGGGGGTTTGGAGTGTTCACTCCCTCTCTCTCTCTCAGCCAACCCTTGGATAGTCTCCTTCAACCCTCTTCTCGAACCACTTAGTGTGCATCTAGTGTGGGTTTGTCTTCCTAATCTCCCCATTCATTTTTAGGAGAATTACTATTTTGAGGCCCTTAGTAACTCCATGGGACTTTCTACTTTTTCACGCATTTTGGTTGATATTGACATCTCCATACCTCTTATCATGGATTTTTCTCTCATGGTTGGAGATATTCCATAGACTTAGTCATTAGATTATGAGGGTTTCCCCTATTGATGTCGGTGGTGATTCTCTTCTGGTCACTTGGCCATGGATTTTTCTCTCTCACATTATAAAGGTGCTACCACTTAATGGAAGGACGCTAATGGTGATCACCTAACTATTTTGACTTATGGTTCTTCCTTTGATGACTCTTCATAGGCTGATAATGACTCATCCTAAGATGATGCTTCTTCTGCTAGTTTGGCCTCCTTAGGCTCTATGGATCATCCTCCACCTTTTGTTGCTAGTGGGGGCCCCTCTATACATGTTGAGCATTCTTTTCCTATTGCTCCTATTTTCCTCCAACCTTTGACAAAGATGTGTAGCCTTTTCAGCACTTTGTCCCTTCCACTAACAATCTCACAAAGAGGATTTCCCCACTTACTCCCCCTTGTTGTGGGGTTTCTAATGATATTATTGTCTAGACTATTGTTCTTTAGCATAGGAAATATCATTCTTCCCCATCTTCCCATTCTATTCCTCACATTGTGGGTGAATTGTCTACCCACTCTTGATGTGGATTACTAGTTGTTCTACTTGTGTGTTGTAAATGGTATGTTTTGGCATTTATTGTTTGTCTTATTCTTGAACAAGTTGTAAATGGTCATTTGGGTCTATCTTTGTAAGGTCCAACACCCTTATTTTTTTTCCTAATATTATTAAAAACGTAGGCAATGTTGGACACAACCCTATTCAATATCTCTTCACTTTAGTATGAGAATGGGACATAGATTTTGAAAGGCTTTTTTTTGTACCCTTGTGGGGGGAAGGAGGGGCATGAATAATTCTTCCATAAAGCTCGCAACAATATGTATAATAGGAACACCATAAAGTCAAGTCAAAGTGGGTTAAAATAATTTCAAATTTGGTGATAGAGTAGGTTGTGTAATTAGAGCATGAGCTAGTTAGGATTGGTCAATGGAGTAGCAAGATAAATATTTTGTAGTCACACATATTGCAAGAGGGCCAACATCATACTCATATATATATCCAACATCATACTTGTCATCCTAAGTCTGTGTGTGTGTGTGTGTCTATATATATATATATATATATATATATATATATATATATATATATATATATATATATATATATATATATATATATATATATATATATATATATATATATATATATATATATATATATATATATATATATATATATATATATATATATATATATATATATATATATATATATATATATATATATATATATATATATATATATATATATATGAGAAGTAAATATTTGAATTTTCAAGTGATCTTTGTTGACATTCTTCCATCACATTGTAGTGCCCTTGTGTTGAGAGAGTTTACATCTAGTAGCTAGGTGGTTGATGGTAAATAAACCTCTAAATTTGGAAGGGGACCCTCATTATCAAGCGATTGAATCCAAGGCTTATCCTACACCACCAAGATAACAATGTCATGAGGGGATTTGTAGATATTGATGTCCATCATGCAATCATGAAGTGACCCATGTAAGAATTACTAAACCTTCAAGAAATAAACAATAGAGTTTCATATGGCCTCGTAACAAGAATCTTCATAGAACTCAAGAGAAATATTGAGAAAGTAAACCACATTGGTCTAATAGGCTTAAAATGGGGGTTGAAGGAAGTAATTGAAGAATTCACCAAGAGAGATTGATCTCCCTACTTGTGCAACCACCATCAGGCACCAAGTTTGTGTCCTTTGAAGAGTCAAAATATGTAATGAAGAATCCCCAAACACAAGGAAAAATCTCAATCTTATCTTGAGTGATATGCTTTGAGAAATTCAAGAACCATCTGTATAAATTAAGATAGACAACAATTGTTATATCTGCAAACCAGACCTCTAAATAGATTTAAAAAACCTTATTTTTCAACACATCTTACCCATCTCAAGTGAAGATTATGCACACGAGATGGGTCGTAATATAACCAAAATATAAAACTAGACCATCAGTAGGTGCAAGAAATATTTGGAGAAAACTGAGAGATACACCAAACGAATGATGCTACGGTGGGAAAAGTGATGAACTAGGCATTCAAAGAAAATGTGAACACTCTCAAATGTCTCAAAGAAAACTTGAACACTCTTAACTGGCTCTACAATGTGATATATCTTAGCTCTACTTCTATCTTGAGAATTTTTATGAGGAATATTTTTGACATAATTCATTTAGTACTAAAACAAAGAAAGGTTCCTTTATTATCTGATTAAAGATGTCAAAATTCAAATAAACACAAAATAAAATTTTCCTTGTAATCTCTTACCAGAATTTAATTACCTTGCAGCTTTTTTAAAAAATAAAATAAAATAAGAAGTTGGAGCACAACTCTTATAGGGCAATCTCATCTTATAACATATTGAGGGATGTGTAACGGACCCCCATCCACATTGCCAAAAAATTAGTAGTTGAACCGACAATCTAAACTACCTAAATGACAATCGAGATGGAGAACTAATCTTAAGGATAAAAAGTATGAATTTTATTTTTTCAACGTCTATTATTCCTTAAAAATAAGCATTATAAGGAAACAAATGTATGAAAATAGATTATTAAGTATGTCTCAATTGTCCCAAAGATTTGTGTATTTTCTTTTCTTTTTAGTTAGACTTTATTGATAATAATAACAAAGCATGGGACCAAGAAAATTCCAAAATTTGTGCTTCATTTTCACCATTTTATAGTGAAATATGTAGAATAACAAATATCTTATGTTGTTAGTGTTACCCTAAAATGTCAACAACAACAAAAATTGGCCTCCTCCTTAGAACCCAAGCTCTTTTTCAAATCATGTCCTTAGTATTTAGCCGACCCTTATTTTTTCAATAAGTCTTGATTCATGGTTGCCCCTTTGTCTGGATTTTCTACCCAGTCAGAAAACTCTGAAGTCTTCAAACCTAGTATTTATGGTACAAAATTTTATAAAATTGTCGACTGTCTGACCATTCCATAGATTCAAAGTCATTATTGTTAGACATGTTCATTAGCGGAACCTTATTTTTAGTTAGTCAAGTAATTCTTGAACCTTTCTACCCCTTCATCCCTTTGGTTCATAATTTCTTAAACCCACCAATCATCCAACATCTAGTGTACGACTCATCCTTGGTCACTCGTGGTAGTGGAGTCCTTATATTTGGACAGTGAGGGGATTTATGAACCCTTGTACTCATTGATTATTTTGGTCCAAATGTACAAAAATTTGTCGGTGTCTCAATTTCAAGAGATTTCTCATTATCCAAGGTGTGGTTATTTTGAAGTACTAGCAAGTACAATGAACTAATTATTGGTTAGGTGGAAAAATATATGTGAGTATGTTGGCACAATATTTTAAGAAGAATAAAGGTACTCTCATAGCCGAAATTAGATGAATTTGATCTTCCTCCTTAAAGGTGATGTTACGTCAAAAAAAACTCATTTCATCTTGAGGATCTAGTAGAGGGAAGTTTCAAGTTTTATCACCAAAGGAAAATTTGGAGACACGTAGAGGAACATGTTAGACTAGAGGTTTCTTTCCTTTTCCTCTCTCCTTTCAATTAGTGAATCTTTTTTAGAAAGCTAGACATTGCGATAAGTAAGGAGTCTTCTCATGAGTCTGTCTGACCAAATTCTTGTGAATCTTTAGTATACCTATTTCTTGCCAACCAAAATCATAGTCTTTAGTAAGATTCAAACCATAGCTTTCTTAATGTCACCCAATATAGAAAAAATGGCATAGATGATGTATCATATACTGAGTTAGGTGTTGTGGTCCTTCATGGTATTCTCAAAAGGATGAGCCTAGAATCTACTTCCCCCGTTATGGAGAAAGTTGTTGATAGTGGCCTTCTTGAAGCTGGTGGTTTCCCAAATGTAGTTCCATGTCTTGAAATGGTTTTTTCTTGTGCCAACCCTTACCACCTTGAATCTCATGAGATTCAAACTTCTGGTGGCTCAGTAACTACAAAAATTGACCTCAAGATCGTGTCTCAAGTTCTCAAGCTACTTGGTCAAAAGAAATTTGTGAATATAGCTATGAAGTCTAAGTGGGATTGTTTTTTTGACAAAAGATGATGGTGCTTGAGTCTTATTAAAGATAAAATTGTTGTTGCATTTAAGAGGAAGGGTAAGTCTAGACTCCCCTCACTCCTTAAAAGAGGTCATTTTAAAGATGAAATTTTTCGTGCATTTACTCTATTGCATTGTGTTGTAGTAAGTGTTGAATAAAAATAATTCCCCTTTTGGATGTGTGAGTTCATGATAGTCATTTACAATGATAATCAATACAATGATTCGGTGTAGTTAATCAGCCAACATTTACATGAACACCAAACTAATTATAGATGAAGGGAATCTTTCTATATGTGCTCATTATTGATATATGTCCTAGCTAGCAGAGAAATTTCCTAGCCCAATTTACAAACCCTAGAGTCTCCCATGGCAGATAAACTTGCATATGATTACTTCTGACAATTGCAAAATAAGGCGAGAATGAAGTCTTTGCATCAATGCCACATTTCTATGGGGTGTGATTAAGAGGATTGAAGGGTCACTAGAAAAGAGGATTTCTTCCAAAGCTACAACCTTGGTGAATTCGTATGACAATTGCTTTATTCGGTTCGACAAATTATCCTACTTGAGGATTGGGGGTTTTGAAAATGTCCCATGTAAATTACCTAAGTATGTTTATGATTATTTTGTGTCCTTGGAAGTGTGCCACCAAATGGAAAGAGTAAATGTCAAATGTGTAGATAATATGATGAAAAAAGGATTATGCATTTCTCTGATGGATTTCTCTTGCAAGAGAGATGAAGTTGCCAAGAAGGCAAAGAAAATGTTATCGAAAATCAATTTCCAATTTCTATTACAGAGCCCTGAGTATGACAGTAAACGCTTTATTCAAACTAATTTTCATGGAGGAAAAACATACTGGCATCATATAGGATTAGAAGATTATTGGAAGGATTACCTAGATGAAAGGGCATAAAAGAGATTACACGAGGTTGACCCTAGATCAAGTTAGGGCTTTTAAGTTACCTCTTTCTATTCCTAAAGATTTGGTTGATGATGGCTCAGAAATGGTCGATGAAATTTATCAAAATATTGTTCTTGGATCTCTTCCATAGTTCTCATGGTCAAATAAGAATTCCATAGACATAGAGAATAGAACCTCTCATATGGTAGAAAGGATAAAAAATTGGATAGAGAAGAAAGAAAAAACTTGTTTCAGTTCCTTTGCATCAAAGGGGAAACCAAGCCCAAAATAAAGTGCATCTCAAAACCTTAATGTTCTGAAGTTCCAACCATTTCAACCCTCACTCCCCACAGAAGTAACTCTCAATCTAGAGGACATGGAGATCAACCAAAGGGCAGTAGGGCAATGTGAAGTTAAAATCCATCTACAAGGAAGATGCACCAACATCATCTAATGGAAAAGAAGAGAAAGGAACTATTGTTCGTGTTTCTCCAACACCTAACAACATGTTAACTATTCCAAGCACTGGCCAAGAAAATGATTCCTTTATCTTCCACCAAATCAATGGAGATAACATTTCCAATACATTCTTTGATAGTTCATATTTCTCTATGCTTGGTGATTCAACCCCTTCTAATTCTATACCTCCACCACCCACTAATGCAATAGCCAACATCCCTAGCTCTTTAGTTGTTACCTCTCCCCTGTGGCTAAAGAAATTTGTAGAGGAAAAGAAGAGATGTCCTTTGATGTTAGATACAGAAGTGGACACTATGGCTAGATTGTTATAGGATAGCCCCAAACACAAGAAGGCCAAAAGAATGTTGAGAATAATTATCGACCCCAATTCTTAAAGATTGTAGACCCTATTGGAGACAACAATAAACATGAAGTCATGAAGCCAGACTTCATCTTAATTAGAGTGGATATGGTTTTGGCTACTATCGAGGGGGACATTTATTATGAAAAATTCTTTGTCGATGAATTACTAAAAAGTGTCAACCTTGAGGTGCAAAAGAACTTGGTGCTACCTCTTGTTGTTTTAAATTAATGAAGCAATTATCAATAATATAAATGAGAATGAATCTGCCATGTGGATAGATGTGCTAGAATGGGAACTCTCTGTGATCAATGAGCTAGACACCCATATAAGATCAACAATAGCACAATTCTAATAAGACCTCAATGAGTTGAAGCATCACTTGTCAACTCCATAAATAAACATATTTGAAAATGGAGATAAACTGCGCAAAAGCACTGATGTAGCCCAGAGCTTCAAGACAAGAAGGGATAATGAGATGTTTGTAGAAAGGGTGAATAAAAAGACATTAGAGACTCTAAAGAACCTATCATCCTACCTTCCATCCTTCAAGAATGAAATTGATAATATACACCCAAAGATCATAAAATCATATAGGAAGCTAAATAAATACAAGCTAAGGGTCAATATCACAAGAAACCCTAATGCTAAATCATTAATGTCAATTGTCTCCAAATACAGGGCATATAAAGAAAAGGTGTTTGCACAAGCAAGGTAGGAAGCACCAACAAATGATGCAACAGAGGAGGCACTGAATGGAGGGCGAGGAGCTAAGGATGAGGGGTTATCATTATTAATTATAGCTTGTTTTAAGATGTTTTAATGTGTATTTCATGGTTGGGAACCAAAAAATATTGGCTCTAGAGGGTCTTTGTCTTATTTTATGTTATGACTTTTAAGTTTTCTTTAAGAACTATTATCTTTAAAAGGTCGTTAGTTCCAAAAAGGAGGTTGCTTCTAAGTTATCTATGTATGTTACATAGAGAGGCTATGTAAAGGACTTTTTTTTATGATGCACTATTTTGAATAGATATTAATGAAAGACATCTAAAAAAGTTTCATAAATTGTAAACTTTGTGTTATGGTTGATGGATTGTCTAGTCTTCCTATGTTGAATACTTAGCTATTTGGATAATATTTCTTTGATATATGTGGAAAATGGCTTTAAAAGGATAGATAGATAGATTGATTGATTGATTGATTGATTGAGAGAGAGAGGGGGGGGGAGCGGGGTTGGCTTTGAACAAATGGAACAATGATATTTTGATGTAGAATCCTTGTAATCTATTTGGTTACAATTCTATTATGATTTTTACCTTTTAAAGCTTGCTAGTTAAAAGCTCTACCTTATTTTCTTTCTGGTTCAAAGCATAGGTAGTTTATATTTTTTGTATATTATTAGAAGGTAGTTGAGCCTAGTAAAATAAGCAGAGTAGGTGTAAAATATCATCACACCTAGATTAACTATTAGTTTCTAGTACATAATTTTGCATGTCGTTGTCACGATGTCTGTCGCTGCCGCTGTCGCTGCCACGTGGTTTCCCGCCCAGCGGTTTGAATGTTTGGATGTTGCAGCCACACCTGTTGCCAGTGATCCATCTGCAAGCTTGGTGCCTAGGTCCGCTTTTTCTACGCCTGGGTCTTCTTCTCTGGACTCTTTAGGTGCTGCAAAATCCACCGATTTGGGCGGTGTTGCTCCTGCTTCGGCTGGTGTTTCAGTGTCCTATGTTGATATTGCGGCTTATGAAGTGGGAATCCATGGCCCTGCCCCTATTGGTAGGGGGGGTTCCCAGTCTCCTCTGGTGCAACCGATTTCGGTATGTAAACCCATTAGGGTTAAACTTGATTCTAAAACTGTGGATGAGATTGAAAAAAATGCTAATGATTTCTCTTCTCATGCTGTTATTTTTCATTTTAGGGGCTTATGGCCCTCGCTCTCTGATTTACATGCTTGGACCTCCAAGCATTGGGAACCCATTCTATCTGATGTGGTTGAAATTTACCCTGTGGCTAGGGGTTTTTTTATTGTTAAGTTTGAAAATGCGGAAGATAGGAAAAAGATTGTGTGACAGTTGCTTCACTTGGGATGAGCGTTTTCCCCTTATGGCCAAACCTTAGTATCAGGGGTTTGATCCTCTCTCAGAGACATTCAATAAAATACCCTTATGGGTTAGGTTGCCAAATCTTCCCCTCCACCTCTGGTTGGATTCGATTTTGGAAACTGTGGGTGAGGCTTTAGGAGACTTCCAAATGGTGGATTCGGACTCCTTTGAAATTTTTAAGACTACTTATGCTCGTATTCTAGTGGAGATTGATGTTTCTAGGGGTCTCCCTGACCAGATTGTTTTGGATTCCCCTGTGGGCTCTTAGATCCAAAATCTGGATTATGAGAATATTCCATTCAAATGTAGGAAGTGTCACAAGACGGGACATCTGGCTACGCGGTGCGTATCTAACAAGATCAAATCAAAGAAATTGCCATCTTGGTGGGCGGGGGCCTCTGACCACCACTATACGGTTCAAAAAACCTCTATGTATGGGGGCTCGACTTTGAGCCCGTCTCAGAATGATCATGTTGTGGTTGATGCTTCAGTTGTTGCTTTGATTGCTTATGATGTTGTCTTTGCTGCTAGTGGTGTTGGTTCTGATGTGGCTCTGGCTCATGAGGTTACTGTTGTCCCTTCTGGTGCTGCTCCTACTTCCCCTGTCCAGACTGCTGATGCTGCCCCTGTCCAGTCCGCTAGTGTTGTCCCTGATTCAGTAGCCTTATCCACGGATGCTGCTATTTTTATTGCTCCCTCTGTTGTCTCTGGTTCCGTTGATGTTGTCTTTGGTCCAGCTGATGCTTTGGGGGCTGGAGCTGCGAGATCTTCTGCGACCTACCCTTTAGTGGGCTTGTCTAGCTCTCCTTTGGCTTGGCAGAAGGATGTCGGTAAGGTGGAGGATGGATGGACAACAATGAAGGGGAAAAAATTTAAACCTTACACTCCTTTTGATATGAACTTATGTTCACATAAGGATGCGCAAAAATGTAAATCTTGATAGCCCTTGTTTGTTTTTGGTTTGGGCTTCTGTCCACTTGGTAGGAACGTTGGTTTGTTCCTGTGGTTTGTTTGGTGGGGCACCACAGTTGTTTTGGTCTTTAATTGCAAAATCTGTTTATGCTATTGTATAAAGTTTCGGGTCCTTTCAAAACCTATTTTTACATAATCTAAACTATTAGTTTCAATTGTCACTTATGTGGGTGAAAGAATATAGAGTTAGCTAACAAATTTGTTAACTAACAATTGGTAATTGGACAAGAACAAGCTAATGCTAAGTTTATTAAGTTTTTTAACTTGAAAATGTCACATTATTTAGTAAAGGGTGATATCTAATTTGAACTTTTCAACACGTTAAAAGCTTAAATCTATTTTTCAATTCTATAGTATAATATTAATTTTGTGGAAAAATGCAAGTATAATTATTAGAAAATCAATTGATTTACAATATACATAACAAAATTCTCTCATTTGTGCTCCATCGATAGCATTTACACCTCTTTTCAAAATTATATATATACGTCACAAAAGTTTATAATTTTTTTTATTTATTAAAATGTTTTTTTGTTCGATAAATAGTTTATTTTATTTATAATAATTAAAAATTTTACATCATATCCAACTGCATCGAAAGTCTATTTTGTATCCCAACAAGCTACTACTACCCTATGCCACAGACCTACAACTACCCACACCAAAATTCACCCATTACATGCCCTCGGCCATGAACGACCATGTCTATACAAAAACTACCCAGACACTCTGGATCCCAGTACTCAAGTGACCATACACGATATCAATGACCTCTCATATAGACAAAGTCATTAACTATGCCATATCCAGTCCACGTAAGTGGCAAGCATCATCTCATCTTCCATCTTAGTCTATACTAGCACTCAAGCATGGGTGAGGAACCACATCTTATTAAGTTTATTTAAATACCCCTTAATTATATTAGGTTATCACTTGATTACAAATACTTACAATAAGTTATCCTGGCAGCCACTTGTGGGCCCCAACACTTATTACAAGCCACCCCCTACTACATATCTAGGTAAACTACCCTAGGCTCACAGATCTCACATAGATCACAAGATGATAATAATGTCCCTCGGGACTGTTCCACAAAATAACAGGAACACACTGGTTCTCACATAACCATAATATCACAAAACACTTTCCAAGTGTTCACAAAAGAATATACTCCTGATCCCATGGATAGGACATAAAAAATTCAACACCATATTCCTCTATATAGAATATGAAGCAAATCACAGAACAACATGAGCCCAAATGGTTAAAACAGGTGATGATCGAAATACACACACACACATCAAAACATAATACTGAAAACAGATCCAACTGACAATCACCCCGGCTTATGTTTTCCCCCTAGGTCTTTTAGAACCCGATAACACAATAAGCACAAGAAGACACTTCAGAAACGAAGAATACAACACTCACACCATAGTAAACTGAAATTGATCTATAAGCATTTTAAATTCTATTTTGATCATAATTAAATCCAAGTATAGAACACATAAAACTGCTAAAAGAATCTTAATCATAAACATCACAATAATGCCATAAATAAAAGAATATTCCCTATGTACATCCTATGGACTCAACAAAAGAAAACGCCCAATTTCATTACATGCACTTCAATTTTTCAATAATTGATCATTTGAAAATAAACGTATTAAGAGAAAAACATATCCTAATGTAAACATATATTTAATTATATGTAACCTTATATTAACACATCTGAAATCTAATAGTATAGACTAAAGATGGATTTAATGTATATGAACAAAAATGATTTATCTTAGCATTTTCTCTATATAAAAAAAATTATTAAACTACTCCAATAAACTCATCCCACAAAGTTTAACGAATCTAAATTTCACTTTAATAATTAATAAATTTATATATATACAAATATATTCTATTTAAATATATACAATATGTATATATAAAATTTAGTCATTTAATAAAATCCCATATATTGATTATATGGCACAAATTATCATTCAACAAACAAATCTTAAAATTAAATTTATTTAATTTAGAAAACATTATAAATATAAAATTAAAACTTAATTTAATTTTAAATAAAAACTAAATCTAAAACAAATTTACTAAAATTTTAATTTAATAAACAAATCAAAAAAAGATAACGGTGGGGGACATGGCGGCCCCACCGCCCCCCCTTCCGTGCGCAGGGCACAGACCTGCACACGACACTATCTTGCACAGTGTACCTGCGTATGGCAAGTACCCTGTGAAAAGGGTAAGTAAATTACTTTTTATATATTTTTTAAACTTTTACAAATGCCAACTCAACTATGTTTTTTTTATATTTTTATTTAGCAATGCATTTTTAAAAAGATAGGAATAGCATAAAAAAATAGACATAATTATACTGTGACTCGGCTCCCCATGTTCCAATTGGGGTTTCATACATTTGACACATCAAAATTTGAAACCAAAAAAAAAAAGAGATGCACGCTTTCACAATCTAGGGTTTGTGGGAGCTGGGTATGTTGGCACCGCCAACCTTGCTCACCCTTAGTGTGTTGTCGTTCATCCTCTATGTTGGTTCCATTATCTTGGGGCCCTGCCTCGACCTCTCGCTTGCACCATGTTCCTTCTCCTTCCCCTTCTACAGTTCCTCGATCTGGTTCTTTGAATCCATCCACCATGTGGCTCCTCATCACCAACCTCCGAAGTTCTCCAATAGTCGATATTTTGGTGTTTCAAAAATGATTTGTCAAAATATTCCTTGCTAAGTCTAGAGGTTATTACTTGCTCCCAATCCTCAATTACTGACACATAACTTTTCACATATTCTTGGCCTTCGTCATCCTTGCCACCCTATTTTCTATAGCATGGTAAAGGACAAAGGGATAAAGATGCACAGGGTATCCTGAGACATGTATCCAAATCCCTCTGTGTTCTAAATCCAATGCCCAACTCTATCATTCCTCGCAAACGCACCGCACCAGCACCCTACGAAACATTTTCACATTATTGAAATCTAATCCCCATGCGCAAAACAAAGAGGAAATATCTGTGTTGATGTGCCATTTATATTCAGCCAGCACAAAATCTATCCCCGGTAGTCCGCGCAACATAGTGAGGAAGAATGGATCGTCGATTGTGAACACATTCTTCAACCTCTCCATCGTGACTCAGCCCCAAAAGGCCATTTGTTGTTTTGAGGCATCTAGATTGAAATTTGCCTCCATTATCAAACCTTCTCTGTTACACACCAATATCTCCAATGCAAATAGAATTCCATCAAATTCCTTTTGTAATTGTCAGGTACTCAAACAGTGTGAGCATTTACTCACAGTCCTTTCGGCGACCCCCAAAATGTCTGCCACCTTCCTTGGTATTAATTTTGCATCACATCAGCACATACCTCGCCTCCATTTCAAAGTCCAGTGACGTCAATGCAACACATCACCCCTTGCAAGCCAAGTCACGTCATTGTCCCACATGTCTTTATTTGGTTGTCCACCACATCACCTTCCTACTTGCTAAGGTGGTAATTCAGAGGCTAGTTTGGACAATGTGTCTACCACCATATTGCCTTCTTTATAGATGTGGGAGATTTTAAAATTGTAAAAATTCTCTAACTTCCTTCTTATCATGGAGATGATTTTATCTATTTTACAAACATGGGATTTTCCCATAGCAATGGTGTTTACTATGATCTAGGAATCACCCTCCAATTGTAGTTGCTCCACTTGCATACGCTTTGCCATTTCAATTGCTAGTAATGCAACATAGGCTTCCGCTTCGTTGTTGGTTCCATTGTCAATCTTTTTGGATTTGGTTGCAAGAATGTTCCCAGAGCTATATCTTGCAACACAATTGAAACCTGGTCGGTCGGGGTTTCCTTTGGAGGCCCCATCAAAATTGACTTTGATCCATCCTTTTGTTGGGCCCTCACATACCACATCTTCTCTCCTTTGCCTAGTTGGATCAACCAGTGGCAACCCATTAACAAGCCTATATTGGAGAAGATTCCACTTCCTTTGTAGAAGAGTATCTGCAAGGCTGAAGGGATACTTGAGTGGATTTTTTCCTACGCATGCAAATTTGACTAATTAATATATGTTGTTCTCAATTTTTATACATAAGCTTTCCACATTTCTTTTTGCCTTGGAAGATCCGGTGATTGCACTCTTTCCAGATTTCCCAGACAATGGTGGATGGGCAAACCTACCAAATACAAGAGAAAGTTGATTTGTGTTTTGGATCACTCCACAATGAAACATCTCCTTCAGGGTGGTTATAAATGTTTTGTGCATATTAAGGTTGTTCAGAACATAGCTCCAGCTCATAGCCACCATCTTACAATGAAGCAGGAGGTGATCAATGGTTTCTTCTTTGTCTTTGCATAACACACTCAAAAGGACCATGATAACCATATCTCATTAGTCTTTCACCAATAAGAATATGTCCTTTATAAGAAAGCTGGGAGAAAGTTCCAACTTTGGGTAAACAATTATTTTTCCAAAAAAATATTTGTGGGTTCCTGGGCAACAATCTCGACATTCTCTGCAATTTGGTAGCCAATTTTAACTAAATATTCTCTTTTTTCTTGCTCCACACCAAATTAATTCATCCTTGTCACTTGATAAGAGGAAATTTTTGCTCTCCATTATTCTCCTCAAGTTATTCGTCCTATAGGTTGATGTCTTTACCACCTTTCCATCTTCATTTACATCCTTCTTCCTTGATGATATAGTCAGAGACTTTACATCCTCATTCTACAATTGTTTTATTTTGCAAAGCTTTGTATTGTTCATACTTTGAGATTGCAAGGAACCCCTCAAAGAGTCTTCCCAGAATTTAGCCTTCTCCCAATTTTCCAACTTCCAAGTCAAGTGATCAGTAATAATGTGCCTACACGTAAGCATGAAGTTCCAAATGGATGATATGTTTGGTGGATCTAATGTAGTGAGTATTCTATCCTCTTCTTCACTGTCCAAATATTTATGCACCATAATTCTTGCCCATTTTTACTACAGATTCCTATACATCATCCAAATAAGTTTTGCCCCCGTAGCTTCATTCATCAAGTTCCATCTTCTGAGACCCACACCACCTACCTCTTTAGGCTTGCAAATCTGATCCCACGCCACTAGGGATATCTTGTCTTCCCCCTAGTTGTCATTCCAAAAAAACTTTCTCATCTTTTGTTCCACCACCTTGATAATTTTGGTAGGTAACTTCATGCACGTCATGGAGTAAATAGGGATCGCCGAGATTACTGATTTCAATATGATAATGCGTCCAGCCAATGATAACCATCTACTTTTCCATCCCTTCATACTTCCAATACACCTATCAAGTAGTTTGAACCACAAGCATGCTCTACTAGCACCACCAAAGAGTGGGAGACTTAGGAATTTCTCATGTAGTTTGCCCATTTTCACTTGGAGAATTTTGCGTATTGCCTGCCTTTTTCTACTTTCAGTATTGAAAAACATCACTTTCAATTTATGCCAATTTATAGCTTGACCTAATATTTTACAATACTTGTCAAGAGTCCTTTTCATGCACCTTGCTTCTCTTAGAGAAGCCTCCCCCATAAGTAGAGTATCATCCACAAATTGTTGGTGTGAAGAAGCATCCATACCTAGAGAAATGCAAATCCCTTTCCACTATCCTTCCTACCTTCTCTTAGTAATTAATATGCTTAGGAATTCTGCCATGATGATAAAAAGGGCAGGGGAGATTGAATCACCCTGCATGATACCTCAGCTGGACTCAAAGAATCCTTGTGGGCTTCCATTCACGATAACAAAGAATCTCGGAGTGCCAAGGAAACTTCTTATCCATGCAACCCATTGTTTTGCAAATCCAAAACATCTTAAAACTTGGTCCAAGAAGGTCCTATTTGCATGGTCATATACTTTCCTTATGTCCAATTTAACCAACATTCTCTCCATCTTAGCTTTTCAGACAAAATGAATTGCTTCATGAGCAATGATGATACCTTCAACAATCAATCTCTGCGAAATTTAACCACTTTCTTCATCAGATGTTATGAATGGTAGGATGGATTTGAGTCTATTCGACGTCACCTTTGTAATAATCTTATATACTACGTTGCATAAAGAAATTGGTATGTAATCATCAAAGGTTCCATAGGACTCCTTCCAAACAAAGGCAATAAATGTATTGTTGATGTCATTACACATATAGGAATTGGCACAGGATTCCTCCACAACCTCCAATAGATCAAACTTTATGATCTATCACATTTTCTAGAAAACACTCATTGGAAACCCATCTGATCCCGGCACCTTATCCTCCCCAAAGGAAAACAAAGCTAAGTTCACCTCTTCCATTGACACTGGTTTCAACAGGTCTTCATTCTACTCACTGCTGACAATTCATGGAATGATATGCTCAATTCCATCCAAATACATCTCCTAATATTGGTCTTTGTTCAAAATTTGTGAGAAGTATATGCATGCTTCCTTATTTATCCCTTCCCTGTCATATATGATTACCCCATTCTCATCTTTGATGTGATTGATTATGTTCCTAATGCATCTAGCCTTTACTAAGGAATTTTTAAAAAAATGTATTTCTGTCTCCCGCCTTGAGCCAGGATTCCCTAGATTTCTGCCTCCAAAAAAGCTCTTCTCAAGCAAAGAGCTCAGATATTCCTTCAATAGTTCCTCCTCTGTTTGAAAGTCAAAATCTTTCATCCCCTGTTCAATCACTTTGGGATTTAGAGCTTCCAATTCCTTCCCAATTCTATCTTTCTCTGCAAAAATGCTTTCGAAGTGAGACTTATTCCAATCTTTCAATATTTCCTTGATGAACAGAAGTGTTTTGAAAAAATAGTACACTTTGGATCTGGAAACAAGGGGAGCATCCTAATTGGGACGCTAACGCTACACCTTCCCGCTCTTCATTTTCAAAATCCTATGGGTCTGTAATTGAGAATGGGGCCTCCCCACCGCACGCTGTTGTTGGGGAGTCCTATGTTGTCCTTGGCTTGTCTCTAGGGCTTCCAACAATGGATGCATATGCGTCTTCATTGGATGTTTATGCCAAATGTGGACCTGCTACCGATGTTGGATGTGGCCTCCCTCCTGGTTTATTGGATGCCTCCCTCAGACCCGCTACCCTTGCGTCAGTCTTTGGAACATTGGTTTCAGTTGAGGGATTTCCTAGTGCACCGAACACCCTAAACTGCTAGGATGTTTTCTCCTTTTGCGAGCGTTGTTGGCCTTGTGACTACTACGTAGGGAGTTCTCCCTCCAAAATCTATAGCTTTTGGTGGCATGAGCTATGCTAGGGTTGCCAAGTCTGCTACTAACATCCCTTCTAAGGAGAAAGCTTGACCTATCACTTGTGCCAAGGCCTCCCCTGCGGTGGTTTGTGGTCCTGAGGTGATGGAGAACGTGGATTTCTACTAGCATCATGGTTTGGTCTGTAGGTTTGCAGGTCTCTGGCCCTCTCTTCTAGATTTACATTGTTGGGTAACTGGTTCTTGAGGACCCCTAACTTTTGGTGGCATTGATCTATATCCTTCTACAAGGGGTTTTTTTATTGCTTTGTTTTCCTCTTCTAAGGATCGTGATTTAATCTTGAACAAGTTGTGGGTTTGGGGAAATCATTCCCTTTCTACTAAACCCAAGACTGTTTCTTTCAACCCTCTTACTTAACCACTCAACATGCATTTAGTATGGGTTCGCCTTCATAATCTCCCACTTCACTTCTAGCAGATGTCTTGCTTTGAGGCCATTGGAAACTCTCTTGGTCGCTTCCTCAAGGTAGATGAGGCTACTGCTAAATTAGGCCATTCAACTTTTGCTTGTATCCAGGTTGATATGGATATCTCCACTCCTCTTTCGGGGGAGGCAGTGCTTATGGTCGATGAGAGGCCATGGACTCAAGCGTTGGATTACGAGGGCCTTCCCTTCCGTTGTCGACGGTGCTTCTCTACGGAACACATGGCTATTGACTGCGCTCTTCTCTGTAGAAAAGGTGTTTCTACTTGGTGGAGAGTTGCAAGTGTTGATCATTTGACAATCCTTGCTTCTAATTCCCCCTCTGATTCTTCCTCTGAAGACTCTTTGTTTGTTGATGAAGATGAAACTCCTACTGAAAATCTGGGTGTTGCTCATACTACTAATCAAAACCAAACCTATATTGCTCGTCTAACTCATGCTTCTTTTGCAACCTTGGATGTTGCCCCTACTACTTCTGGTGCAACCCCCACTGGCATTGTGGCCCTTACATATCCTATTGTTTTTGCTCCTGTTATTTAGCAAGTTTTTGTTGATAATGCTCTGCCTCTTCAGCACGCTGACCCCTGTATTGATGGGTGTCCTAGCGAGGTCTCCTTTGTTGGTGAGCCTAAAGATAGCATCGTCTGGACAGTCGTCGGCCCTGTATTGATGGCTGTCCTAGCGAGGTCTCCTTTGTTGGTGAGCCTAAAGATAGCATCATCTGGACAGTTGTCAATACGTTGACATAGGAAGAACTATTCTTCAAACTCTTGCTCATCTTCTCTTGCCTTGTGCTATGTTTTTTGTCTTTCTTGTCTTTCTAGGTAGCACCTGTTGTGTTGCCTATGTGTTGTTAATGGCATGCTTGTATGCCTTTAGGCTTTGTTTATGTAAGGGATAACCCCCTTGTTTTTGGTTGCTTTAATAATCAAAAACAAGGGGAGCATCCTTCCACAAAGCTTCAACTAAAGGAAGAAGATTAGGATCCTTGAACCATATAGATTTATATTTGAAAGGGGGCTGAATGGGAGAAAATTATTCCTGATAGTAGAGAACAATGGGGTAATGATCAGGTCTTGAGAAAGGTAATATGAGATTTTCAAATGTGAGGGCACCTTCCTCCCACTGCCCTGCAACAAAGAATCTATCCAATCTCTCCACAATGTCTGTGAAACCTTTCCTCCTATTCGTCCACGTGAAATTGCCATATTTGGGAGAGGTTTCCTTCATCCAGCTATTGAAGATGAAATTCTGAAAATCAATATGCACTGCACTAAGTGGTTGTCTTCCCCCCATCTTATTCAAGGACCACCTTGTGGCATTGAAATCACCACCCAAAATAATGAGATGTTGCTCTAAAGTTTGCAGATGTAAACTAATTTGATTCCATACTTCCATTTTATGTCTTGTACCCGTAGGCCCATATATGTTCAATAAAAAGAAAGTCAACTTCCCATCTAAAGAGATAACCAAAGAACTTTGCATTTCATTGGCCCTAAAACTCTGAGGATTACAAAGAACTTCCAAACCCCCAATGCACCCACAACATTGACACATAATCCTTCCCATCTTTACCAAGCTCGTAACATGCCCATAAACCATCTTTATTCATCTATTTTTCCTGCAATAGTACAATGTATGATTTTTCCTGATCCATCATCTTTTGGCAGAGGTGTTGCAGCATCTAACATTCCACGATAGGGCCTTCATGGCTCCTTGAGAAGGGTAACACTCTTCCCGGAATGTAGCTTGATTTGACCTTTGGCACTACCAGCCAATTCCAATTTGAGTCTATTTGACTTGCGCCCCCTTCTGCAATTTTCCCCAACCTTGACTTTTTTATTTTGTCTGTGTGACTCACAGATCTCTTTTCCATAATAACTCACAGATCTCTTTTCCATAATATCTTCCTCATTTGGCCTAAAATCACTCTTAGACCGTGAGAAACCCAGTTTATGTTTGGTTGCACTTTGGGTGGATTCCCCTTGACAAGAAGTCGCCCCAACTTGTTCTTCATTATGAGGTATTTGCTCCTCAAGGGCCACAAAGGGGGAATTTAATGAATCTCTTTCAATAATATTTTGTGATCCTACCCATCCCTTCACCTCATATGTTGGGGGCATGATATCCCACCAAATCTTTGAATGGGCTTGTATGTGATACAAATTTTGTCGGGGAATGAAGAACATCCATGTCAATCGTGTGTTCAAGTTGATGGTGTGGGTTATTGTCCACCACCATAGCCAATGTAGGATTGCATTCCACGTTTAGACTGTTTGAATGCCCACCAACTAAATCTGCATTATTTTTTACTCGTACAAACCAGCAATCATTATCTTCAATATATCCCGCATCCTTCTTCAAGGTGACTTCTAGGGTTTGTTCCTCGTTCCAGCCTTGCCTCGCAGTCCTGAACCTCATGCCACTTCGCTTCACAATTTCCTTTATTAGTCAATAGGTCAATGCTCATAGTAGTCTTAATTGGATTGTAGGGTTTTGATCAATGTTTTTCGCTTATGTGACTTGAGGTGGCATATTTTCCTTAGGGTGCTTATCTCCAACTCTTGATCTTGTTCCTGAGGTTTAAGGTTTGGTTTAATTTGATGCTTTCCCATTGTATCATTTTCAGTAATTGAAATGATTTTTTGGACCAAAACCTCATGCACACTCAACTTCCCTTTATGAAATTTGGAACATTCCCATTCAGTGTGACCATAGCCCTTGCATGCCTTACACTTTTCCACAAATTCTTCAGTCTCTACACTTTGATTCTAGATTCCAACATTTGATAGAAGCTCGATGAATTTGGGGAGCAATTAGGTAGGATTCCAGCTAATGCAAATCCTAGCATACATGCTAAAATTCTTATGCTCAATGCCTTCCCCTACCTTAATAAATCTACCCAACTTATTTCCTATCACTTTCATAGTATCTAGATCTCAATATACAAAAGGTAGGTTGTACAGTCGGAGCCATACAGGAATATCAACTTGTGTCTTCAATGGATTGAAATTGGGTTCCCAATCCTTGAACATTCACCGTCCACCCATCAAATAGGGCCCATTATTTAGAATCCATTACTTCACTTGTCATGTTTAACAAACGATAAAAAAAGCATTTGGTAAGATATTAATCTCTATTTTGAACGGTCAGGTCTCCTTACACCATTTGGTTATTTTTTACATGGCTGCTCATTCACCTACCCACTTCATAACAAAACCTTTCTCTCTCAACCAACTCACAGAGTTATTGCATCAAACATTGTCGACATTGACCGATACAAAGGAGTCGTGTCCAGATGAAAAACGTACCTTGATTATCAAATTTCTAGCTTTGTCTCTTGTCTTCTTGACTACATCTTCATCTCCTTTCAGGCGCCATACTTTCTTCTCGACCTTGCTCCACCTAAAGTCATCTCATTCCAGGAGTTTTGCATATCCATGTCCCATTTTTGGTCCAAACTTCTCAGCCCTTGGTATCCTGTGAAAACCCCTAGGTTGTCTTCTGGGTTTGAGGCCAGATCGCCACCCATATGAAGATTTGTTCGGTCTTATTCTTCTAGGAGGTTTCCAAGCCGATACAGTGTAAGAAGATCGGGCATGTAGCATGTCCTAATCCCCCCACATCCACAAACAATCTTCCCGCCCTACAAAACCCTTCCAACGACTCCTTCCTAACTCGCTTCTCGTAACTCCTAGAACTTACTAGTTTATATATTAAAATGAGTTAATTAAATGTAAAATCTTTTTTTTCGACAACTCTAAATTTCTAGTTAAATAATTATTTAAGTAGATTTTTTAAATTAATATAGGTTAATTATTTTTATTGATTAATTAGAAAATAGATAATCAAACATCTAATTTATGGCAATACCTAAATTGTAAAATAATGAGATTTGGAAGGAAATTATGGCATTACATAAAAAATGATGCATTGAAAACCCCATAATAAGGTATATTTTAGGAAAACCCCAATGCTTAAAAATCTCACTTGATAGAGGCAACTAGTCTCTACTTTAGTGTATAAATTTAATAGACAAGTACACAATTTTATTGAAACATCTACAACATGTTACTTCATTTTTTATTAGTAAATAGCAATGTAGGGATTGCACCCATTGTATTGATAATATATAAGTATTACATTTGTTCATATTTTTCATTGTACTTCGAACCTGTAACAATCAACTAATCTCACATTACATTCATTGTAAAAAAAAACACCCCTTAATAGGTGTCTCAGTCCCCACAAGAATTCCTCTTAGACAAAATGGAGACAACACCAAAGAACCATGAAACATACAACTACTACCTTAAAGAAAAAACAAAATATGACTACTATAAATAAATGTGACAATGGCATAGCACTTGGGCTCATTAACCACTCCACTCACCTATTTGAGATACTAACTTATCTTTTAGTAGCAATCCATACCACAAGCAACATAGTCCTCTTCCTCAACCATTGCCTTATCCATACTTATACAACCCACCTTTTCTTCTCTAATATCCATGCCAAATTCATCCACCTCCTCATCATCATCTTCCAACCCATCTTCCTTCAAATATTTTTTAAACCATCCCACTCCTCCATATAGAACTAAATCCAACATCTTTTTCAAAAAGGGCACTTCACTCAATTGCCAATTTCCTCTATGGAAGGAGAGACAACTCCAAAGCACAAATTAGAGGACACTTCCCAACTTCTCAGCCCTGATGCTTGAGCACATAGTAATCTTTAGGTAGCAGAATCCCCATGTTCAAGACTGCTCTAGGACATCATCCATATCTCACCAAGATAGGATTTCTGGATCAATTTCTGGCACATTGTTTCAATTGTAACCTTAGATTCCTAGTCATCCAACAATGTGCCCGAGAACACGATAGAGAGGTTCACATTTACCCTATGTTGATCTATCTTCAAGAAATCATCTCCCAAAACCACCTCAACCACATATATGATTTCATAATTTGGCTTAAAAAAGTACTTTGGCCTCTTTTCTAACACCTCCCCTAAGAAACACATTCATCGTCTCTTGCTTACCAAATGCAAAGGCATGTCCATCATTTTCTCTCTCCATTCTAAGAACAATGACTCACATCTAACCGACAAAGTTAATAAACAATAGCTTACAACTTTTCCTGTTAAACCTTTCACACACTGCAATCTTGAAAATTCACAAAGTCGCAATCACTTAAATAGCATCCCCATCACCTCAATCCTCCCCATATCTATGGATGATTAATAATCTCAATCTTGGGATAATACTTCATAATTACCACCAACCAAAGTGCATTCCAACAAGTCATGCCTAACATCGTCTTGGCCAGAGAATCCACCAACATCATCCTTTTAACCAGCTACTCAACCCACTAAAACATACTCAACCCCTTGATATAACGGGCTTATTAGCCAATAGGCTTTTTCATTGTGGTCACAACCCATTGCCTGTGACTCACTCTGTCGGCAAAGAGGTGTTTTTCTGACTGCATTCCCTCAGTGAAGACCCGGCCAAAATTGGCTATCATTGTGCGTCGAACACGCGTCCTCCTCAGTCTGCAATAATATTTTGTGATATTTGCCAAAATGCATTCGCCCCATTTAGGTTAAAAACTATTATCAATTATTTCCTGCCCATCTTTATCGCTCTCCTCTTTACCCTTTTCTAGTGACTTATCCTGTGGTTAATTTGATTTACAGCAAAAGTAAATGGGCGGTCAACACGGTTTACTGAGAGAACCCTCCAGAAAATATCACATTCGATTGCCATGACAGCACAGCAAAGCCCACCACCTCAGAAATCACCACCACTAGTTCGTTCCTTCCAGAATACACCACCTCCGCCGACTATAAAATTGCTATGCCTTCTCACCAAACAACCACAATTACAATTCAAACATGAATATGCCTCAGATTGCCTGGGCTTTTTTAACAGAAATTATGTAGAATTGAAACAAAGCGGAAAGATAGCTTGTAAAGCAAAAAACATTCATCAATGCCTCTAAAGCACAGTGCAAATGACATCCGCTTAAAATGCTTAAAATAATAGCATTTTTTAACCTTTTTGTTCCCCTGAATTTACAGTCTTATCAAATGTTCTGATGTAACGGTCCCCCATATGACCCAGCCCTGGCCAAATTTCCACTCAATTATGTACAAAAAAGGCCTGTGCTTCTCCATGTGACTTGGGTGCCAAGTATGAGCCAATGAATGCAGTAGTATTTCCTTTGTTTCATTCTTATATTAGGTGTGCGGTTGATAGGAAAGAAGCTGAATTGCAATAGCAATTTTTTACATATTTATTTCCCCTGATCACCGACCCTTAAAATCAGTCCGAGAAGAGAAGAACAAATTGTAGATTCAGAGGCTTTTAGCCTATTCTTTCTTTTTCTTTGCAAACCTGGTTTTGTGTTTTGCTTGTTACTAGTCAGATGGGCATCACTGTTGCTGGTTCAGGCAAAATGATTCAAGATGTTTAATACATAGCTTCAAAATTTAATAAAAACTTTTGCTTAAAGTTTGTGGCCTTAGGAAGAAGAGTTTGAGATTCTTTGTTTTATAATTCACATTCTAAACTCAATGTATTTGATACGGAGAAATGGAATATAACTATAAGCAAAAGTTGTCAAAAGAGCAAAATTTGTCAATGAATATATAGAATTGATTGGTACCATTGGACAGTTATTTTCAATAATCTTGGACAATTTTTGGATCCATGTTCTTAATTTTTTATTTATGTTGATTGCTAGAGTTGTACCCTTTTAGAGAATATAAAGATGCCTTTTAGAGAAATACCAAATAAATATTAGTCTGCACAGGTTTACTATGAAAGAGGTTTGAAGTTTGTAACTTCTATCATTGACAGCCCTTGGTCAAAATTATTTCAGTCAGTCTGGCCTAGCTCGTGTTATGAGAGATCAGAGAATTTAGGCATGTCTACCAAAGTTGTCCAGTGAGAAGGAGAATTGCAATGACACCAAATGATTAAAGTTATAGAGGTTCTGGGCTTTGTTCCGGGAACTCTGTTTATTTTACCAAGAAAATAAGATCACCATGAAGCAGCAGTTGTATATATTGATTTTGGTTTTCAGTCTTCAAGAGTTTCAAGCATTAGTCCCGTAGGAGGCTGCTCTCCTAATCAACTTTATACAAGTTCCAGTGTAAAACAGTATATTCAATAAGTGAGAAGCTAAACACATTCTCACATCATCCTGAGATAAAAGATATGTTGCAAGCCATCTGCTACACTACATCTACACCACTGCAATAGCAGAAAGCCATTTAATGGGGCAAGGTTCACTTGTTGGCTTATGAACTTGGATTTTAATTGTTAGAAATACCCCACATCTCCTCTAGACCATAGCCCAGCAGATCTAATGCAATTAGTGTACGAGGGAGTGACTGAATCTATTCTAAGATTTTATTTACAGTCCTTTTATTCAACTTGTGTAATGATCATTTGTTGTTCTAAGAAACTTAAAGTCATATTAAACTTATGAAGATGAATAAGCCAGATGCTTGGGTTGTTTCCAAAATGAGTTGGCGAATGCTTTTGGCCTCAATGCACCTTCAAGTTAGCTTGATCAGGTTTAGATCATAAATAAAAAGTTGAAAAATCAGCTTTGTGTTTTAATTTTTGACGCAACACAGGGCAGGAAGAGGGGCCAAGGCACACCTTAATCCAAATCCTCCTTGCAGAGAGCACACACGGAAGCAATACACAACAAGTGAGAGAGAATGCAGAATAGATATGATATATTATTCATCAATCACCTCATATATGTCAGGTTGTAAGGCCTTCCCAGTTAGGGCCAAAACATCAAATTCAATAACAACAGTCCTCCAACATGAGAGGATTCAGAAACTATCTTCTACACTGATACCTCTAACTAAACTACTACCTCCTAAAACTCCTTCCAACGACTACATTTATACAAGAGGCTACCGAACAAGTCGGCCTTCAGATCCATCATCAACGGAAGGAACGACCAGATCTAGGTCCACACGCGTCCCAATGATCGATACCAACATTAACTCCGCGACCACAATTAAATGCACAAGTCGGCCTCAACAGGAAACCAAAATAAACTACTCGGTAAGCAAGGTTAACCGAGCGCCAGGAAATAACCGACCAACTCGGTCAAAGAAGAAACTAAGCAACACCAAGCCAACTCAGTCAAAGAAGGAACTGAGCAACACAGAAAGCTCAAACTTTTTTTTGGTGACACAAGATTGCCAAGGACCCGAGATGCTCCTGCATCAGACACTTGGGGTTGTTTTGAAATGATTCTCCGAATCATGCAGCAAGTACAACCCGAGCTGAATCCAACTCAGATTGTGAAATCCACGAACTGTCTTCAATCGGTTTGTTCTTCCACTTTACTAGATACTCCTTATACTATTTTCCTCTTGTGCTTCTGCCAACTCTATGTTCCAATATCCACTCAACTTCTTCTGTCTGTCTCTTAGGATAATCATTCGGTATTGTCATGTCTTCATTTGATTCATGGTACTCATATAAATCTGCAATGTTGAATATAGGTGATATATCCATGTCATCAGGTAATTCAATCTCATAAGAATTTCCACTATCAAATCTCCTCAATATCTTGCAAGGACCAAATTTTTTTATTTTTAGCTTCCCATATGTTCCAACAAGAAATCTGTCTTTCTTCAAGTGTACCATTACTTCATCCCCAACTGCAAAAGTCTTATGTCTTCTTGATCTATCTGCTTTGTCCTTATATTTCTAATTACTATTATCTAACTTATGTTTCACTTCTTCATGCAATGTCTTCATGAACTCGGCAAACTTTATTCCTTCAGCACTTCTCTTTTCTTCACCAACAATATCCTTCAAATCTGATATACCTCTCGGTTGTATGCCATTAACAATCTCAAAAGATGTTTTTCTAATACTCCTATTCACTGAATTATTGTATGCAAACTCTGCTTGTGCCAACATAGAATCCCAATTACTCGGTTTATTTCCAACTAAGCATCTCAAAAGATTACCCAAACTTCTATTCACAACCTATGTCTGTCCATTAGTCTGTGGGTGAAATATAGAACTATACCTCAACTCAGTGCCCAACTTTTCCAAACAGTCTTCCAAAAGTATCCAACAAACTTATTGTCTCAGTCAGAGATGATACTCCTTGGTAATCCATGCAATCTGACAATTTCCTTAAAGAAAAGATCTGCTATATGCACTGCATCTTATGTCTTTCTACAAGTTATAAAATGTGTCATCTTAGAAAATCTATCCACAACAACAAATATAAAATCATTACCTATCACTGTCTTCGGTAAGCCAAGAACAAAATCCATATTGATATCAATCCAAGGTTTCTTAGGAACAGAAATCGGTATATACAATCCAGTATTCTGACTTACTCTCTTTGCAACTTGACAAATTCCACAACTTTTCACAAATTTCTGAACATCCTTATACAACTACGGCCAAAAGTATTTCTCCTTAAGCAAATTCAAAGTTTTATCAATGCCAAAATGTCCAGCCAAACCACTACTATGTTTCTCCTTTATCAAATTAGTTCTCATTGATCCTCTCGGTATACACAACTGAATACCTTTAAACAACATACCTTCTTGGATGAAATAGTCTTCCCATTTAGTACTCGGTTGATCTTGAATAGGTGCTCTGCACTTCCTCCACGGCTCAGAAAAATCAGGATCAGTCTCATACAATCCTTTCATGTCATCAAAACCAAGAACTTCAATTCTCATCTCGGTATCAAAGATCTTCTACTCAATGCATCAGCAACTCGGTTAGTGACTCCACTCTTATGTTTTATCACAAATGTATAACTTTGCAAATATTCAACCCATTTCATGTCTCTGATTCAACTTATTCTGACTACCCAAATACTATAAAGCCTTATGATCAATATACAACACAAATTCACTCGGTATCAAACAATGTCTCCATTTCTTTAGGGGTTGAATAATAGCATAGAACTCTTGATCATACACAGAATATTTCCTTTTTGCATGATTCAACTTCTCACTAAAGAAAGCAACAAGATTACCTTCTTGACTCAACACAACTTCTATTGCATTACCATTTGCATCACACTCAACTTGAAATACCTTATTGAAATCAGGGAATGCTAACACAAGCAATTCAGCAACCTTCTGTTTCAAAGTCTCAAAACTTTTATCAGCTTCATGTGTCCACTTATATTCTCTTTTATCTCCTCTCATAGTCTCAGTCATAGCATTACAAATTGCACTAAAGTTTCTAATGAACTTTCGGTAAAAACTTGCTAAACCATGAAATGATCTTACCTCGCTAGCATTTTCAGGTGTAGGCCAATTCAAAATAGCTTCAACCTTTTTAGGATCCATTTTCAAACCATCGGCTGAAATTATAAGTCCCAAATACACAATCTCCTCTTTCATGAAAGAACACTTTTTCAAGTTAATCAACAACTTTTATTCTTTCAATCTCTACAGTACTTGTTCAACATGTAACAAATGTTCTTCTTTGGTCTTACTGAATATCAGAATGTCATATAGATATACAATCACAAATTTGCCCAAGAATTTCTTCAAAACTTCATTCATCAATCTCATAAAAGTACTCGGTGCATTAGTTAAACCAAAAGGCATAACCAACCACTCATACAAACCTTCTCTTGTCTTAAAAGCAATCTTCCACTCATCACCTTCTCTGATTTTGATCTGATGATATCCACTTTTCAAATCAATTTTGGTAAAATATTTTGCTCCAGTCAAACTATCCATTATGTCATCCATTCTCGATATAGGAAACTTATATTTCACTGTTATCTTGTTTATTGCTCTAGAATCAGTACACATTCGCCATTCTCCATTCTTCTTAGGTGCCAATACAGTTGGTACTGCACAAGGACTCAAACTTTCTCGAATCAAACCTTTCTGCAACAATTATTGGATTTGTCAGTTCAATTCCTAATTCTCGGTAGGTGTCAACCAATGTGGTGCCTTATTCGGTAAACTAGCTCTAGTGATAAGATCCATGCAATGATCAATACTTCTCTTCAGTGGCAAACCATCAGGTACATTATCAGAAATGATCTCTCTATACTCGGTGAGTATCTTATCAATCTCTTCAAGGATGCTATCCATTGTTTTCTCACTCGGTTTGCTAGGAATCACAGCAAAACATACATCATTCTTCTTCAAATCCTTAACAAACTTTCTTCCTTCCATCAAGCAAACTTTCACAGATGTACAAACACTACTAACAGGTTCTTCAATCAAAGGTAACAAGATTTGTCTTCTCCCATCAGCCCAAATAGTATATTTATGCAATTTCCCATCATATATAGCATGTCTATCATATTGCCAAGGTCTACCCAACAAAATATGACAACAATCCATAGGCATGATATCACACAACACCTTATCATAGTACTTTCCAATTTTCAAATTCACATAACATTGTTCACTTGCCAATAGTGTATGCTCATCCTTGATCCATGAAATCTGATAGGGCTTCGGGTGTTTCAACCTTTCCAACTGCAACTTTGTAATAATTTCTTCAAATGCCAAATTTTCTGAGCTTACACTATCAATGATTATCTTCCACACCTCATCAGAAACTCTACATCTAGTCTTGAACAAACTTTTCCTTACTAGATCTTCCTTATTACTTTCACTCCAAAGTGCTCTACTGACCATCAAGTTCTTTTCTTTCTCAGGTTCATTTGGTGACTCTTCTTGCACCAAAGCATTTCTACTGCTACTAACCTTCTTACTTGCATGTGTACACTCAAATGACCTATGTCCTCCACAATTGTAACAAGTTCCTCGGAATCCACCTCTACTATAACCGCCTCGGTAGTTATTGCCTTTTCCTCTAGCCGAACTTTCACCTTTCCACTCGGTCTTGCCTTTATCCAAATTTGTCTTGTCTTGATCAGATCTATTGTTTTCACCATAGGATCTACCTCTTCCTCTAGGGAATCTACCACCTCTTCCTCTCTGTCTTTGCTCATGTTGTTTGTTCAATTTCTCCTCAGCTTTCAAGGCAAACTGATAAGTTTCCTCAATGTTTTCCAACTTAAACAAACTAATTTCTTCTTGGATGGAAACTCTTAACCCATTCAGGTACCTAGCAATTCTTTCCACTTCATCTTCATCTTCATCATATCCAGATCTGATATCTAATCTATAGAATTCCTCAGCATAATCTTTTACCGAGCTATCTTTCTGCCTCAAACTTTGCATTCGCGTTACTAGGTTAATCTAATAATTACATGGTAAAAACTTGTCTTTCAACTTATTTACCATCTTATTCCATACCTTGATTTTGTCTTTGCCTCTCCTTTTTCTATCCAATTGCAGATGCTCCCACCACAAGGATGCATGACTCTTCAACTTTGTGCTTGCAATCTTCACCTTCTTTTCCTTAGGGACATTCCCATACTCGAAATACTTCTCCATCTCAGTGATCCAATCCACCAACTCATCCGAATCCAACTTTCCACTGTACTCGGGAGGATTGAAATGTGGTGTAGACTTCAGCTTTGTCAAAGCCTTCAACAATCTTTCCTCACCTTGATCCATCACAAGTGCAGGTTTTGCATCACTTTGTTCCTCTTCAATTTCTTCATCACTAACATCTTCAAGATGTCTTCCTCTGCGCTAGGCTGTCTCAACAACTTCTAACCTAGCAGCAAGTTGTCTCAACATATCTGCCAATCCTGGATCTACATCTCACCTCCCACGAACCATCCTAAAAACCCTCTACAATTGCAAGCCAGGTCGCAATCTGCTACCCCAAAACTAATATCAACTAGGGTTTAACAAGAAGGAACCCTCAAACCTAGATTCGCAAATCTAGATCCAGATCTTAACCTTCGCTCTGATACCACCTGACGCAAGGCAGGGCAAGAAGAGGGGACAAGGCACACCCTAATCCAAATCCTCCTTGTAGAGATCACACACTGAAGCAATACACAACAAGTGAGAGAGAATGCAAAACATATATGATATATTATTCATCAATCACCTCATAAATGTCGAGTTGTAAGGCCTTCCTGGTTAGGGCCAAAACATCAAATTCAATTACAACAGTCATTCAACATGCGAGGATTTAGAAACTATCTTCTACACTAATACCTCTAACTAAACTACTACCTCCTAAAACTCCTTCCAACAACTGCATTTATACAAGAGGCTACCGAACAAGTCGGCCTTCAAATCCATCATCAACGGAAGGAACGACCAGATCTAGGTCCACACGCTTCCCAATGATCGATACCAACATTAACTCCACAACCACAATTAAATGCACAAGTCGGCCTCAACAGGAAACCAAAATAAACTACTCGGTAAGCAAGATTAACCAAGCGCCAGGAAATAACCGACCAACTCGGTCAAAGAAGAAACCGAGCAACACCAAGCCAACTCGGTCAAAGAAAGAACCAAGCAACACAGAAAGCTCAAACTTATTTTTGGTGACACAGGATTGCCAAGGACCCGAGATGCTCCTACATCAATTTTCTAAGGAGCAGCCACATTTTGAGTCAACAAATGAGGCACACTTGAGTATGTGAAAGAGGAGCTAGTTGGTAAGTTTTGCATCCCTTGATCTCAGGAAAAAATGCTGAACACATAGTTTTTAAATAGAATTTCTTAATAACCATTCTAAGATCAATTCTTTACAGTAGATCTATATTTACTTTATTTTTCCTTATGCTTCTGCCAAACATAAACACTCTAATGTTCAATAAAATGGACCAGAAATTTGAGAACTAGATGAGGACATTCCCCTAGACAGATCTGCCCCAGATGTTTCCAAACTGACCTAATCTCCATTGCAAATGTGTGGAGGTCACATAACAAATCTTCATCAGAGAGCAGCAGTCAACCAACATTTTATAATCAATCACAAAGGGAAAATAAAAAGAGATACTGATCCAAATATACTTGTACTGAACTCTAATGGACCTACTTTTCAGATACATTAGTTACATTGATCCCCAAGATTGTAAGCTATAACAAAACAGAACATCTAAAAGTGAAAAAAGAAAAACATTATTTTTGGAGAGGACATCAAGGTGATCTAAGAAATTCTTTTAGCTATTGCTAAAAACGCTTCTTTCTTCTTTCCAATTGCTATATCATGCACAGCCCTTCCAGTCAATTATTCTCTTACACTCTGTGTGCCCTTTGCTAGGATTTGGTCTACTTGGCCTGCTGTCAGGTACATGCATATGTTCTATATTCCTATTGAATAAAGAATAAGAATGTAAGAATAGAAAGGTGATAGCTAACTACATATGGATCAAGGGGCACGTTAACAGGACATGTCTTGTTAGGGTGAGAAGTCTTTGGTATGATGATCAATAAGTTTCATGATTAATTAGATATTCATGAATGGAAAGGCTTTGATCTCCAAGTATTACGAGAATATAAGGACAAATAAAATTTTGATGAATTGCAATAGTAGGTACAAATGGAATTAGGAAAAAGCAATTCACAATCAATCTTGGTACACATCATATAGTGTCATGAACTGAATCTTACCTGAGGATTGTTGACATGAATTCTATGTAATGTTGTCAAAATGATGGTTGAATATTTGAAAACTTTGATGTCTAATTGCGTGCTTTGATACTATTTTTCACATAAACAATGTAGATAAAGAAAAATAATTCTCAACTTTAAATTAATATTTATATGTCCATGTATTTATGCAGTAAATAAAATAGTTCCAAGGTAAAATAAAATAACTCTTAACTGATATTTATGGGCATTTTCTAGATAGATGTATTTAAGATATCTACATGAGTTATGACGAGGGATGTTCTATAATGAGAGCAAGTTACGATGTCTCATGTTGTGACTGAGTACATAAAAACCAAAACACAACTAATAAATATGTTATAAAACAACCGAAACCTACAAAATTATGAATATAGCTGACACAATGAAATATAAAAATAAAACATATAAATATAAAACGAAACAACTATATTTTTTTATTTTACTTTGTCAATAATAATAAATAAATATATATTGTAATCTGATTAACTTCTGTTTTACAGAAAAGTTATAAGTATTTTTTAAATATATAGACATACAAATTTTAAATATTTTTCAAATATAAAACATTAAATAAAATTAAAATATATTAAATGCCTACAAATGAAACTATTTAAAAATAACATATTAGTGGATAATATTTACTGCACTTCTCAAAGTGAAAACAAAACAACAGAATTACCAAACTATTGAATGGTGTCTTTTCCAAAAGTAAAATTAAATATTTCATGCAAAAGTAAAATAGCTCTACAAATAAAAAGAAAGTAAACAATGTAGATAATTTAAAATAATTCTTACCAAAAAAATTTAAATTTATGTGTCCATACTAAATAAAATAGTTCTTAAATGTTAAGTAAATAAAATAGCTACTGATATTTCAGAGCATTTTATAGATAGATGTAGCAGGTGGATATATAGTATAAACCTTCAAATATGTAAAATGCTAGTTGCCATCTACTTGAGGCTATAAGCTTGTTGCTGCAGAAATTTTTAATAATCTCGCTGATCCCCTTAGATCCATGATAGTGATGGCTTTCAAGTTTCCTGTAGGTGAAGGCCTTCCAGCGTGCAGGTTACAATAAGTCAGGATATATTTCTTTCCTTATCTTTTTTAGAACAGGTAAACCTGAGCTAAGGGATTGATGGAGAGTGCTTTAGCAGCACCCAGATTTTGCCCAATATATTTGGACAGTCTTTTGAAGGCAAGTATGGTAGATAAGAATGACACATTGCATGCAGTCTCAACATTCAGTTAAAAAAGAATACAGAAAGTGACTGTTCACAGTATGTTACTGTGCATCTGTCTTCTGAAATTAACTGCATGATTTTTTATATTGTCTAACATTTTGGGTCTTTATCAAGGAAGAAATTTGAAGACCATGCTACAGAGAAACACAAAATTTTGGACAATATCAAAATTATGAAGTTGTTTCTGGAAATTTCACTGAGCCTAATCAGTTCAAGCTTGCAGATAAAATATTAAGATGTATATAAAAGTTGATTGCTTACAAATGACTGGCTCAGGATAACTTTGGATGAACCAAAGATGATGAAAAAGTGATGAATCCAGTTTGCAGTTCAGACAGAATGTACTCAACACATCTTAGCACGATATAAATGATAGGGCTCATTTAAAGATATCTTTATAATCAGTGGAAAAGAAATATAAACAGAGTTAAAAATTGGAGAAGAGGATTGTTAATCATGCAGTTGGGGCCTCAAGAAACTTAAAATGACTATGTTGCCTAGGACTCCAAGCATTACATGGATAAATAACTTGGGGCTTTGCACGACAGTTTAGAAGTCTCAATGGGTGAGTGGAAACAATATCAAGACATGCAGACCTCCAAGGCAGATGTGGCCATAGGTATGGATTAAATAAACTAGTCAATTTTAAAATTGACTTAAGGTATAGCAATAATGATATTATGCACCAGCCCACCTTCAGTGTGCTAAACTTCATGGTAGCGATACAGAAATATTGCTGGTTGTAATGGGACAAAGCTGTAACTAAATTTCAAGTACAACTGAAGCTAAAGGTCATAAGGCAAAAGCAATATGAAATTATTTGGGTAAGACATGGTATTGACCATTAGCAGTGACCATATAATTTACACCTAAGATGTAGCCTGTTTTAAAGGAGGTAGATTTTTGCAAATTCATAGGAAACATACCTATGTCAACAAGATTATGAAGATAAATTGTGATTCAAATCTATGACCTACATTTTATTAGCATACGCATCAATCAACCATGTTGTATGGG
The DNA here is from genome assembly GCA_027943335.1 of Chamaecyparis obtusa. Lineage (NCBI taxonomy): Eukaryota > Viridiplantae > Streptophyta > Pinopsida > Cupressales > Cupressaceae > Chamaecyparis > Chamaecyparis obtusa. Next base: position 29,846 of record BSBK01005977.1, on the reverse strand, counting down.
TAGTGATTCTTTTAACTAAAGTGTCTTGCATTTATTTCAAAGCAAATTATAGTTTGACTTTTTTTTAAATCAATTATGCATAGTATGACTATGGATGCATGCATGATTATCAAGCATATATATTTAATTTGTATAGCTACATTTTGTAAGAAGATTAAATTTTGTGATAAGATTGTGTCCTATTTAAGCACCTAATGTTAGAGAGATTATAACTATACAACTCATGGAGCTTCAACAACTGATATCACCTAGCACAATTGTTGATAGATTTTACCATTCAACCTTTTATTGAAGGATGCAATGCAAGCCCCTACATATCTGCCTTTAATTTCAACCAAACTTTGTTGTTTGAATAATCTAACATTAAACTCCTTTAATTTTCCCTTACAGATTGAAATAGGATTACAATATATAGAAAATAGAGTAGAATTCCTCTTTTTTATCACTTCTTGTTGTCAGTGCCTCTTCTAGTTCTACTGTACACAACTTGTACAGATTGCCATCCCTAATTCTTATAGCAATAGTTAATCCTTCCACATCATTTATAACACATCACTTGCAATCAAATAAAATCAATATTCTTGCATCAACAATCTTACTACCCCACAAGAGGCTTTTTGCTAAAGCATGTATATACCATATGCCTTTGATTTTCTTATATGCACCATTGGGCATCTTCAATGAGACATTGTCAATTCCCATCATCTTTTGCTTGCTATCATCTCCAGGATAGACAATCTTTCCTTCGAGTACTTGTTTATATTACAGAAAGTTCAACCACCTTTCTTAGGTTATTGGTCATTGTTGAAACATATTAAAAACAATCACCTGACTTCTATGTACCTCATTTATCATGCCAACCATTTTGTTCTTTGTTCAAAAAATGCAGTACAGTCCCAAAATGAAAACAATTTTTACCCTTTTTCTCCTCATTTATATCCTTAAAATTATTTGGAAAATTGTATTGGGAGGTTAAATTTTGTTTTCACCTCTTCTTTGCCTTACCCTTGGATCCTACTGAAAAAAAGTTGCAGAAACCTCTTCACTGAAACTTGCATCCTTCCTTCTGATTTCTTCTTTAAGAAGCATTGCAACTAATTGTTAAAAGTGTTAAATTAGCTTGAGCAAATGCCTACTGTTAGAAGTCAAATTTAGCCTGAACACTTAAAGCTATTGCCAATCTAGAATATGATGTTAACAAACTCCCAAAAAGTGTCACAACAACATTTTCTTCTGAGATCACTAACCCACATGTTGCTAATTAATTTTTTAGTCTTAAATTGGTTTGTGTAGTCTAATAATTTTTTATGATTCTTACATTTTTAATTGGCAAACCTTATAAATATGGTCTTATACATGCATCTTTTAACCAGAGACAATTCTTCTTTAATTTCTGGAACCTCAAACAACATTTTAAATGTGGCAGCTTCACAGCTTCAACACACTCTAAACAGGAGCTCCTTTTGATGATTCTGCAGTGCTCTTTTTCTCAGAAAAACAAACAAATTAAGGCTTTCTTTAATTCAACAAGCACTCTTTCATCTTGATAATGGATAGTAAACTCTATTAGCACTCTTGCATCTTGATGATGGATCATGGAGTATGATCCAAAATGTTGATGCAAAAACTAACGCACAATCAAAATTGTTTTGAATGGCAGCTTCTTTACTCACAGCTCCTTCATAACTATTTCAACAATTTATGTAGCTCAACAAGACACGTTCAACAATTAGAAATGGAGCTGCTTGTGTTGTTTGAGTCTGCCAGAGCCGCTTTCTGCTCAACGGCCATTTTGAAATTGCCCAGGCCATCTGCCCTGCTGGTTTCAGCCGCTCCTGGGCTGGGGGCTTTGGCAGGGGCACCGAATGCGCCCTCTACAGATGGTGGGCCTATGACGGTTTCACCTATGGGGGATCCAAGATTCCTAGTTGTGGTGGAGGTGGGTCTCCACTGCTGTGAAGGTTGGGGTTTCCCCCCACTTCTATTGTTGGTGGAAAGAGCTATGCTCGGGCTGCTAAATCTGCTCCTTCGAAGGTGAAAGCTCGTCCCATTGCTTGTGCCAAGACCTCCCCTGTGGTGGTGGAAAATGTCAATTTCTACCAACATTGTGGGTTGGTTTGTAGATTTGTTGGTTTCTTTCCCTCCCTTCCAGATCTTTCCCACTGGGTCATGGAGTCTTGGAGATCGTTAGTCTTTGGTAAAATTGAGCTATTTCCTTGTGCAAAAGGTTTTTGTATTATTGTTTTTACTTCTGAGGACAAACGTGATTTGATATTGAGCAAACTGTGGATGTGGGGGAATCACTCCCTCTTGGCCAAACCCCAGATAGCCTCCTTTGAACCTCTTATTGAACCGCTCAACATGGGCCCAATGTGGGTTCATCTCCCAAATCTTCCCCTTCATTTTTGGGTGAATTCTTACTTTGAGGCCATAGGCAACTCTATTGGGTGTTTTTTAAAGGTGGATGAGGCAATGGTTGAGGTGGGCCGATCTACTTGTGCTTGCATTCCGGTTAACCTTGAGGATGTGGTTTTTCATGGTCGAGGACAGGTCGTGGACCCAATCACTGGATTTTGAGGTCCTCCCCTTCAGATGTAGGCAATGCTTCTCTGCTAGTCATCTAGCCACAAATTATTCTATTTCGCGTCGTAAAGGTGCTACCACATGTTGGAATGATGCAAACGATGATCATTTGACTGTCCTAGCCTTCGACTCTTCCTCTGATGACACTCTTCAGGCTAATGATGTCTCCCCCTAGGTGATGCTCCTTCTGTTCCGACCTCCATCCCAATGGATCTGTCTCCACCACTAGTTGATTCAGTCCCCTCTGGTGGCATTAACTCTTCTCCGACTGAAACTGATACTCATATGTTCCAGCCTTGTGATTGTTGAGGTTCAACATTGTCAGCACTCTGGTCCTGTTGATGGTGTTGATTCTCTCTCCGGGGGTCCCACCATCTTGTGTTGGGGATCCTACTAAAAGTATTAACTGGACAGTTGTTCACCGAGGAAGAATCACTCTATAGTCTCTCACCCTACTCCCATTGTTGTGGGTGATTTGTGTACCCATACTTGAAGTGGGTTACTAGTTGTGCTGCTAGTCTATTGTCAATGGTCTTCTCTTGACCTTGTAAATATTTTTTATTTTTACGCCTTCAGGTTGTGGTTTTGTAAGGGACAACACCCTTGTTTTGCTGCTTCTAATAATAAAAAAACAATAAGACATCATAATTAAGAATTAGGCTGCCTTGTCCCATGACTAGCAACTGTCATACAACACAGAAGTTGTCGTCCCAAAGAGAGATGGTGGCTCATCCCGATCGTATAATGACATGGTAGAGGAAAGCTGCCCTATCCGCCAATTTGGCCAAGTCATCTACCAGCATATTTCACTCCCAATATTCATGCAAAATTTTAAATTCCTCAAACTTACAAATCATTTCCCAATATTCATGCAAAATTTTAAATTCTAAATTCCTCAAACTTACAAATCATTTCCCATATAGGCTTAAGCCATTTTCTAAGCTTCCAAATGGGAGTTACACTCTGTCGAATTGCACTTAATGTGATATGGGAATCATCTTCCAAATGCAAACAATTTGCTTTTAGCTCTAAGCCACATTTTAGACCTAGTAAGGCAGCTTAAAATTTGGTGTCATTGTTCGTCATTATGCCCAATAATTTTGATTTTTGACTAAGAACAACTACGTTATAATCATCAAAGAGTGATTGCTCATCAATAACAATATATGCATCAAGAAAATCTGGAACCACAAAGATGAAAGAGAAAATTTCAAGTGAATATTAAAAGATTTAGGCACTGTTGTATTCTGCTTTCTTCAAAGATTACTTCATTGCAACATGAAACATTGACAAATCACAAAAAATGCTAGGTAGAAATGAATCAGTATCCCTAGGTGATACAACTTTTTTATAGAAAGGAATCTGCAAAGAAAATTTTTACCCAGTGCAACTCCTTTGTTCACTGTAGAATATATTCAAGTACCACAGTTACTAAAAGAGAGGAATTCCATTCAGCATCATAATCAGTGCAAATAATGTTTGTCTCTGCTCTTGTCAACGCCTCAATCATTGTGCAGTTTCTGGAGTCTCTGAACCTTCTTCTTCTGATTCATAAACAATTCATCAGTACAAACAATCCAGAGTTTATTCCAAAATGAAATAAATGTGACAGGTAATTTTATTCATTCTGTCAGAATCTTAACAAACTAAACCAAGGAAATTATGAATTAAAAATTATAAGGTGAACTACTAAAAAAGCGTATTGTTCCATGACAAAAAAGACATAAAGGTGAGCATCAGACAATGATTAGAGAGATCTACACAGCACAACAATAGTGAAAAGATTATCTGATGCATATGCAATGACAACACACAAAACCATATATTTCTAAAAATAAGCAAACTACTAAAAATACCTGATTCCCCAAAGTTTAAAAAGCCTGAAATTTTATGCAGCAATTGACTAACAGCTTTTAAAGAGTACTGAATGAAGACGCAAGGTATTCTTCACACCATGGTAGAAAAAATTGGAAAAAATCCAGACTTGGGAAAAAACTTGGAAATGGCTCAGAAAATTTTCCGAACATTACTTACAAAAATATTATTCAGAAACGTGCATATTACTGAATTTAGTTATCATATTTACTGATTTTCTTCATATTAGATCAAAATTAGAGTTCAATAACCATCATAGACCAAAAGATGAGTTCAATGCATATCCATTTCAATTTAATATAAATAAACATTATAAATTACAATTTTGAAGTTCATAATCTATAAATTTCTTCCAAAGCTAAAGCTCAAAGAGTCTGCTGCCATCGTGTAGGTGTCCTTAAACAAAATGGTATGGCTGCATCGTCCTCAAGAAGAGCCTCAATAGAAGCCTCAGCCATAGGATCATGTTAGGATTGCAATGAACTTTCAAATAATGGCTCACCAGCGTCACCTACCCTGTCAAATGTTGTCACTTCCGCTACCCAAGTAAGTAGTCAAATCATCATCAGTGAACACTGTATACACCTCATATGCAACCAAATCTAACTAGAGATCAAAATTATCAAGGTCAAGTGCCTAATATGTCCCTGCCCCTCTATCTTCTTTGGATGCAGTTATAGGTTGTACTACACAAAGACAGTAATTCAAACGCATGAGTCAACATGTTGCACTTTTTTGTGTGAATGAAATATTAAAAAAACCCGATTGTGCTCACAACCTAAAATGCTATGAAGCTAAGCCAAGATGCATTTAACAAGATTTTGAAGATCAAGTATTGCTGCACCAAAATTTTCTCACCAAAAATCTCTAAGGACAATATTTACAACTTTGGAAGGATTTTAGTAAATTTGAAAAAATTAAAAATAAACAGGAACTAAAATTAAACATATATGGCTTTTTACCGAGTTGCCAAGTGGCTCTACTTTGAATGCATGGAGGTGAAGAAAACAACCTTCCCTATATTGCCTTGTAAATTTGTAACTAATCATATCTGATGTCCCTAAGGTTCTCATTGGGGACCATCCTCTCATTAGACATGTTGAGCCCATCCATATCCTTTTTCTCTACTCGAGATGAAGTGAAGAAGGAAAAATTGAGGCTCACATAGTAAGCAACAATATAAATGTGTTGATGAAATTATCACTGCCACCTCCAATCAATAACGCAACAGATGGGTTCAAATTTGTTTTTATTCAACCCATACAAATGATGACCCACTTCTTTGCCCCTATCCATGGCCCCATATAGATGCCCCATAGGAAGTTTGTCCTCATCGACCAACTATGGACCTCTCACAAATAGTTCTAAGGCCTAAAACAAAAAAATGTATAAAAATGAAACTAGAAAATTATAATAAGTCGGAATTTTTTTTAAACTTGAAGTCAGCACACTAAAATATCAAAATAGTACAAAATCTATAAATTGTAACATTATAAAATAAATAAATAAAAACAAAATCTCTTGCCTTGATGATTTTGCCATGCCTATGGCAAATTTATCATAAAAAATGGTCTTCACAACCCTCTCCACTTTGGCCTTCTTGCAATAAGGACTTTCTAACAACCTTCCGCTGACAAACATGCACTTAAGGTTTGGCAATGCGGCTACAATACTTAGCTATCAGATTTTATAGAGCAATCGAGTTGATAATTTTCTCATATCATATGCCAATATGATCTACATATATATAGGTTGAATAAGGCAACTGTGTGCTCTAAAATAGCACTCTCACGGGTTCAATCAATATTCTATGTTTTAGCAATAGATAGTAACAAACTAAAACAAATAATAACAAACTACAAACAACCTATACATGTACTAATAAGAGAGCCCTGAGAACTTTCAAACTTCAGAAGTGCAAGAGGCTAAGTGAAGATATCCGCACATTGTTCCTCTGTAGAGCAGAATTGGAGCTGAATGTTGTTTTGCTGAACATGTTCTCGTATCAAGTGACAGTATAGTTCAATATGCTTGGTCCATTCATGTAACACTTGATGACGAACAAGCTTGAGAACACTTTGATTGTCACAATAGAGTACGAAACCCTTTGAAGTAGGAGAAGGCCTCATATTTATGTTGCAAGCACTATACCCACATTTTTCAAGTGTGATCATCAACAAAAAGCTGTAAGCATTTGTATCCTTTATGACTAGGTGTCATAGGGCCGAACATATCAGTATGCACCAGTTGCAAAGGTCGACATACACGATGCTCACTTGGATAGAAGGGTGCTCTACGTTGTTTTCTAGCAATACAACTAGAACAAACAACACTCGACTTCTCGAGTGACGGAAGCCCTTTTACCATGCTTTTTTGACTAAGCAAGTAATTGGTGCTCAAATGACCAAATCTACGATGCCAAAGCATAGCAAGGTCATTGTCCTTGGTCACTGAGGCTTGATTATTAGCAGTTGTATCAAGCCTAAACATTCTACCAATCTCAAAAGCACTGGCAACAACCTTTGCATTTTTAGACTTGTATTTGATAAGACATCTTTTTATCCTGATTCGTATCAAATTCAATCCTAAGATTATGATCAATAAACTGATTAACAAAAAGATATTTGGTAAGTCCTAGCACATACAAGACATTAGTAAGCCTACAAATATGTATGCCAAACCTCAAAGAGATGTAACCCATACCTTTGATGTCATAGGTGGTATCATCTCCAAGAGCGATTGTACCGCGATGAGGCTTCCATGTGCAAAACCACTTCTTTTGTCCAGTCATGTGCTTGATAGTATAGGAGTCCACATACCATATTGAGGTTGATTGTGAACCATCTTCTAAAGTGTGGATTGAAAGCATGTATTCCTTGTCTGGAGAATCTTCTACTTCAGCAACATTGCTTTGTTGTTTCTGTTTGTCTGCTCCCATCATGGTTCGCCACTTGGAAATGGTTGCTTTTGATGTGATTTGTTGGATGATCCTTTGTTGAAGGAGTTGTACCAACAATTTTTCACATCATGTCTCTTTCACAAATTGGACACTTCTTCTGCAGTCTAGATGAATTACCACATTTGGGAGGTCTATTGCTTCATAGGCTTCTTCCCTTTATGACGTGTAGTAATGGCATGATCCTCCTCACCATGTTCTTGACTTCTAGACTCTTTCTTTTGAAGGAGATTCACTAGCTTCTCAAAAGTAGGTGTCATTTTTGTGACATTCAAAGTTGTCACAAACACCTTGTATCTGGACGGTAGTGACCATAGAACAATAGGCTCCAAGAAAGCATTATCAATTGTTTCTCCCATTTGCTTGTATGGAGGCTCTCAGCTCTGCAATCCTTTTGAGAAAGTTTTCCAATTGTTCTCCATTCTTCATCTTTAGGTTGTATACCTAAATCTACAAATTTAGGATCCGATACTAATTCTTCACCTCATACACTGTCTTGAGCTTGTCCCATGCGTCTTTGGTTGTGGACAAGTCGCAAATAAAGGGCTGAACATCTTCCAACACACTAAACAAAATGATCAATTTGCCTTTTAGATGGTTTGATCAAATTTATTTTGTTTGTCAACATCTATCTTATGTCGTGTTGTGGCACCATTGACCACATCCCAAATTTCTTCAAACTCAAGTTGCATTTTGAGTTTGGTCTTCCATGCAGAATAATTATATCCGCACAGTAGTTGAGAATCAAACAAAAAAAAAAATTGGAGAACTACCTGCCATTCTGTTAGCTAGATGTTGGTTTTTCATTTCTTGTCAATAAAAAATCTTAAAAAATATCGTCCCCTTTAAAGAGTTGAGAGTTATATAATTTGGTTTAAAACATAGGCTTACATTTCTTTCCTTTTGTTCCTAAGTTTTAAAAATTAAAAAAAGGCTTAGCTATGCAAGTGATTCTGCATTAAGAAATCCATCCCACAATCCTAAGACACTACGAAAGCACATAGTTAGAGTTATCATATGAAAGGCCACCATATTAGATTTCTTATCGCTTATTACGTGTGCAACTCGAAGCCGAAACAAGCTTCAAACAAGCTAGACAATATTCCAACACTGGTCGTGGCCTCTTTTTGTCTCTTGGGCTCTTATCTCTTATTACATGTGCAACTCCAAGCCGAAATAAGCTTCAAACAAGCCAAACAATATTCCAACACCGGTCCTGGCCTCTTTTTGTCTCCTGACCCCGACATCAATGATTCTCATGTTTCGCCAATTCATATTAGGCGGCTTCACTAATGTCGTCATTGAGCAAGGTGACAAATAGGATCTGGGATCCAATGTGGAAGAGGAGCAGCCGAAGACCATTGAGCATATCCACAACTTGGAGCTTTTTCACAGGATTCAGAATTTCCAATACGATTAGCCCGAATTTGCCCTCTTCACCGAATGTGCCCCCAAAGTGACCGACAAACTTGGTTTGAAGCTTTGCACGAACTCCTATGCTTGGCCTCACCCACAATTTCTAGGATGCGGCAACCACCACATTGAGCTCTTTGACTTCTTCCAAAACAATAGTTGTGTTGAAATTCAGGCTCTAGGCAACCAGGGGAAGAGAAATGTACTCCTTGTTGTCGGGATAATTGTATGTACAGATTATTATATTAGTAAAGTATTATGTTACTCTCGGTCGTTAGCGACCGAGAAGTTAGACAGTCACGTCATGACGTTTCGGTCGTGGCCCTTTGGGTACTTTATATACTCTCTCGGAGGTTGGACATAGGAGATATTATTGTATGATCATCACGATGTAAATGTATTTGCCAGTTTGGAATGATTAATGAAAGTATTTATTATTCTATGATATATTCTATGTTCATTATATTTCCTATACTGTCTGTGCAATACTAAGTTTACCCCAGCGGGCAAACATCTGGCGCCGTTGCCTAGACGTACTCGGGAAGAGAGTTGAGGGAAGGATTTATGCCCAATGTCTTAAATAAAGATAGAAATAAAAAGGCACGAGATGATGAAGGGGAAGCCGCACAGAAGGCTTTGATCTCCGCGCAACAGCGTGAACGTCGGTGTAGGCTGAGGCAACTTGCCAAAGACCAGCTTGCCGGAGGGTTGCCCGAAGGGAACCCCGGAAGTGGTACGGAAGGTGCAGGGGCCGACTGGGAATCGTTCATCTCACCGGAACATCAGAGAGTGCGGAGTAGAGAAGAACTACTCGAAGAAACACGACTTAGACAAGTCTTGCTTCAAGAAGAGCGAAACCAGTTTGAAGACTTGAACCACACGTGGCGTGCGAAGGAAGGGAACTATGAAGGTGAGCGCATTGCCAAAGGCACACGGGAAGGTACGACCGAAGGCACATGGGAAGGTACGACCGAAGGCACACGGGAAGGTACGACCGAAGACACACAGGAAGGTACAACCGAAGACACACATGAAGGTACGACCGAAGACACACGGGACACGTAGGCGAACCCGCCATTGGAGCCAACGACTCCACACAATACGGTTCCACCCGCTACACAGATACAAGTACCATTAGTAATCGGCCAAGGGAACGTGGGTGCCGGTTCTAGCACAGGCGGTGCAGGAGCACAAAATCCACCGCGCACGCAACAACCAAAATCAGCCCGACCAACCATGGCGGCACATAAGGAGAAGTTGCCAAAATTCCACGATGATGGAAAGGACGATCCAGTACAGCATTGCCGTACGTGTGAAACCATCTGGGCAGCCAACGGGGTGACTGACCAGAACGAATGGATGAGGCAGTTCCCCGCCACACTGAGAGGCATGGCTATTAACTGGTACGCGGATCTGGATAGAACGAACATAACCACATGGGATGACTTGAAGGAGGGATTCGAGAAGGAATTCCGGCTACTACGAGACGATAATGAGATAGTCTCAGAGATTTATGGAACGAAGCAAGGGAAGAGGGAGACCATATGAGCGTATGGCCGCCGGCTAAAGGAATTAGTCGGAAAGATGGAAAGCCAACCGGCTGACGGCCTAAAGAAGAGGTGGTTTGTCAAGGGCCTGAATCCTAAGCTACGACGGAAGATGAAAATTGTGCCTCCGACATCCTACAATGATGCATACAACCGGGCCATGGACCTGGAAAGCGAAAATAAGACGGCCAAAAAGAAGAAGAATAGATCTTCCTCATCCGAAGACGATACGTCTGAAGAGGAGAGTAGCAGCGACGAGAAGCCGAAGAAGAAAGTCACGGCCCTTCAGAAGGATATGGAACGGATGTTAAAAGAGTTTAAGACAATGAAGGGGACAACAAGCAAGGATGATGAACTGTGGTGCACGGATTGTAAGGAGAGCGGCCACACGAAGGGTGCCTGTCCCAAGAAGGCATTCTGTGACATCTGCCAGATTATGGGACATTCTACAAAGGAATGCCCATACAATTTGAAGGCGCGTAACCAGCAAGTGCTCTATACACAGGAGCAGCCTTCCACATCAGATTCAAACAATAACGCATCTTCTGGAGGCTATCGGGGAAATCGAGGAGGCGGAAGAGGGAATAATAATAATTCCACCCGAAGCAGAGTCCAGTATGATGCGAAGAGACGCCCAATGATTCAATGTCGGGCGTGCAACGAGTGGGGTCACTTCGCAAGGGAATGTAGTAATAATGATGCCCCTCAGAAGCTATGTCAGTGGTGTGGGCCCGGTAACCATGAAGATGTCGATTGTCCGAAGTTTGGCGTAGGGGCCAATCTGATTGATATCGAAGGCAACACACGGATTAAAGAAGCTATACTTGCTCTTACCCGAGGGCAAGCGAAGGAAGCCCGCTACCCCCATCTCCGAACGGAGAAGCAGAGAATGGCGGAGGCAAGGGAGGAAATAGAAAGGGCAATGAAAGCCCAACGGGGAGAGACACACGAATCATCCGAACCCTACTGCACAGACGTGGAGAGGAACATTGTAAGGCAGATGCTTCAACTAGAGGTGCCTGTCAAGCTGGAGGACCTCCTATACACCATGCCTCAATTGGGGACAGTGCTGTTGGGTACAAAGGTTGATAAACCCAAACCGAGACACACGGACGCTTCCGTACTGGGAAACTCGGCAACAAATCCAGTTGTGCTTACCGACAACAATGGCAGACATCCAGCCGTGGTGGAGATGGGTATCCTGGGCACCATCCTAACGGATACTATAGTACACGACGGATCTGGGGTAAACGTCCTTCCGGAGGACACATGGAAAAAGCTAGGGAAGCCCACTCTGTGGCCACCTACGTTTAATCTGCTAAGTGCCGACCAGCACGGGATTAAACCCCTCGGCACGTTGATGGCACAACAAGTCACCGTGGGTACACAACCATTTGTGCTCAACTTTGTGGTCATCCCGTTAAAACAGAAAGGGTATGACGCCATACTCGGAAGAGGATGGCTAGTGGCAGCGAAGGCAAACCACAACTGGAAACGGAATACACTCTCGATGGAGAGCGGAGGCAAGAAGTTTACTATTGATCTCCGGACCCAGTTGGTGAGCGAGGAACTTGCCTCTTCCTCGGGATCTGAATCTGAAGGGGAGAATAACCCACAAGACGAAGGCAGAGAGGGAATGGATTCGGATGCCGAAGGCATACTAAAACTCGGAGGATGCCGTTCGGAGGATGACACGGATTCACTAAATGGATTGTTCCATTGGCAGCAGGAGGACTATGAGATGTTCTCACCCCCCTGTAACGCATTAAGCGTCGACGAAGAGGAGCTAGATAAATATCCTCCAAAGTACGGGGAGTATAAGGAAGGAGAAGCTACAATGGACACTGTACCCGCACACCAGTCTAAAAACAAGGAGGAACCCATCTTGTACAAAGAAGCAAAGTTGAAAGAAATAAACCTCGGGGATGAGAGAAATCCAAAAACCATCGTCATGAGAGACGACTGGAATCCTGTGTGGAAGATTATAGCCTTCAAAATCTTGATTCTCCTTCTTCTGATGTATGGGCAAGAGACCATGGTCCTGGTAGAATTTATGGTTCCAAGCCTTTGGATTGCCATTGGAAACAGACTCGGCGACAGGGAGAGGGAACGGCTGCACACTCTGTGGACTTTCGACGAACGGATACATGATGCCATCAACGGGACCAAATTGAAACCTTCCCTGGAGAGGATGGACCAGAGAGGAGGGACAGAGCAACCAAGAGGATGGAAAATGACTCAAGTGGTCATGCAGGGGACCCGAGAGCCATCCATACGGGCGACCAGAGAAGCCTCCAGACAGGAAATTGAAAAACACCCGTACGGCTATGCATGACCGTACGGTGGAGGGAAAAAAAAAATTTGAAAAAAAATTTTGAAAATGAAAAAATAAAATAAAATTTGAAACGAAGCAATAAAGGCCGTACGGCGGTACGGCAACTTGGGAGCGAAGGCAAGCAAGCACATAAAAAGCACTGTATGGACGAAGACAAAGTCCGAAGACGAAGACATAAAGTATGAACAAAGACATAAAGTCCGAAGACGAAGACATAAAGTATTAAACAAAGACATAAGGTTCGAAGACAAAGTATTAAACGAAGATACAAAATAAACGAAGACATAAAAGTATTAAACGAAGACGTAAAGTACGGGCGAAGACATAAAATATCGGACGGAGGTATGCATGGGCGATTTTAAAAAGTGAAGGCACAGATCAAGCAACAGGGTCCGTACGGCAAGGTTGAAAAAGAAAAGCCGAAGACATATTTATGAAACCGTACAGTCGTACGACAACTTGGAGAAACGAAGGTAGCTTAGAACAGGTACCGTACAGTTAGTATAAGTCCAAAATGATAACCGTACGACAAGTTTATAAGTTTGAAGGCGATTTGACGAAGGCATAGGTCAAGCAAAAATGACCGTACGGTAATAGTTTTAATGAGTATTAAGTGGCAACTTTCAAAGTTCAAAGGGAATGAGTATTTAACCGTACGGACATCACAGGCAAAGCAAAAAAAGGCACCGTACGGACATCACAGGCAAAGCAAAAAAAGGCACCGTACGGCCAAACAGAGGAAAGGAAAAGGAGGGAGATGTCCGTATGGCCATTTCATTAATAAAGATACGGTACAGCAGGTTTCATATTTAGGTGAAGACCGTGCAGAGGCTATATGAATTGCAAAGTTACAACCGTACGGTCGAAGGAAGAATACATAGAAAACAATGTACGGCAATTTTAAGAGAAGCTCGCAAGTAATAAAAGCTGAACCGTATGGCCTTCTTTGGCAAATTAAAAGTTGGAAGGCGAAACAAAAGCAAACGTACGACACTAAAAGGTGTAACAGGAATACCGTCCAAGGAATGTAGCATTTCGTACGGCAAGGAATAAGTCTGGAAATCAAAAAGAGTACAGAAGAATTTAGTTCTTGACGGCAAGGAAGGACTGGCAGCAAGGAGAAGATTAAAAAAAAAAAGACGACGACAAATCAAAATAGTTCAAAATGAGTAACTTATGGTACCAAAGGGAAGGGCATAATGAGGTAGTAAGGAAAATATAAGCGCTTCACAGAAAAGAGTATGGGATCAGAAGAAAATCACAAAATGGTGTGTTCCATAGACTTCTGTGTGGGTTTGAGAGTGCTAAATTGGTCTTGGCGGCGGGGGGCGCTGCCCCTTGACCCCGCTGGGGGCATTGCCCCCTAGACCCCCAGTCGGTTCAGTTATCAGCCCTTGGAGAGTGTGACCTGTTGATGAGATCGGAGCTGCTACAGGCATGGAGTGTATGCATGTCGGAGGTGAAGAGAGCACTGGAGCAAGTCTTTCAAGAGGGGTACTACGCTTTGAGGCACTTGGAGTAGGTGTTGGCTGGACGTGAGACTGTCTTGGTGAATGCATAGAGAGCTCGGGAGGAGTTGACCACCCAGTTGGAGGCAATAGAGCAACACTTGGCTCAGCGTACCCAGGAGTTGGAAGCAAAGAAGTTGGCACGAGTGGCTATCAAGGTCAAATTGGCTAGGAAGACAGTATGGTGTTAGCGGAGGCTATAGCTGAACAGTATGTTTTGGAGACAAGTTTGGTGCAGGCACGGGAGGAATGGGATGTGACGGAAAAGACCAACTGGACGCAGCATTGATGGGGAGGGCGGCACTTCATCTTTTCAGGGACACCCCTCTGCCCCTTCTCAGTGATTTTCTTCTTCTATGTGGTGTATTTCATCTCCCTGTTGTTGTAAGTCGTCGGAGACGACTTGTTTTTTTGGGGGGGATGATGTTGTCGGGATAATTGTATGTACGGGTTATTATATTAGTAAAGTATTATGTTACTCTCGGTCGTTAGCGACCGAGAGGTTAGACAGTTACGTCACGACGTTTCGGTCGTGGCCCTTTGGGTACTTTATATACTCTCTTGGAGGTTGGACATGGTAGATATTATTGTATGATCATCACAATGTAAATGTACTTGCCAGTCTGGAATGATTAATGAAAGTATTTATTATTCTATGATATATTCTATGTTCATTATATTTCCTATACTGTCTGTGCAATACTAAGTTTACCCCAGCGGGCAAACACTCCTCATCCTTGTACCCATTGCAGATGAGCAATGATTTTTTATTCCCTTTACAGAGACAAGATAGGCATTCACATCCTTACAACTAAATAATAGGCACAAGGCCTAAAATGCTCTGATATATACTATCACTTTCAACATTGTATGGTTATGGCCAGTGTAAGAGTTGACATCAAACCTAATGCTCTAGTCGTCAGAGCAAAAAGCGATGAGTTTAGAGGCTGCTAGAAAATAATGGGCACGAAGATTTGGCCTCTCCTGAAAATCAAGGGCTACTACATATAGAGATTCAATGCCCTTCGCCATGCCAAGATTGGTGCGGATGTCACGATCTCCTCAAATCAGGTGGATGAATGCAAGGGCCGCTGCTTAGGATGACAAAGAACTCTTCAGAGATGATTTCCCACACTTTAGGTGGAGATATTTGTGCCTTATCTTCCTCTAATGTCTTCAACGCACAACTTTGGCAATGGCAACAAATCTTCAACATCATACAATCCCTTCAATATTGCCTGCTCTGATACCATATCAAATTTTATAGAGTAATCGAGTTGATAATTTTTCTCATATCATATGCCAATCGGGTGGATGAATGCAAGGGCCGCTGCTTAGGATGACAAAGAACTCTTCAGAGATGATTTCCCACACTTTAGGTGGAGATATTTGTGCCTTATCTTCCTCTAATGTCTTCAACGCACAACTTTGGCAATGGCAACAAATCTTCAACATCATGCAATCCCTTCAATATTGCCTGATCTAATACCATATCAAATTTTATAGAGTAATTGAGTTGATATTTTTTCTCATATCATATGCCAATATGATCTACAAATATCTATGTTACCCCAAGTTTCCTAGACGGGGGGACGAGGGGGCATGGACTCAGGTTTCCTAGACGGGGGGACGAGGGGACGTAGAAACAGGTTTCCGAGTTGGATTTTTTTTCTTGGAGCTGGGGATGACAGGGGACGACAGTGAGGGCGGCTATATCAAATATAAGGAAAATTTATAATATATAGGGAAATTTCAAATATTCATATGAAAACATGGATAAAGCATGCTTATATACATTATAGAACGATAAAATATAACGTTTGAGTTAAATAATTTAAATTGTGAGTTAACATGAGAGCGGAAGTCAAACAAATTATGAATACTCGAACATTAATTCCATGGGAAAGCCAAGGGACAGGTTTCCGAAAGTTTTAGAGTTTCCGAGGCGAGTCAAATTATGTCGGAAATGCGTCCCCAAGTAACATGGACAAATATATAAGTTAAATAAGGCAACCAATGTGCTCTAAAATAACACTCACAGTAACAAACTAAAACAAATA
Organism: Chamaecyparis obtusa; assembly: GCA_027943335.1. NCBI lineage: Eukaryota > Viridiplantae > Streptophyta > Pinopsida > Cupressales > Cupressaceae > Chamaecyparis > Chamaecyparis obtusa. The sequence continues at coordinate 13,569 of BSBK01005977.1, read as the reverse complement.
ATAACAAACTACAAACAACCTATACATGTAGTCATCTTCACATCTTCCACCATGCTCTTTATCCAGCTAAGTTTCTCTATATCCTCAAGAAGTAGAAAAATGTAGTGGACAACACAAGGACTTCAAAACAAAGTGCAGTGCCTCACCTCTAAACATTTCCTAGCTGTTGCAAATGCAATTGAACAAGGTCCCTACATTTTTTGTTTCACTAAAAATATTAGCTGGCTTTAAAAAGACAATTACCCTCTTGAAGCAAAAAGGAATTTGATTACAATGCAATTCCTACTATCCATCCATGCATCAGATAAAATCTTGTAATCCTTATATTTTCAAATTGTTTTTTATTCATCTACTAGCAGATTTGTGTTTTTGATTGCATGCTCCAATAACGGCCCACTCAACTCATAACAATTAGATGCTTTAAACCCCTTATCTACCACAATTAATTCAATAACCTACCACTCTCAAAAAGGAGTCATCAGCATGAAATGGAATACTATAGTACCAAAAAATTAACACATGCCAACTTAGCCTCACACTGCAATTTCCTATTCCACACAATACCTTCCAATGAAATTTGTGCACCAAGAGTGTTATCAGGACCAAAAACAATAGAACTACAACAGCTCACACTGCCTAATCCTCATATCTTTGGTCTAATAGAAGAAGATCCCTTGATATCCCCCTTTGACCTGAAGAACTAACACGTGCCAATGCCTCTGCCATCCTCATTTTCTTTGCTTTCTTCTAATTATACACAACTCAAGTTTTTGCTTCATTCTCAACCTCCTAAGTTGCTTGTATGTATACATGGCACACTCGACAAACAATCTGTGCAAGGTGATATTTGAGGCAATTTACACCTCTCAAATCCTTCCCACAATATTTGCAAATTACTATTCCATACATTGCATTTGCTCTCTCCTATTTCCAAGCAAGATGTCTAGGTTCACTACCACCTCTCCTACTTGCAACTGTTATTTTCTTTCTGGTTAGATAGAGATAAACCTTATCAAAACAGGAAAACAAAAAAATCAGACAACACCCTAGCAGCCTAACACAAGAAAATAAAAATGAAAGCATAAAAACTAGTTACTAAACCTTAGCAATAAAATAAAAATTAAACTATAAAACAGGGAAGAACAAGTTACTAAACCCTATCATAGTGGCACAAGACATTTAGAATTAAGGCACAAAAACAAAACAAAACCAAAAATATTAAAAATGTGTTACAATTACATAGCCTTGAAATGCTGCCGATATGGTAATTTCTTCTTCCCAAGTGCCTGCAAACTCAAACACTACTGCTAAAAAAAGAGACTCAAATGATGCAAAATGATGACATTTTCAGGCTGAACGGACTTAACAAAATGCAGCCAAGGTTTTAAACAAATATCGCAAGTTATTTCCAAGTTTTCAGCTAGTTTTTGGATAAATATTCTGCGAGTTGTGCAAGTTACTTGTAATGATGCATCTATGCTTCATGCAATGCTGTGAGCAATCATATTACAACCATCAACAATATAATATTCAATTATTTTAGTTTCTCTATAATTGGTTCACTAAGCATGAGCTTTTGCCCTAGTTAGGGATCATGAAATGAAATGAGAACGCTTCAATCATCAATGCAGCGTATAAATGTGAAACAACACAAACAATAATCATAAAAAATAAACTTATGTAGGACAAATGGTAATAGCAGGTAGTTGCAAATGCAATCAAACTTTACAACAAGATTCTTAAGGAATTCCATGACAACCCTTTTGCCAATCACACTGGGTGAGACAATCTGTATTGAGTAACAAGAAAACACATTTACTGGAGGAATACAGTGGAAGGCATGTCATTAAAGTCAGATTAATAAAAGACACATGAATCCTCTGGCAATAATGGTTTTGCCACTACAGTTCTTGATTAAAGAATGCATTTCAATCATTTTTTTTACAGAAGCATATGTATTGCTGGACTCAAATTTTACAAGAAACTTTAGTATGGCCTTCTTCACATCTTTGGGTAGTAAGCTATATTACTAATGGCAGTCCTCCACTGACCAGTGGCCAAATGTAAAAGGGATAAACAAAGGGATGGAGAATATGTTGAAGGGGAAATAAACTATATTGACATTCATGAATGACCAAAGTAGGTAATTTTGACTCAAATTTACATTTATTTGCAGTAGCAAGAGAGAACTTCAAATGCTATAAAGCAATTAACACACAACAACAAAGCAAAACTAGAGAGGATGCAGCCAAATACACAAACCCTAGAAAAGGAATCAACTACAAATTGCCATGTGGAGGGAAAGTCCACAAACAACACAAGAGAAGATTATGTGTAGCAGCCCGTAAAACATTGCAAGAAGAATCACTTCCATTCATGAAGTAAACAATACAATAACAGTAAGTACTTTGCAACCGGGCAAATTAAGGGGACAAAAAATAAATGTGGAAAAAGATCGACATCAGTCTACAGAATGTGACAAGGTATATGCAGCAGTAATGTCAAATTGTTCACTATCCACTGGAAAAAGTACAAATGTTGTCACAAACATATTATGGGGTCATTACTGATTTTCAGAAAGTGAGATGTGCTGCTTACAAACTACAAATGGCACCTTGTGTGAAACAATGAATAGTATTTCATTTTAGTTTTATGAAAAGGCACTTTCAAAGTTTTAAACTGTTCTTCCCCGTTATATGGACCTGTTAGAAGTGAAGAAGGAATCTGATGAGATGGTATAGATTAAGGATGAATGAAAGAAAACTGCAAATCAACAAGTCAAGGAATAACTAATTGAATGGCCAAATAAACCAGAGTGGGACTACTTGGGAATCTGTGGCTTTGCTCGGGACCCTGGCCTCATTCATCACAGTGAACTTTTCACAAAGAGAGATGTTATGGCTCCAAATATTGCAATGAAGTATTGAATTGACACTTAGTAAAACAAAAGGTGATTGAAAAGGGGCCATACAATTATTGATATCCACTCATAAATGGACCAAAAGTTCACATAAAAGGCCTCAGAAGCCACCTAGTTTGACATCCTAACCACTGGGTCATATGTTTAGAAACACAGATGCCAGATGCTTCAAGAAACATACTCTGAAGGTGCTGTGCTGCATAGCATAGACAACCTTGATGGCAGATCTCAGGTATCTCTATTATCTTTTCATGCAAGCCATTTGTAACTTGCACCCAATCGTGTCCCTTTGCATCATATTTCATTCAGGGATCTTCTGGGGAAGAAAAAAAGTATTGTGGAGCCCTCATGTTTGGCATGAAACTTTATTTTTAATCACCTATACACCAAGACCATATTGACAGTTATGAGCGAAGATTTGACAACTAAGAAGGCATTCCAACATCCTACAGGTCCACAATCATTACTTAGCATCATTTGTTTGCAACAGGAGCCTTAAACTGCATCACCAAGATATACGGGTCCCTGGTAACCTTGATATTTATCCACTAATGCCCAATGATTTTGATGTTTAGTCAGCAATTCAAACAGGAATCATCTTATTTCATGCCAATTCTCTCAGAAGGGGAGATTAAAACCATCTGTGGGTATAGAATACTAGTTTCACTGCATTACGGAGATGACTAATCCCATCTTTAAAATAGGAGGATACTCCAAGCATCAACTTCAATACCTAAAGACTTATTTGATATCTCCTGAATGCATGTATGATAACTTCACAATAAAATCTATTTGGTCTTTATTTTGAATGTAGCTTACTCACCCAAGTCAAAGCTGCAAGTAAAAAAGAGTCTTTTTTTCGAAGTTGCTCACTGTTGCTACAGAACCAAGCAACTTGCACATTTGGAAAGTAAAGTTGCAATGAACACTTAAAATAAATTGCTCTGCTTTTAATTGTGTTGATGAGAGTCATCAATTGTATATATGACTATTGACAAAACAATGTCAAGATATGCACATCAACAAATTGTTGTGCTATTTTTGAAAAATAGGACAACAAATATATGCCTGACTTACTCAGTCTTCTATTCATTAGATATTCTCACCCCCATCTCTGGATATTTGTGTAAAAAAATTATTTTAGAAAAATGATGATGAAGCATAATTCCAATGAAAATTGCTTTGACATACAGTATGAGGCTTCTTGATAAATATGATGAAGAAAATGTAGAATATAAAATTACAAGATGCTAATGATTCGATACTGCAAAATACACATTTTTAATACTCGTTATCCATTCACAAATGTGGTTGCGCAATAGGAATGATACATAATCTCACAAAAGCAAGTGCTAAGAATGACTGATATTCAGGGAATTTGTGAGGAATATGATGCAATGAGGATATGGAATAAATGCATCTGCAAAGGTATAGATGATTGTTGTCAAGATTGTTGATGTCATTATATGATGAATGTATATATATGTATATATACATACACATACATATATATACATATACAGACACACACACACACATCTATGTATGTATGTATGTATAAATTTAGTTGTGCAGATGGAGAGATGTAGGAAGGATAGGAAAAGATGGACACACACACACACATCCATTTACAGTATGTCATGTACATAACACACATTAATAAAACTTTCTATTCCAGTTCTAGTATTCTCAAATTTCTTGGACAAGTTGTGTTCTTGCGAACTACTACTTGTGAATAAAAGGTTATGAGGATTGAATTGGTATTAACGTGCAGATGATTTATATAAAAGGATATTACATAGCCCTATAAGAACCAAATGCATATCAAAGAATAAGGCCGGCATAACATGCAGTGGGCTACAGCTGCTTTTTACTCTAAAAGGTGAAATATGATATGACAGAAATTCTTCATGAATTGCAAAGCAGCCACCATTTCAAAAAGAAACCTTCAGCTGGTGTGATTTGGAGCCTTTCTCAGTTAAAAGTTTCTTTTAAATCATAAAAGAATTGATATTGCAATTCATAGGACCAGTTAGCTCCAAAATGCTTGCCATTTTTTATATGCGAATTTCAGGGCTCGAGATGCCGCCTAAATTTTTTTTTTTTCAAAAATGGTTAGCGTTCTTTTATGAGAGAACTATGAATCTTCATTTTATATCTTAGAATTATCTCTTTCACATCAAACTGAGGAGGAAGAAAAACCCACTATTATATATTTCAACTACAAAGTTACAGTTCTTCTCCTCTGACCACGGCACTGTAATTGAATGCTCCGTTCATTTTTTACTGGTCCAGCGAGTGGCAACCCAGGCCCAAAACCCGCTAGATAAATGTTTTTTAAAAGGTATTGTCTCAATCAGAGGCGTCCGAGACCTCAAAACCCATTTCACCCAGCTCCTATATAAATTAATTGAAAAAAACAACAAAAAACCATCTAATTGTTCCAGAAAAGCAAATGAGCAAACAAATAAGAAAGGCTCACCAGATTGTTCTTCCTCTCCCTTCTCTTCATCCTCCTCCCGAATGGCTGAGTTCAAGCCATACATCTTATTAAGATACTCCACACCGTCCTTAGTAAAGATAAGCTTATCGGCCCTCAAAATGTCATACAAATTCAAGGACCTGGGAGTCAAAATCTTCAAAGTCCCAATATTCCGGCTGGACAGCCGCACATTATCCGACAACTCCGTGGTAAAAATGAGTGAATGATCTTTACTGGGCTCCACGCCCCACTTCTTGAGCGCAGCAACAAAATTCTTAGTCTTGGGAGTGTCAAACTTATCTGTGAAGCTGTCAACTACAACGCTGTCAACAGCGGCGCTGGAAAGAGCCGTAGAGATGGCGAGACGCTTTTCTTTCTTGTTGATTTTGATGGTCCAGTCTTTGGGCTTGGGGCCGAAAATGACGCCTCCACCAGGCCGCAGAGGAGTCCTTTGCGAGCCACGACGAGCATTGCCGGTGCCCTTCTGTTTGTAGGGCTTTCTTCCTCCTCCTCGCACTTCGCCGCGGGTCAGAGTCGACGCCGTGCCCCGCCGCCGGTTTTGAAGCTCCGTTATGACACCCCTGTGAACCACAGCGCGCGCCGTCTCGGGCCTCGCTGTTTTGATGTCCAATGCCGCTGTGCCTGCCTTCTCACCATCGAACGTTATGACAGGGATTGTAACGGCCTCCGAGCGAATTGAGAGAGTTAAGGCCCGCTTTTTCTGCTTCTCACGGTTCCATGGATGGAGAATTGAGCACGATTTTGACAGGGGCTTCTGGAGAGAGATTTGCGGCGGGCATAGAAATGTTGAGGTGGAGAAAGAGAGGCTTCTCGCCATGGATGTGTTTTTGTGGAGCAGTTGAGATTGAGTAAAGTTTTCTTCCTGCCCCCAACAACGTTATCCATTTCTCCGAATTTGAGTTTATTGTTGGTAATGAGGAAGTTTTGTTTATCATGTTGCAAAGGATAAAATTAGTAAGGGTGAGGCTTAGAAAAAAAAAAATTCATGATTTTTTATTTAGCCCATACGTTATTTATGGGAGTTTTGTTTCCGGTATTTTTTATTTTTCTATCATATAGATTTTATCTTGTTCTTTATGTTTTTTATTTTTACTTCCATTTCTATTTTTTTCTCTTATACATAGCTTCGTTTTTTAAATAAAATTCATTTTTGTTTTGATGAGGATAAGATTGTTTCGTTGGTAAGTTTCTAACTTGAATGCAAAAGTCATCTTGTTGTGATGAGGATAAGATAAGATAAGATATGAGGCTAAGCATAGCCTATGGGACAGCCCGTCAACATTAAGTCAACTTTAGTAACTTGGTTCTTTTCTTGTGCAAGTTGATGATGAGCACTCCCAGCTTCTCAATGCGCTCCTCGTTGAATAGATTATGCCAAGAGTTATCAAATAGAAGATCTACAAATTTGTTCGTGTTGTCCTTATATGCAACATTCTAAGATAAAGTGTTGTTCGGTTTCCACAATCCCAGAATTGCAAAACATGCAAACTCTCTCCTCCCAAGCCTCTTTTGGCCTCTTCCACCGCCCGGTCTCACAACTGAGTTGATGAGAATTGGTTCTCAGCTGGGCAATAAGAGTTTTAGCTCTCCAAGAAATATTAGTCCTTATGTACGCTTTTTGAAGTTGATCGCATGAGGGATTGAACTCATTGATGTAATATGTTTTCTTCCTTCCAAACTCATTTCCCCAATTTCTCTTGTAAAATTTATCCATAACAAAGACCTTTATAAGATTGCTTCACTGGTAAGTTTCTAAATTAGATGCAAAAGTCATATGATTGGCTATCTCTACTTGCATATATATCTTACAGCAGGTCCACATGTTGTTGCTTAGCTTAGGCCCCATTTGGTTGCGAGAATTGACTTGGAATTGGCATAGCATAATTCTGAATTTGTCAAATCCTTAGTTTGGGGGTGCAAAACGAAATTGGAAGAGGGAAATGTATATGCTCATTTTGACCCAAAATCAGCATATACATCTTCCACTTGAAAAGGTGGAATTGGAATTTGAGGGCCAAATTCTCATTTTTTCAATCCTCATTTTGAAATTATTGCGGGTCTACGTGCAAACAAATTTAAAATATTCGCATCCCTTTTGAGTGTGGGTTTGTTGTGTTGTCGAGTGTGGGTTGTTGTGTTGTCAACTTGTGCGTTTAGGGCTCCTCTGTTGTTGTGTTGTCGAGTTGTGGGTTTCCTTCTAGAACGGTTGTGTTATTTTGTTGTGTTGTGTTGGAGCGGTTGTGGGTTTCTTGGTTGGAACAATTGTGTTGTTGTGTTGTGTTGGAGTAGCTGTGGGTTTCCTAGCTCGAACGGTTGTGTTGGAGCGGTTGTGGGTTTCCTAGCTAGAACGGTTGTGTTGTTGTGTAATGGTATGTTCTTTGTGCTTTTTCCTCCATTGGTTGCTTTATCTGATATGGTTGTTGATATGGTCAAGCTTAGACTTGGACTTTGTAAAAGAAAATTGCTTTCTCCTCCATTTGTTGTTCTCTCTGCTATGGTTTCTGCTATTGTCGAGCTTAGACTTGGACATTTAGTAGTATGCACATTTTCGTTGTAAAAGCCAAATGTAATAATAACCTAGACTTTCAAAATGCTCCTTGAAAGATCAAGATGTTAAAATATGCAATAATCTTGGTCAAGAAAGTGGGCCGATTCCATATTCAATTACTGAAAAATGTTCATGAAAATTACATAGATAAGGAACCTGTCCTTTCCAACCCTAGGGATAACACAAGGGAAATCATCCAAGAGAAAAGTGGGATTGAACATGAGGGAGGTGTTAAGTCTTATTCGAATTACAAAAATAAGGAACCTGTCCTTTCCAATCTTGGGGATATTTCAGGGGTAATCATCAGAGAGAATATAGGTTTTTAACATGAGAGAGATGAGAAGTATGATTTCCTAATAGTGATTCCCAACATCCTCCAAATTCAGACATCACTCTAGATGAGAAGTGTTAACTAGAGAATGAAATCCCAATGTTGGAGCTATTAAATCAAGGTTTGGCCATGGCAATTACTCAAGATTCACCTGGCCAAGCAAAAATAACTACTAATAAAACTTATAAGTCACCTTGTAATTTATCGCTGAAAGAGTTGCTAAGATTACAAGAATATGATTCCTCAAAAGACACTATATCAAAAGTTCCAATCTATAACTCCCCTTCAGGTCTGACCAAAAAGGAGGCTAAATCTTTTATAAAGAAAGAGGATTTTGATTATTTAGTTGAAAATTTATTGTTACAAGTTACATAAGAGAAACTAGATGAAATTGCAACATAAGTTTTTAATGAGGATAACTTGGGAGGGGGACATGTAAGAGATAAAGTAATTGGAAAATCAAGTGACATAGATATGTTGGGCAAGAATAAAAAACCATCCATATCACAATCAAAAGCAAACATTTCTCAAATCTTTGTTTGCTCCTCTGTGAAAAAAGAAAGGGGTAGACCTCCCAAAAGTAAAAAGACTAAGGAAGAGATAGAACTTGGAATAAGCATGATTAATAAGAACTGCTTACATAGCTATATATATGTATATGTGCATATATAAGTACCATATATATGTTTATACTTTCGTTATTATTAATCTTGTTGATTACGATTAGCAATATGTAGTCTTGTTATGTATATGCTTATTTGATCATACGACTAAAGCTATATGCTTATTGTGTAATAGTAATATGATGCCAAACAAAAAAGGTGTTGGAACAATGTACAAAATATGTACAAGTTGGAGTAGTAATTTCAAAAATCTATACAAAATTGTAAATTACCTATCTTTCTTAGAGTTAGTATCATAACAGTTTGACTCTATACTATATGAAATAACAGTAAAAACTAATATAAAAAACATAAAATTTGGGTAAAACAGCCATATGAGTACTACTGGAACAGTTTTGATCTTCATCATGTTGTACTGCTTGGTGTATTCCATTTATATTTTCTAATTCAACGGGGCTAACCAAGTCAAGAGGTATAGACATATAAAATGGAACAGAATAATGCTAAAAAACAAACAATATACAATCATCAGGTATAGATATATTACATGCTTTGACTATAACAGTAATATGATGCCAAGCAAAAAAGTAGGTGTTGAAGCAATGTACAAAATCTTTACAAGCTAGAGTAGTATTTTCAAAAACTACTCTAGCTTGTAGTTTTTGTAAATTGCTACAAAAAATTAAACCTCTCTATATGAAATACACAAAATTTGTTTCTAAACTAGTATAGTAATTTCAAAAATTACATCTTCTCTATATATGGATACAAAATTTGGGTAGAGCAGTCATATGGGTACTATTGGAACAGTTTTGAAGAATTCAAAATGTACAGTTTTGATACTTTGCAATAGAACAACATGATTTATCAGTATAATTGATCTTCATCACGTGGTACTCCTTGGTGTATTCCATTTATATTTTCTAATGCAAGAGGGCTAACCAAGTCAAGAGGTATAGACATGTAAAATGGAACATAATAATGTCAATCACAGATAATATACAATCATCAGTTATAGATATATTACATCCTTTGTCATTACAACACATGCTTTGACTATAACAGTAATATGATGCAAAGCAAAAAAGTAGGTGTTGGAGCAATGTACAAAATCATCAGCTCACGCTCGACAATAACCCAATCTCGACAACACAATAACCCACAACTCTATATATTAATTACATATGCTCTATATATGGATACAAAATTGTAAATTACCTATATTACATGCTTTGCCATGTATAAGTACCAATAATTTACCCAAAATGAGCATATGCATCTTCCACTTGAAAAGGTGGAATTAGAATTTCATCTCCAAATTCCCATTTTTTCAATTCCCATTTTGAAACCATTTCGGGGTCCACGTACAAAAACATTTAAGAATCTCCTCAAGATTATAATGATTTAATCACTCACATGGATTGATCTCTCCATCATGGAATGATACATACATAATATGGTTACATAGCAATCAACATGATTAATAAGAACTTATTACATAGTTGTGTGTGTGTGTGTGTGCATATATAAGTACCATATATATGCAAATATACATGTCTATAATTTCATTATTATTAATCATGTTAATTAATTATGATCAACATTATGTAGTTTTGTTATGTATAGTCTTATTTTCTCATATGGTTGAACCTATAATCATTAAAGAATAAGGCAATATCTAATGTTGCTCACATATCAAGAACTTAATATATCTTTTTTTTTTGGCAAAATCCAACTCTAAGCTCGACCATAGCAGACATATCAGATGTAAAGCACTAAGTATATATATGGTGGGCTTATGATCTCCTTTGTAGGTATATATTGTTAATGGTTGGCTTGTGATCTTGTTCATGAACATGTGTATATATGATGTCAGGCACTAAATAGGTGTTGGGAGCAATTTACATAAATTGTACAAGCTGGAGTAGTATGACATAAAAACTATATCTTCTCCATTTATGATTAGACGGTATGCCCAAATCAGTATTGACCAATATCACTTTGATTGATTTCCTAATGCAACAATGCTAACAAATTCAACAACTATAGAAAACAACCAACTAGGATTACATATACAAAAAAAAAAGTATTAATAACTACACGCAATAGACATATTACATGGAACAAAATCATGTTGTTGCATTTCTTTTGTGGAGTTGAACTCTTGTTGCTTATGAGTGGCAATTTTGTATCTCAAATCTTTGTCGCCGTGCACATTTCAGGTCATTGATAGATCTTCCCAACAATATAAATGTTGAAGGACGCATATCTAGGAAGACCACAATCACTCGTATTCTCGCAATTATTCTTATTGTCCTTGCAGTAGCCAAAGTAGTGTTTGCACACGAAGGTAGACGATAAATGTGTAAGGAAAGAAGTGATGAAATTGGTTTTTATAAACGCATTATTCATTCCAATGAGGTGGATTTTCACGACCAAATTTGCATGAGTACAAGAGCCTTCTTTCAGCTAGCCAATCTTCTAAGGCCAAAAGGAAGCAATTGAGATATGATAAACATATAATTAGAAGAATAACTAGTGATGTTCCTCCACACCCTTGGCCACAATTTGAGGAATCGTAAGATTGCCCATAACTTTGGCCACTCAGGAGAGACAGTAAGTTGATACTTCCACAAGGTCTTAATGGTTGTCTTAGCACTCCATGCAAAGTATTTTATACCTCTTGGTCCAAATACTCCTCCTGAAATTAGTGGGAATGACTGTTTCGATCTGTATTTCAAGCTAAATCCCATAGCGGTACAAATTTATTTGCCTGAGTTGTTAATCCTATTATGGCATGTCTATTAACTATAGTTTTTCTTTTTATAGGATTGTGTTGGAGCAATTTATGGAACCCACATACCAGTCATTGTCGATGTCGACTTACAGGGTAAATATCATGATAGAAAAGGGAACTTGTCACAAAATGTTATGGCTATCTCTTCCTTTGATTATAATTTTCAATACATGCTTGCCGATTGGGAAGGGTCTACTACAAATAGTCGTGTTCTAGCTTCAGCTCTCAGTAGAGCATATCCACTTGTAGTTCCCCCTGGTATGCCATTTCACACTGTATGTTACTAAAGAATACGATAAATGTTTCACGTTTTAACAATATAATTTTTATTGTAGGAAAATATTATTTAGTCGATGTTGGATATCCAAATGTACTAGGATTTCTCACTCCTTATTTGTGTACACGTTACCACCTGAAGGATTTTTCAAGAGAAAACCCTATAAACAATCCACAAGAGTTGTTTAATCACCAACACTCCTTGCTTAGAAATGCACTAGAGTGTACATCTGGGATTTTGAAACAATGTTTTCTTATCCTAAGGGATGCAATGTCTTATCAAATCATGACAGAAGCACGTATTGTTTTGGCATGCTGCATACTGCAAAACTTCATTACTATAGAGGGCAGTGTTCCCATTTGAAGTGGCTATTGAAGAGGAGGATGATCGTGATGGGTTAAATATACCAATACTTGAGACATATGGATTGAGTTAGCGTGATAAGGATGATTGGGGGAAGTTTCGAGATGATATAGCAAGTAGGATGTGGGAAGACTATATATGTAGATAGTAGTTGTAGTTTTAGGGACCTCTCTTTGTTCTTTAATGTACTTTAATGCAGATACAATGATATACATGATGGTTTCATTGTTCTTTTGTTTGTATCTTCATTCCTAGCTAGTTATTATTTATGCCTCTTGAATTTGTTAGCCCTGTTGCATTAGGAAATATAAATGGAATACACCAAGGAGTACCAAGTGATGAGGATAAATTATATTTTTCTAATGTTGATGCTCAAATCACGTGTTATGATAGTTCACATATAGAAAATTCTTTGAAACGAATGAAGCCTGCAGTCCAATTTTCTGATGATACTCCTTGGTATATTCCATTTATATTTCCTATTGCAACATGGCTATTCTGATTATGTATACCATTTTTGTGTTCCATATATGTGTGTGTGTGTGTGTGTGTGTGTGTATTGATGATACTCCTTATGTTATCTTCCCATTGATGTTGGGTTACTAAGTTACATCCTCCTTGCTTACTGTTCTTTAAAAAACAAAGTAAACATTGTTGTTGTAATAGTGTAGTCAAGCTCTCGATATCTACACCCAAAATAATATCTTTCTCTGATATACACTCAGTATATATGATCTAGTACACATGCTCAGTATATACACTCACTATATATGCTCTAGTACAAAGTGAAACATATTTCTAGAGCATACATACTACAAACCCAACACAACACAATAACATAATTGTTCCACCCAGGAAAACCACAGTTGTTCCAACATAACACAACATCATAGGCAACCCACAGCTTGTTGTTTGTCATCCGCACAAATGCTTTCCAAAGGTTGGGAAAAATGATGCAAGTGTTTTAAATTTGTTTGCACGCAGACCCAAAATGTTAAATTTGTTTGCATGGGACTCGAAATGGTTTCAAAATGGAGATTGAAAAAATGAGAATTTGGCCCTCAAATTCCAATTCCACCTTTTCAAGTGGAAGATGTATAGGCTCATTTTGGGTAAATGCATAGATTTTGACAATTCATTATAAATTATTATAGTGGTATCCAGCCATTAGAAACAACTCACTATATATATATATATATATATATAT
>BSBK01005976.1:0-35000 GCA_027943335.1 Chamaecyparis obtusa | reverse complement strand
ATACTTTAATCCAATAAGAGATAATCTAGACAAGGAAGCATAGGGACATGAAAGATTGTCACAAAATACCTCTGCAATATCTGAATCATTAATAAAAGATTTAAAACTCTATAAGCCAGAGGGTAAAAATGATACCATGGATGACCCTTAAGAAAAGATGAATTTATTCTACAATTGTCCAACTCTTAGCTCAAAAGATCCAAAAATACAATATATACAACTCAACTGCACGCAGGTAGGAGTCAAAAACTAACCTAACTAGGGTTACAAAAGATTTTCATTAAAATAATATCTAACCCTAACTCAATCAAGTCTGATAATGAATATATCTCTACAACATTATGGCCAATCAAACCTCAAGTTTGTGTGCCCATCCCTGTACTACATCAACCTGTAGACAAGCGACTTGGATTCATCCACTTTCCTGCACAAAGTCTTGCCATGAATGCATAACTGGTACCTTTCTAAGACAAGAAATGACCCATGACGGCAACCCAGACCTCCTCATCATCTTCCTTTAACTACAAATTTCCTGGAGGCATAAATTCTCTGAACTACCTCGCCACTCATGGCCTGCAAATCAAATACTGGAAAAAAAAACCCTCTTAGAACTATTTGAATTTGAAAATTTAACGGCTAGTTGGTCATTTTAAAACGTGACCATCAATATCCTTTGTTTCCCAGAAGATGAACAGCCTAGATTACTCCTAAAAACAACTTTAAAACCCTTCTAACAAGTCAAAACCACTGTGGAAGTCAGTGGCCAATGAGAAGCAAGAAAATTGTCATGTTAGCATATTTGGACCCACCTCAAGCCCTTCTTTCTTTAATTCATTTAGTGACCATGCAACTGAAGACTTTCTTATTGACGAAATCCTTCTCTTAACCCTAGTCTGGTCAACTGATTCAGTGAACAAGGCTTTTCACTGAATCGCTTAGTCTTTTATCTTACCTTGGTTTCATTAAGCGAACAAGAGAAACCCCTTTAGTTGATGATTCGTAGAATGCTTTCAAACCCTAGGCCCAAGCTGCCACATGTCACCTTTCTATTTGTTCCAGCCGCTCCATCAGCAACCACCTCGACAAGCTTTGACAATGAACCCACTCAAACTAAGATTCCAATCTAATGGGTGGCACATGATCTTATGACTGCTGAATATTCCTTCAGATCATAAACCTATTGTAGATCTTCATTAAGCCATGACCCCACTAACACATCAGATCCTCTAACAAATCCCGGTCATCATACAACAACCAATCACATGCAAGCACATCAGCACACCTGGCAACATTGTCCCACAGATTTTCCTTTTACTTTGACCAATTGAAAGATGGTACGTCATCCTAACCTGGCATTGGACCCACTGACAGGACCTGAACATTTGGCAGATCGAATGGCAGGTGCAAGATTGCATGTGTCAGAAAACCTCTACGCAAAGATATGCCAGCCATCGATTTTCATCCTTCTGACATGCCTGCAGAGACTCAGACATGGCCCCACTAACAAATCTTAGTCATTGCTCTGTCAGCCAATAGAAAATGAGCACATCAACAAATGAGGAACCACCCATAAGGCTTCTAACAAAAAAGTGAAATCATTGATCGGTGCATAATCTCATGGCTCTAACACAACCCATGAGATCATGCGCTAGCTGTAGGATTAAAAGGGACACAATCTATCGGGTCCACTCTGACATTCTTTACAAATCATCATCTCTCAACCAATCAGGAGCTTCTACATAGGACGATGTGGCATCAGACCCACTGACACACTATAGTGCTTCATTGAAAGGGAATTGATGGTCGGCGCATGATCTGATGCTCTGACAAAAACCCTTCAGATCATCAGATAGCCATTAGATCTTCTAACTAGGACCCAACATAAAAAGACCGCCAAACATTTAAGTGACTAAATGACAAAAGGAAGGATAGACCTCCCACTGAATCACTAACCATTGAGGACTTAATTGTGAAACACTGGGGTATTATGTGAGCAAGGCATTAGCTGAATCGTTGGAAGGAAAAGGTAACCGCCGACTGACGTGGAGAACTAGCGACTAGCCAATGAGAAATTAGCACACATGAGTATTTGAAACTTAAGTGGCTGATAAAGTAACAAGGAATTAGAATGAAGGCTTAGGGTTTTCAGGGTTTTATGCCTCCAATAGCTACTTTTTTCAAATTTTTTACTTGTAGACTAGGGACTTGAAATAATTGCAGAGGCCAGAAGACGAGGCACAAATTTATGAAATTTTCAGGGATGCTTGGCAAGGTGAAAATAGAGATTTTTGAATAGGTTTTAGCCAAATTTGTAGGCACATGGAAATTAGGGTAACAGTAGCATAATGACAATTAACTCAATTAGATTGAGATAGCGGTGAAAAGTGGAAAAGAGTTTCTTCACATTATGATGTCTCAGAACCATAAAAGCATTAATTTGATTATTGATTCCATGAACTTCTTAGTTGATATTCAAGATAGGACTCATCATGATAAACATTTTTTAATGTTGGAGTAGGCTAAGGGCCTAAAAATCTCTTGTCCCAACAAAAGGAGAAAGGACAATTTGAAAAGGGATTTTGCCACCAAGGATATCATAAATTTGGCAGTGAATATTCACCAATTAGTGAATATCTCTTGTTGGAAACTATAAATTTGGTGATTATAATGTGTATACCAAGTCAGCCATGTCGTCCAAAATTTATAAATATTGGGCCGAATGCCCAGGCCCATCGCCCATGAATTTATGTCATTTTCTCTTTCTCTTTCATAATATTGCCAATCAAATCTAATTTTTGGACACATTTAATTTAAAAAAATTTCCTACTCTTTCCAATGATTATCTTAATTGAGGCCTATATTCATAAATAGTGTTATAAAGATATATTGAGAGGAGGCCCCCCAAATTTTCCTAGCATTTTGCGGATGCATATCTCTAGCCGATGCCATTTCGCCAACTCTATTAATAATAGAAAATTATTTGAGGACCCAGAATCACCTAGGAAATTACCTAATATGTGTTATAATTATGTAGGATTTTCCAAATATTTATATACCAGATACTATATAATCTTCTATACAAATTTTCCAAAAAGGATTGGTATAAATACATTCATAGATGTCTTATTCTAGACAATTTGGTTTGGTTATTTCTGATATCTCAATTTTGATTGATAGAAACATTTCAAACTACTGGGTGCATTGGCAATTATAATTGAGGAAAATGTAAGTGTTTAATTTTTGAAGTGTACTTAATATAATATTATTCTGAATTCACCTGAGGTTTCACCTCTATCTGTCTGTGACTCTATAATGATGAGTTCATTATTACTTAGTGGGGATGAGTTAGTTGTCACTAGTCACCTAGGGGCTAGGAAACCTTAAACGTGATGGTATCTAGATTTTATATTGTAAACCATAGGGTCAATGAGTTATATTTATATATATTATAGTATATTATCACTTCTTCAATAAGTAAATATTTTTTTGGCAGCCTTTATTTCATTGGAGATGTCGATTAGGAATAAGAGTAAGGCTCCTCATCCTGTATTTGGAGAAATCCAAGAGAGGCCAACAAAAGGAAAAACTATATCATCATTCTTTAGTGGTAGAAATGTTTCAGGCCAAAATTAGGAAGCTACTTTCATCATAAGTAGATTTACAACCTACACGACATATTAAACAAGGTGGTGAACCTGATATCTTAGATCATGATGAACTTGAAGAATATTTTCAGATAAATACCTAGAGTAGCCACAATGATATAATTGAATTGTGTGAGGCTAAGAATGTCAGAGATAATGATTGTGTATGAAAGAAGAAAAGAAAATACAATTTAAAAAAGCATAGAGAATCAAAAAAAGATTGGATGTGGGATAGGCATCAAAGTATTGGTTCATTGAACCAATGGACAATCCAATTGAAGGTGAGCCTCTAGTAGAATGCATATGTAAGATTTGCACCAGGATAAATAAAAAGAAAAATAGGTTGTAGATAAAACTTGACACCATAGATAAGCATATGGGTAAACTTTCTGGAAAGAAAACTATAGATAGAGTTGAAAAATAATTGATAAGGTGGAAAGAAAAATAGGAATCTCATCTTGTTAGGAATGCATAATTACTTTAATTTTAGTAGAATATATAGATGAATCCTACTGGAGTTAAAGGATCCATTGAATCTTTTTTTGGAAAAGAAATGGAAGTAGAAAAAATGGGAAAAGTTGTTCAGTTAAATGTTGTCTTTTATATTTTGAGTAGAGGGTTTTCTATGATAGACTAACCATCAAATTGATGTTGAGTTTTGTATTACACTTTCTGAAAGTGTGTAACTATCTTAATGGTCATTGGTTAGTGAACAATGGATGGGAATGGGAAAAATGTCTTGTTGAGGTTTAGAAAGAAGATGTAAAGGTAAAAATTGAAGAGTAAAAGTTTATTACATTGTCTTTAGACAAAGTTACAGTAGTAGATAATACTTCCTGGTTATGCATGAATTTTTATATTGTACACAATTGTGTTCACCAACCTAATCAAATAACTATTACTAAAATGAAGGATAATGCAATAAAAAAATATATATTTGAACTAGCAAAGAGTTCTCTAATTGAATATGGAGGTATAGATTACATGATGATTGCCAAAAAGTTGGTGTGTGTTGGAGCAGATGGAGCTTTAGTAAAGTAAGGCCACATAAATATCCTTTGCACAAAGATAGAAAGTTCTTATGCACCCTACATTACTAGCATTCATTGCATGGCCCATAGAATGAATCTATCTTTCTAGGGTCAAGTCTGACGAGCCAAGGAAGAACCCTGTGAAGTGATATGAAGTGTTACAAGGGAAGACTTTACCAAGATTGTGAGGTTTGTAACTACTTATGTGAAGCACATTGCCTATGATATTTGCTAAAATATTAGACAAAAATTCCCTCTAGTCAAACAACCTGAATCCATCGATATTGTGTTTCCTCACTTTTGGAGTCTCAACAAGGGTGACCCCACAATAGTGGGTTACACTTTTTTAGAGATGGTGATTTTTGTTAAAATAACACATTTTTAATAAAATATGATGATTTAAGCCTTGAGAGGTTCCATTTGAATGATTTAATTACAAATGGTTAGCTGATAGCCTCATAGATAAAAAAAAACATTGATATAACATTTATACTCCTCATTCATACATATAATGGAGTCTCCTTCACACCTATTAAAATGATGACCAAAAATCACTTCGACTTTATCTTTTGGAAAATCAAATGAATTCATTTGACAAAACAATCTATGTAGTAAGGTACTACTGAGAAAAATCTTTCCAATGATTATAATATTAATACATATTAATTTTATTATGACTTTGTTTTTTTAGTTTTACTAAACATAGATATTTCACCATATGTCTACCTCTATGTTTCATGCTTATGAAAAAATAGTAAATGGGAGAAAAAAAATTCTAAAAAATATCTATGCTCTAGGTATTGAAGTTATCTTTCTATCAAAAAAAAAATAAAAAAAATTGGACAAATACACGACAAGTTATAAGCTATGTAGTCAAGGTATGTCAAAATTATAGTTAAGTCAACTTCAAACGTTAATAAAATATGAAATAATCATGATAATTTTGACAAACCAATTGCATGCCCTCCGTATGGATTTTAAAAAACTAAATTGGAAAGAATCACATTGATATCTATTTTATAAAAAAAGTTATGCTCTATGAAAACAATGTAACTCTTTGAAAATGATGTTTTCAGCAACATACCAATTTTCATGGGAGAAAGAATAAACCATTCAAATAAATTTAAAAATAAAAATAAAAAATATATTTAGAATCTAGACAAAAAATCCTAAAAGACTCTAATTTAATTCATCTTCTAATTTCAAATGGTTTAACGACAATATGCATCTGAATCTGATTTTTTTTTTCAAAATGTAGAGTTCAGTGTCCATTCAAGCACAAAAGTGTAACCCACTATTGTGAGTTCACCAACAATTCAACATATTTTCAAATAAATCTATTAACTTTGATAGATCATTTTTTCAAACTGAAAGAAATCAATGGAATAACTATAAATAGAATTTTAGATGAATCTCATCTGAGAGAGAAATCAAGTCATTTTTCACAAAGAATGAGGGAATAATTTAAAATTATGTGGAACTCCATGAACATGGATGGATAAAAAGGCTTTGGAAAAATCTAGCTCTGAGTGAAATATTGATTGGTTCAATATCAAAAATTTTCAAGCTTATTGATTTATGTCTGACCATGATATTGGGGTCAGTGGAGCATGGTAGATTTTTTAGTGCTTTGGGGTTCCTAAGTCAAAGATAAGAAACAAAGTAGATAATAATTTTGAAAATTACTTGAGGCTCTATACATCTAGGTATGATGTCCATGTACTTTTCCTTGTAATAGGGCATCGGAAGTGTGGAGGAAGAAATTTTAAAGAAGAGGGTTGGGAAATATTTCAAACTAAAGTGGGAGTGCAAGAAACAATGATATCAGTGACTTATGTACTAGTACTGGTAGTGTTGAACTTGAGATGAAATTAAGAAGAGGTATGCAGAGTAAAAAATAACATAGCAAAGAACCAAGGAGCTATGAAGGTGATGGCAAGGAATTTGAGGATCCTAATAATGAGATGATGAGGGAGCTTGACCCATTGCTGAAGTACTAAGTCGATGGGTCATAGGTATTTAATAAATTTATTACTATAGTCTATTGTCTATAGCTCATCATCAATCACAACACTATGAAATGTGTCACTTAATCATTTGACATTACAACTTCTATCGAAGACTCGAAATCAAGATTTTTAGTTATTACATTTATTATATGTTTACTTTTTACTCCAATTTAGATTTTAATAATACTTAATTGAGATTGAAATCTTGATATGTGCCTTCTTTATAGGGTACACATGCAAAAAGATGTGACCATTCCCCAAATCAACCTAAGGTACACCTTGGGCCATTGATCTATTCCCATCCAATAGTCATTGGTAGTCACTGTCAGGTGTCACAGGTCTCATTCACTTTTGGTTTTTTAGTACTAGTATTCACATAGTCACCTCACACCTTATCATTGAATGACAATAACTAAGTGAGTGGACATGTGTCATGATTTTGGAATAGGTTTACAAAAAAATGGTTTCATTTACCGTTTAGCCCAAAATACATTGTACATCATTGATTTGTGCTAATCTAATGGTCTTTGGTAGTCACTCTTAGGTGTCACAAGTCCTATTAACTTTTTCCTTGTTATTAGTCACATGTCATCATAAAACAACGTCGACCTAAGTGGACATGTGTCATGACTCTAAAAGAGTTTTGTAAAAATTGGGTTTTATTTCCCCTTCAGCCCAAAATACACCATACAACATGTTAGTTAACAAATAGTTCTTTAAAAATAAAAATGAAATCTTCTCCTTTACAATGGTAGGAGACCCTCTTTCATGATTTCATATATCACACTTCATTCCTTTACTTTCTGATTAATTGGTAGTTTGAATGCCCTTTTTCTAAAGAAATGAGTTTCATCAAGTATGAGAAGTATTTTCAATATTAATTAGTCTAGAATTCATTAGTTTGACTTTTTTAACCCTCTTTCAATTCCACCATGACTTCACAATGTGGATTTTAGTGTTTCTTTGGATTTTTAGAAATCACACCACCAAGCTTCCTTTTCTACCCTCTTAGGCACTTTGAACATCAATTTATCACAAAGAGGAACTTCGGCATTTCTTCAATCCAACTTAGGATTTTTCCACTAATATAAAAAAATGCTAAAAGGACTTAGAGCTATGGACAGACTTCTCCACTTTTTGAGCTGACCTAACCTAATCACCTAGAGTGTAAATATTGCGGTATTAATCAGAATCAACCCAAGAACATAAAGACTCAAGGAGATGATAGTTGGAGTAACTTTCTAAAATTCTGATGGGGTGCCGAAGTATCCTAAAATCCACTAAGTAGAAAAAACTACCAAAACCTGATGATATCTTTTCCTAGAGGTTGATAAGGGGTTCTAGAATGACCTAAGTCTCAACAAGGGATGCATTTTTAACAAGCTCAAAAATGTGGTAATATGACATAAATTTATTAAATTTAAATTAAATTAGTTTTCATTTACACTAAATTGTAAATTTCTAAAAAAAGTGAACACCGAATAATTTACAATTTTCATTCATTTTATAATTTATTATTTTATTTATTATTTTTAATTTCAACTTTTAAATAGTCCTAACATGTCACTTTTTTGGAGGACAATTGCAAAAGTTCTTAAACTTCACAACTTCCCCTCGAAATGGAGTTAGTGACATGGATCTGCAAACTACACTCATCCACATCCAACGTTCATTAATTTTTTTAATTTTCATTTTACAATGTAATTATTAAGGATTTTTAGACTACTAGAACTACCACGGTACCACATTAATAAAATTTGTAATTGTTATGCTAGTTTTAGATTTTAGTTTTACTGTAAAGAATAACTGGATACTTTAAAATTTTAGAGTTACAATTTCATATTCACGCACATGAACAAGTTCATTACTCTAAATAATATTAATAAATTACATACATAGATTTATTTGGTTAATTTTTAGATTCACGATTTACAAATTTTTAACTCGTTAATACATTGTAATTTAAATTTTTTCTATAAATTATTATAATTTTTACACAATTTTGGCCATTTCATTCTCAAATTAGAGTTTGCTAGGAACAAATTTCAAAATAATGAAGCTAAAATTATTTACCAAATCCATAAAAAGAAAACTAAAATGAAGTTAAAAAATTTTCATTAATATTTTTTGTAAATTTATAATATTCGGATTCCCAAAAAAATGTATATACCAAAATGAGGGAGGTTACGAGGTAGTGGCAAGAAAAAATTGGTACCTTCTAGAGAGCTGATAATTTCATCTAGAAACCCAAACAAAAAATAGAAACCTTCAACCCTTTGATTTCAAAATAGTAGGCCATAGGGTCCTGGCTCCTAAGTAACAGTAGGGATTTTCCCCTCCATCTAAGTTGAACTCGTCAGAGATGATAAGCTCTGAAAACTCATATATCCATCTGTAGTCCACCATTTCATCCAAGAGAAACCAGTTTGAGAGAAAACCCTCACAAATCTAGGCCCATTTCCTATGGTGCATTAATTTCTCAACCTTAAGGTTTAAAATAAAAGGTTGCATGACCACATTTTGGCCTAGATGGAGAAGCTTGGGTAAATCACTTGCCCAAGGTATCCCCACCACTATTTGTGCAAGAGACGCAACCTGAACATCATCGCCCATGAATTATTTTTTGAATACCTTCCTTAACAACAAGAGAATATTTGTCTTGTCTCCACCAAAGTCTAGAAGAGACACCAAAAAATGAGATGTAATGTCTATGTTACTCGATACCTATAAAAAATTTTTAGAAACTCGTGATACAACACCATCCTCATAGCCTCATTTGTAAAGGCTCCAACCTCCTTCCAAATTGATTCTATTATTGGTCCTGAGACCAAGCCCAAAAAGGCCTTTTGGTGCTCCTTAAATGTGCTTGTCAAACAGATAGGAGTGTCCCTCTTCAGAAAACTACTACTAGAATATGAAAATGTGATAAAATTTATAGCCTAAAGACCTAAATTAGACTCCAGAGGTAGACCTAAAATAGCTCTCAATTTTCTCTATCCGTATTAATTCTTTTGTCCTTAAAAATTCTCAAAATATTTAATATTAAATGTAGAGTTTGTGACTATGAAATTGGAAATAGTGTCACACTGTGAAAATACCCAATTGGAAATTTGGAATTTTTGCGGGGTAATAAGATATTTCTTTATTATTTAATGTCACTGGTAATACATTTATTTATTAACTATAAATGTCACACTCTCCAACATTATCCATTGTCTACATAAACAATAACTAGTTGTAGTTGATGACCATGGTTATGGTATATGTTTCCATAATTAACAAAAGATTAGCCCAAAAAAAAAAAAGATTTTCAAACGGTAGATAAAATTCACCAATACAATTATTTTTTTCCCTTCAACAGAAAATCATTCACCTCATATATTATAAATTTTTAATTTCAAAAGAAGAAAATTCACCTCATACAATATATATTTTCCCCCACATTAATGTATTATTCACTAGGATTTTATAGATTTTTCATACAAAAGGAAAAAAATCACTAATACTTGCTATTTTATTTTCCTAATTTGAAAAAAATATTCTTCTTCATTAAGAAAATTTTCCCCCTAAATATAATATAGGATTCACTAGGATTTTACACATTTTCCTTGGAGGGGGTTTCTTAAAGTTATCCTTGGTTGAGACTATGCTTATTGATCATTGTGAATTGAAGAAGGTGATGATTGCAATTACCCATCTATAGGTTAATGCATCTAAATCTCTTAAAGAGATTTCCTATTTTGTCCTTTGTTTCCTCTTTATTCTCTGTTTAGTTTTTTCCTATCTCTTTTTGGGCCTTGGATACCTTTTTCACTATTTTTCTTAAATGGGTATCTTTATATTGTGGGTTTGATATGCCTATTCACTTTGGTTGGTGCATTTTATATTATTATTTTCTCTTTTGCTATAAAAGGGTTTTTGATCCCTTTAAAACCTATTTTAAACCTAATAAAAAAATATCAGACCTCTCTTGCTTACAAAATCCAAGGATGATAATTTTTTGCCTCCAAATGGGCAAAATGAGATCACTTATGCCTTGCCCATGTTTTCCTTGTCATCTTCCTTTAAATCCCATTTTATGCATAATCTTCAAACTAATATTATTTTCAATACAACCTTGAATATCATCATGGAAAATTACATCCATACCTATAGACACATGTTTACCTTCATCAATAATCTCTTTTCCCAACGCAAAAAATTATCTATATACTATTTATTAAACAGGCTCAAATCATTTGTATGACAGTCAACATCATAAATTTATTTCTTTGATTTCATGTTTTCATCTTTTTCTTTCAACAATTTTAGCTGGTTTTTCAAATCTTCATTTTCCTTCTTCACTTCATCAAACACTTTTAAAATTTCCTTTAATTCTACATTCTCTTTTTTTAACATTCTGTAATTCTTTCTCAAATTTGTCAATTTGACATAAATATTCATCTCTCCTTTCCAAACTTTTTGGTATTCTCTACCAAATCTAAACTACACTTTTCAAATTTTATCAATTCATCATTTCAAATATCTTTCTCACAAATCAAAATGAAATTTTTTTTTTTAGTTACCATTTTGTCTATCTTCCCCATTGAAAAAATATATAAAATTTTAACACGCCCTTCCAAAAAAAATTCAATTCCTCCTATCTCTATATCACATCAAAGAACTTGAATTCTTTTCTCTAAATTTTAGCAATTTTGAAAAGTGTTGCAACTTAACAAACATTTTTTCTTCCAATGTGGTGAGCTCTTTAAACAAAAAACAAATCAGTCCTGACCTAAGATCTGATACCAATTGCAAAATCTGGAGAATAGGGAGTTATCCAAAAAATATTGAGAACACATAGATTTTAACACACAATAAAATATTTATTCATATTAATCCATACCAAATTATTGTTGGAAATATAAATGTAGTAACTGAGAGGGGGCATGAATCAGTTAACCACAAAAATATTACCACTGATTTTTAAATTTCTTAACAAATTATTTACTGTGCCACTCGGTAAATATACAGAGAAATGCTGAAAACTTGATCCTTGAAGTGTGTAATAATTAAACTGTTCTTAAGCATTCATCACTGATTAACTTACATGAATAAAGAAAATAACATGAACACAAGAGACACCAGATTTGCCGTGGAAACCCAATATGGGAAAAACCACCAATGTAACTAGTTACTATTTTTCACTCTTCTGAAGTGATGCCTAGTTAGAAGCCAACCTGGTAAAAGGTTACAAAACACACTGTTAGGTGTGACCTTGTTAGAGGATTTAATCACCCTGCTAGGAGTGGCCTTGTAAGAGGTCTTGAAACAATTCAATAGAACTGTTACCCTGTTAGCGGATTTACAAAATGGTTGTTAAACCAACTCGGTTAAGAGATTTTGATATCACTGCTACAATTGCTAGAGAGTAACAATGAAATGACCTACAACTGAATTATTGAATATAGATCTCTGTTCTATTTCACTAGATCCTTACTGATCAATTAAATCTTTGCTACTCCTCAAGGATATCTGACCATCCTTCAAAATTCCCACACACCTTTCTTCAAAATCATTTCTGCATGCTGTATGTCTTTTATTCACCACTTGACCTTCTATATATATATGCCATTTCATAATCATTTAGATTGTCAAGTCAGCACTAATAATTATTATAACAGTCAGCTGGGATAAACAAACTGTAATAACAAAATTCTTTGAAAGGGCCGACCTTGCTTGGTAAATATTAATCTTGAAAAGATTTCCTTCGGTGACCGAGAGAACTCGGTGACCACAGCAAATTTTGCAACATCCTTTGGAGATCGAGAGAGCTCGGTAACCACTAATTTTCCTTCGATAACTAAGGAGGCTCGGTTAACACTATTACCCTGTCATGTTTCCTTTAGAAACCCGAGAGAACTCGGTAGACACTAAAAACCACCTAGTTCAACGACTGAACTTGGTAGATACTGAGAACCGCTTAGGTGACTGACTGAACTTGGTAGATACTGAGAGTGATAATTGATATGACATTTGTGTGACATCAAAGACAACACATAGTTAATCCAACAATGTCCTTCAGATAATTGTATCCAACAATCTCCCTCTTTGGCATTGATGACAACACAACATGTCATAGCACAATGAAATTTCACAGAGAAACCAAGAGTAAGAAACATATCCTTAGCTGCATTCTGATTCCCATCATCTTCAAAGTTCTTTCTCTGACTGAGAACTCTCCCTCTTAACTTCTCAAATTATTCTTCTTAGAAATTTCTTGAAATGACAGCAAACTCTCCCTCTTTGACAACACATGCCAAAGACAACTTACACAGTTTTGGAAAATATCAATGTACCTTATGTACTGATTCATATGCAATGATTCCCTGACTATGCTATATCAAGTGATTGATCTTCAACATGTTCTGGTTGATGCATCACTAAAAAATTATTTAGTGAACCTTGAATAGGGGAGTGACCCCTAACTTGCCTCTTAGATACAAGAATGCATCCTTAGGTAGTGGCTTGGTGAAGATATCTACAATTTGTTCTTTTGTATGAATATATTCCAATCTGATTTCCTTGTCCTGCACCAATTCTTTGACAAAGTGATATTTAATTGCAATGTACTTGGTTTTGGAATGCATTACTAGATTCTTTGAAATATTTATTGCACTTGTATTATCACAAAACATAACAACTGGTTCTTTGATCTCAACCTTCATGCCTTCCAAAAGCTATTTAAACCATATAATATTAGAGCAGTTTATTGCTGCAGCAACATATTCTACTTTTGCTATGGATTGGGATGTGCAGTTTTTCTTTTTACTAGTCCAAGATACTAACCTCTTGCCAAGAAAGAATGCTCCACCACTTGTACTCTTTATGTCATCAATGTTTCCTGCCCAATCAGCATCAGTAAACACTTTTAAATCCAGATTGCCTCCAAATTTATACCACAAGCCATAATCTTCAGTTCCCCTTAAATACCTCAAGATTCTTTTGATTGCCATCATGTGATTTTCTCTAGGTTTAGCCCAGAATCTTGCCACTATTCCAACTGCTAAGGCAATATCAGGTCTTGTGTGTACTACATACTATAATTTTCCAATCATTGATCTGTATAAGGTCTGAAGTCCAACAAAGAATTTTATCTGACCAAACATAGACATTTCAAATTCTTTGTTCATAAGCTCTAAAAATTCTTTGCACTAATCATCATTTCCTGTAAACACAGTATCATCCACAAATATTTCTACCAAAACAATCTTGTTATTTGATCCTTCTTTGATGTATAAATTGATGTTGTCATTAGCCCTTTTGAAATCAATCTGAGTAAGATAGTTATGTAATCTTTCATACCATGCTCTAGGAGCTTGTTTCAGACCATACAATACTTTGTGTAATTTGTAGACCATATCCCTTTTGTCTGGATCAATAAAACCTTCAGGTTGCTCAATGTAGACTTCTTCCTCAAGAATACCATTGAGAAAAGTAGATTTGATATCCATCTGATATACCTTAAATCCTTTATGTGTTGCATATGAAAGTAAAGTCCTCACACCTTCTAATCTTGCAACAGGAGAAAAAGTCTCTCCATAATCTATTCCTTCTTCTTGAGAATATCCTTTACATACCAATCTTGCTTTGTTTCTTGATACTTGACCATCTTCATTCAACTTATTTCTGAAT
Source organism: Chamaecyparis obtusa (assembly GCA_027943335.1). Classification (NCBI taxonomy): domain Eukaryota; kingdom Viridiplantae; phylum Streptophyta; class Pinopsida; order Cupressales; family Cupressaceae; genus Chamaecyparis; species Chamaecyparis obtusa. The sequence continues at coordinate 20,642 of BSBK01005976.1, read as the reverse complement.
ACCCATTTTGTCCCAATTACATTTTTATCTTTAGGCCTAGGTACAAGAGTCCATGTCTTATTTTTCTCTATTTGCTCTATTTCTTCATTCATGGCCTCAATCTAACTTTCAATTTCTAATGCATCTTTGACATTTTTAGGTTCAAAATCAACAAATAAACATGTACCTTTTAGTTTACTTCTTGTCATAGTACCATCTGATTTGTTTCCAATAATCTGATCTAGTTTATGATGCTTTCTGAAATACTTGGCTAATACAGGTTCCTTGCTTCCTAAATGAGTTACATTGTCATGTTCTTCATCTTTAGGTTCAGATTGCTCGGGCTCGATAGATACTTTCTTGGTAGCTTCAGACTGAGACTTGGTACTTTGTGACTCGGTCTGAACTTCTTCTTGTGACTCAGTCTGAACTTCTTCTTGTGACTCAGTTACTGTACTAGGCTCAGTAGATGTAGTCTCCTTACATGTGTCTGGCAATGTATCAGGTTCGATGTAAACAAATTTTTTGTAGTCCTCTGGTTCCTTTTTGCTTTCTTCTTCAATCTTTTCTGCAAACTCATCAATTCTCACATGTGCACTTTCTATGATTTTGTGAGTAGACAAATTTAGACATCTATATGCCTTACTTTTGCAAGAATATCCCAAAAATATTCCTTCATCACTTTTTACATCAAATTTTTCTTTTCTAGATTCTTTTAAGATGTAACATTTACTCTCAAATACTTTTAGGTAACTTACATTTGGTTTGTAGCCATACCATAGCTCATATGGAGTCTTGAATGTGTCTTTTCTCAGCTGTACTCGGTTCAAGGTATGAACTGTAGTGCTGATAGCTTCCTTCCAATATTTCATAGCAATGTTCTTTTCAATCATTAGAGTCCTTGCACAGTCCATGATAGATCTGTTCCTTCTTTCGGCTATTCCATTCTACTTAAGAGTTCTCGGGGCTGATACCTGTCTTTTGATTCTTCTTTCAATGCAGAAATTATTGAATTCATGGGAGATGAATTCACCACCTCTTTCTGATCTCAAGCATTTTATTATTTTTCCTGTTTCCTTTTCTACTCTTGCTAAATACCATTTGAACTTCTCAAATGCTTCAGACTTTTCTCTTAAATACATAACATTCATCATTCTAGAATAATCATCAACAAAGAGAATAAAGAATTTTTCTCTGGTATAGCTCTCAATTCCAATAGGTCCACATAAATCAGTATGCACAATTTCCAAAATATCTTCAGACTGATAGTTTTTACTTTTGAAACTAGACTTTCCCATTTTACCAATTTGACAATTCTTGCATAGACCAACATCAGGTTTCTTCAAAGTAGGAATACCTCTTACTTTCTTGAATTTGCTTATTTTCATCATGTTGTCAAAATTGACATGACATAACCTTTTGTGCCATAACCAACTTTCTTCAATTTGAGCAATAAAACATGAGTAATCACCAAGATCAAGATAAAAGAGGTTACCTTTGGTTTGTTTTCCTGATCCTATCAGTTTTCCTTTGTCATCCAACAGTCTTGCTTTGCCATTCATGAATTCAACCTTGAATCCAATGTTGATTAGCTGTGCTACACTTAGAAGATTATGCTTTAGTCCTTCGACCCAATATGCACTATCACATATAAGTTCTTTGGTTAATGAAATTCATCCCTTTCCTTTTATACAACAGGGTTCATTGTTTCCAAACCTTACATTACCACCATCAAAGTTTTCAAAGTGTTCAAACTTGGTCCTGTCACTAGTCATATGATGTGAACATCCACTATCTATAATCCATGTATCATTCTTGCTTATATGAGAGATAAGTCCCATCTCATCTTCATCATTATCAGATTCATCTTTTACAGCAATGAAAACAATTTCTTCTTCACTATCATCCGAATCTTTAGCAAAAAAACATGTTTTCTTACCTTTATCCTTGAATGATTTGAAATTTTTCTTGCCATTGTACTTGTAATTTTTCTTCTCATCTTTGCTTTTCTTGTTTGGACACCTAGCTGCAATATGACCAATTTCTTTACATGAAAAATAGATTAAGGGAGTCTTACCTCTGTATTTTCCTCTGCCTCTTGAATACTTCTTTGCAAGTAATGCTTCAATAACTTCAAGATCACTATCAGAACTTTCCTCTAATTCTTCTTCACTTTTTGATTGGATTTTCTTCCCTTTCTTGAGTGAAACTTTGGCCTCAAAAGCTGATTCAATATTTTTAGAAGTTGGAACATAGTTGTCATAGTTATCCAGTTCAATGGCTGTCAATCTTCCAACTAAGGCATCCAAATTTATATTGTGATTTTCTTCACATCTTCTTTCTTGAATAGTAGAAACTCTTATTGCATAAATAGGGAGTAATGTTCTAAGAACCTTACTTATAACCGTTTCATCATCAATTTTTCCTCCAGAAGCTCTGATTGCACTAACACTTGTCTTGATCCTTTCAACATATTTTGCAATGTTTTCTTCTTCTCTCATTTTCATTTGATCAAACTGTCCTCTTAGGCTCTCTGCTTTGGCTCTCTTCACATTGTCATCACCACCATAGATTTTCTTCAGCTTGTTCCACATTTCATGAGTAGTTGTGCAGTCTTTGATTTCATCAAATTCCTCATAGCTAAGAGCTGATGCAATGTCTTCAACAGTTAATGTGCCAGTAGGAATTGTATATTCTTGATCAATATATTTGCATCCTGAATCACCAATGGAAGCCAGATGTAGTCTCATGAGACCTTGCCATGCTGAAAATTTATTTCTATTAAGCCTTGGAATTTCTCTTTTGTAAGACATCCTGATCTTTAGCTTAGGTCCTTGAAACCCTTCCTGCAAGCACCAAAAGCTTTGATACCAATTGTTGGAAATATAGATGCAGTAACTAAGAGGGGGGTGAATCAGTTAACCACAAAAATATTACCACTGATCCCTTAAATATCTTAACAAATTATTTAATGTGCCACTCGGTAAATATATAGAGAAATGCTGAAAACTTGATCCTTGAAGTGTGTAATAATTAAACTATTCCTAAGCATTCATCACTGATTAACTTACATGAATAAAGGAAATAACATGAACACAAGAGACACCAAATTTACCGTGGAAACCCAATATGGGAAAAACCACCAATGTAACTAGTTACTATTTTTCACTCTTCTGAAGTGATGCCTGGTTAGAAGCCAACCCGGTAAAAGGTTACAAAACACACTGTTAGGTGTGACCTTGTTAGAGGATTTAATCACCCTGCTAGGAGTGGCCTTGTAAGAGGTCTTGAAACAATTCAATAGAACTATTACCCTGTTAGAGGATTTACAAAATGGTTGTTAAACCAACTCGGTTAAGAGATTTTGATATCATTGCTACAATTGCTAGAGAGTAACAATGAAATGACCTGCAACTGAATTGCTGAATATAGATCTTTGTTCTGTTTCACTAGATCCTTACTGATCAATTAAATCTTTGTTGCTCCTCAAGGATATCTGACCATCCTTCAAAATTCGCACACACCTTTCTTCAAAATGATTTCTACATGCTGTATGTCTTTTATTCACCACTTGACCTTCTATATATATATGTCATTTCATAATCATTTAGATTGTCAAGTCGGCACTAATAATTATTATAACAGTCGGCTGGGATAAACAAACTATAATAACAAAATTCTTTGAAAGGGCCGACCTTGTTGGTAAACATTAATCCTGAAAAGATTTCCTTTAGTGATCGAGAGAACTCGGTGACCACAACGAATTATGCAACATCCTTTGGAGACCGAGAGAGCTCGGTAACCACTAATTTTCCTTTGATAACTGAGGAGGCTCGTTAAGACTGTTACCCTGTCATGTTTCCTTTAGACACCTGAGAGAACTTGGTAGACACTAAAAACCCCCTAGCTGACCGACTGAACTTGGTAGATACTGAGAACCGCTTAGCTGACCGACTGAACTTGGTAGATACTGAGAGCAATAATTGATATGACTTTTGTGTGACATCAAAGACAACACATAGTTAATCCAACAATGTCCTTCAAACAATTGTATCCAACAATTACATCATACCTCTATTAAGATTTCTTATTAATCATTATAGGCTTCTCAAAATAATAAAAAAAATTGTATTTATAATTTGTCAATACTACTTATCACACAAGAAATCCCTTTAGAAAAAATAGTCTATGGGCTAGAAAAACAAAGCATCCAGTCCCAAAATAGTAGATTAAAATATGCTTTATTTGAAAAATAGACTTCTCTAAAACTTCAACCTTGTATGGGAGTAATGGTTTATTTTGCAATAAAAAAATGCCCAAATAAAGATAAAAATACTAAATTTGTAACAAAACTAAAAGAGCTCCATCTTGTATGAAGAATCTTTGAATCATCAACCATTTACAAGAACTAATATTGTTGACTAGTATTACTATCATGACTATTTCATGGTGATTTTTCTCCATTACTTTTTGTTTACACTAAGGAGAGTGGTCTTCATCTCCCAGTAAGAGGCTACTAATATTTTTCATGAAAAGTTGTTATTTCTTTTAGGGGCATGGTGCATTGTCTCTCATGGTTGCTAAAGCATTTTTATTTAGATGATTGATGGAATAAAAAAAATGGTGCCAAGAATTGTATCTATAACTTCCCTCTTTAATGTCTTCTCCAATTCCGTATATGGGTCAATTTGGAGGTTAAAATAATTCCCCTAATCATCTAAAGCCTTAGGCCCAACTCAAAACCAATCCACTAGAAGAGTGAGTTGAAACCAATGTGTACGAGGGAAAAAACTATAAACCTAAATTTTCTTCTCAAGCATCAAATTTAGGGTTCAAAAACATAAAAAATATAACCATAAATACCCTATTTTGATGTGGTCAGTACCTCCTTGTTGTCATGGTCCAATTACTTTACCTGTTAAAATCATTTTCATAGATGAAGAATGTAGGTTGTTGGAGTATGTTGTTACATTGATTGATTCAACAATGGACTCTCCTTCTAACTTGGAAAATTCAACCTTCCATAGATTAGAAACTCAAATATTGATGAATCATGCTTTAACATCCCATAATTCAATGATGCTCTTCTAAAAGTTGATGTGGAAAATGTTTATCATGCATCATTAAAATTTAAAGCTCCATGTATCCCTTTGATGCGTATCTAAACACCTTTTCATAAGTGTAATATCAATTTTTTATTTAATACTTATATTTTTTGATTTGATATTCATACTTGTTGATTTAATATTTAGTATTTTTTATAACATTCTACTAATAATTATAACATTAAAATTGAGATAGAGATGATGAATACCCATAGTTGAATGAAGTATATCCCTTCTTCTAAAAGAAACCAATCATGTGAGATTCACATTAGTTGGACAAGTATTGGTGTTCCCATTTCACTACCATTTCTTTCACTTTAGTTTTAGGTTGTTTTGGACACTTAACACAAAACATGTTGATATGGCATCATATTTGATGATGCAACCCTAAAATATTAGTTATAAGTAGCGGACTGTCCAAGTAAGATTTTAAGAAACATAAAATTAGGTTGGTCAACTACTAGTTCCTCTCTCCTATATGTCACTAACATGGAGAATAAACAGGCCCAAAAAGTTGTAAATGCCCCTCTTCATAAGAGATCAATCTTCCGAAAAAAAATATCTACATAAGTATTTGGAAATGGATCATATGAACCTAGTTTTCTTTGAATACACTACCAACAAGTTTTAGAAAAAAGATAGTAAATCATTCAATGATATCTAGTTTTGTATCGTTGGTTATTAAGCACAAATAAAAAAACCTGAGATATATCTAATTTAGATGGATGAGTTCTAGAGAGAATCATGTCATTTAGGGATACCTATGAGAATACACCTTCTTTTGGTAGGATAATAGCATGCCAATAGAAGGAAAATGCCATTAGATTATTTAGAAGGTCTCTCATCCTCAAGAATTGATATCCCTTCATGACAATATACTATCCAAACTTACTAGGATCCCAAATAACATTTTTTGATTGTACTGAAGACTAGATTATCTTATACTTCATAATTTCATGTGAAGTCTCTTTTTTATTTTGAGGGATAGGTAAGGTAGAAAAATCTATCCAGCAAATAGCACTATTATTCTCATCAAAATTGACAAAAAAAATCTCTGAGTTTAGATTCCTATGCCTACTCAAGCACTTCCTTAGCTTTTTGAAGGTCTATGCACATACCAAGTGGGGGATAACTATTCCACCAGTCTTACCAAAACAAGGATATATCCATAGCTTTAATGATCTATAATAGATAAGGATGGATGAATTATTTTCTATCTATAATAAAGCTCCACATACAAGAACCCTTAGGTGGATCAAGCATTGTGAAAATATATTTTGGGAGAAGAGAGTCCATACAATTTATCCCTTATTATTTGTTCCCAAAGAAAAGAATGATCTAAATACAATTTTCATAATACATTCCTTATTAACGTTACCCTTCCATAACAAATTCCTTATTAAATTTACCAACTTCAACAATATTCCTAAAACCTCTTGAAGGAAAGACATAATATAATTTGGTACTAAGTTAAGGACATATTTTATTAGTACAATTTCTCTAGTGAAAATCACCTAGATTTCCAAAATGAAATCTTGGCTAAAATTGAGGTAATAATAAAGGACCCATATGGTGTTCTATTAGACCCTTGCAAAAAAGAAATTCCCAAGTATTTGGAGGGAAGAACAACTTCTTTGAAACTAGTATTAACAGATAAATATCTTCATTACTTCCTATAAATATACCAGCCCAAATGTCATCGCAAATGCAACTCTTAAACCAAATATACTTAAACACTTCTACATTTTGCTATGTACATAAGATTATGACATGATTGTTTAATAAAAAGATATAACAAAGAAATTAATAAAAAATATTCAACTAAATATACACATCCCCACGCTCCCTTTTTCGGCTTCTTTAAAAGAAATTTGATAACAAGGATGGTTAATATAAAGATATGATAAATAAATTAATAAAAAAAATTATATTTAAAAATACACCAACTATTAACAATGTCATTGGAAATGTAATTTCAACCTCTTTTATAATAGAGTTAATCTGATTTAAACACTCTGCCCATACGAAGTCGGCACATTTTGATGACCCCATAAACACCACCTACTTCCAATGACCTAATTGGATAGTAATATAAATTGCCTTCGCTCACTACATTAGTGCTCTAAAGCACTTGCGGAGAACTACCAGAGACTGGTTTTAGAACATGGCGGACTCCAAAATAAAAGAGTAATCTACCCACTGGTAAGAAAGTATCTCATCTTGTGATATTGCTATCAGAAATCAGCTATGTAATTGTTGACTCCTATTTATCAAGTATCTAATCTCTTATTTTACAATATTTTTGGATGTATTTTAGATCTGAACTTTCTTAGCCCAAATGTTAGTAACATCTGAAATTTTATCTAAAAATATTAAATAGTTAATAAATATAGGCAGAAAATGTGATAATAGAGCTATTGGTGTACAATTATAATATTATAGATTTGAGCTTTCTAAGCTCAAAGATTTAATCTGGAATTTTATCTGAAAATTTTAGTCGTTAATAAATCAAGACATTACCCTCATGTATAAAGACTATCAACTAAATATCTATTATACCCACATGTTTATCCTTTGAGAGGGCTTGTAATTCCTCCTCCATGATAAAATTGGGGATGTATTTTCCTATTTTTGGAATAGGGGAGTCTGCTGGTTTAATTTTAGTTTGTTTTCAGATGTCTGTCATTTCATAATCCATGCTTATGTTTAAGGATTTATTTTCAAGCACTTGTAGTTCCTTAGCTTATCTTAGAACTGTTCGCACTGTAAAAACGGGGATGTATATCTCTTTTTTTCGAATAGGGGAGTCTGCTGGTTAAAGTTTAGATTGTTTTCAGATGCCTGTGATCTAATAACCGTTGCCGCTTAAGAAAGAGGCTTAATTTTCAGGCGCTGCCAATTCCTTCGCTTATCTTACTGTGATCTCATAACCCATGCTGCTTAAGAAAGAGGGTAAATTTTAAGGCGCTTCCAATTGCTACTCTTATCTTAGGACTGTCATGCATTATAGAAATGGGATGTATTTTCCTATTTGAAGAATAGGGCGGTCTACAGGTTTAATTATAGATTTGTTTTTAGATGCTTGTGATCTCAGATGTTTTTTTAAGTCTGCGTTAATGTTAGATTGTTTAAAGGCCTTAACCATTTCCACAAACATCTATGAAGATGTACATCCCTTCATTCTATTTTAGATCGGCTAATATATCTTAAAATTGTCTGGGGCAGTCAAGTACATTGTAAAATAAATTCATGAAAATTAGGGTTTACTATAATAGTAATCCCTTTTTAATCAGTTTGGGCTTGAGGCAGGAATTTCGGATAACTGTGAGGATGGGGGATAACAGAGGAGTGTGTGATCGAGCATGTGGAGAGCTCATACCAGATGTTCTTGCCCTGATTTTCAAGAAAACAACGTTTCAGGAGATTCTGACGGTAGTGCCTGCAGTTTGCAAGTCGTGGAGGATGGTAGTCTTGCAGCCGAACTGCTGGGAAGAGATCGATATTGAGGAATGGTGCCATCCCCGGACGCCAGAAGCTGTGGAGAGAATGGTGGAGATGCTTGTCAGGAGAAGCGAAGGATCGATGCGGAAATTGTCTATGTTTGGATTGACCAGCGACAAATTGTTTGCCTTCATTGCTAGCTATTCTGATAATCTTGAGGTGCTGCGCATGCCTACGAGTCACGTGACTGATTCCATTGTTACGGAAGTTGCTCCCAAATTGGCAAACTTGACCTATTTGGACATTAGTTGTTGTGAGAAGATTACTTTTTCTTTGTTGAAGTCCCTGGGGAAACACTGCAAGTTCCTTACGCGTTTGAGCAGGTGTATGCATCCACAAAGCACCTTCGGTCAGAATCCAAACGATGATGAAGCGTTTGCCATTGCTAAGAACATGCCTCGCTTGAAGCATTTGGAGTTAGCTTATGGCCTGCCCACCGATGCAGGTGTGGAGGCTCTTTTAAGCATGTGCGAGCAGCTGGAACACTTGGATATTCGGGGCTGTTGGGAAGTAGCTATGAAGGATTTCCTTGGTGATCGATGCCGAAAATTGAAGGTTTTCTTAGGCCCCGTGGTTGATGATTCAGAATGGTATGAGATAGAAGATTACCACTCAGTTGATGATGAATATGATTCTCTATAAGAATATGATTATGACTACTTTCCGAGGGACTATGAAGAATAATTCTATGAAAGTTATGATTCAGACCTTGATTTGATAGAGCTGAGAGCCTATGATGGCACTGTCTCGAACGACAGCCATGATAGCACTGATTAGCCAATTTCTTCACGGTCTTTAATTCCGAGCTCTGCAAGTCTCCCCTGATCTGCTCTCGTGTTTTGGATTCTGTCTTGATTTGAAGTTTGTTAATTTTTCAGTCTACGCAAAGATTATCTTCTAGTGATATGGTAATCATAAGATTTTGAAAAGGAATACAGTAAGAACTTGCTAAATGATAAACATTTTTCCATCATACACTTGAATAGTAATAAATAATTTTCATTCAAAAAGGAAGATTATAAGGATGAGACCTATTAAGGATAAATATTTTCCATTTAAAAATAAGATTACAAATGAGAGAAATATTTGTTCATATTTTTCAGAGGTTTATTAAGAGAAATGAAGCTAATAGAAGTTATTTGTAGATATCGTTTGTAATTATTATTAAATAATCTTATTTTTTTATAATTTAGATAATGTTAAAACTTTTTTATTTATGCTGAAAATTGTGAGGAATAATAAATTTTATTTATTGGTGGAAAATAATAGTAAATATATCAATTGGTATTGTTTTGATTAGATCAATTACAAAAAGGGCCAACCCAACAAAGCAAAAATAACGTCATGAAAGAAACTCAATCAGTAAAACCATAATCTACATATTTTCCTTGATCTTCCTTCTTTTAGGTATCTTGTATTCCAACTCCTCCTAGAGAGTGTTGAAGGAAGAGGTTATTTTTTCCATAATTTGTTTATTAAAATTAACCACATCCACTAGCCTTTTGTTCACCTAGTTTTGGTTCGCTTTGATATTTGCTAAGGTATGAAGAATCTCTTATTTTTCTTTATTCAACAAAGTGATAGCCTTCAACTTATGAATTTGATCTTCCATATTTTCCCAATATTCGCACCAGCTCATCAACATCCTGGTCATTATCACTGGTATGGGACCAACCCTCACTTTCATTTCAGCCCCGTCCCGCAATAGTTTCAAGCATGTTAGTCTTCTTTCTGACAAGGATCTAGTCATTTGTACCTATGAGGAATAGAAACAAGGGAAGGGAGGATTGTTGGAAGGATTGTTTTGAGCCTAACTGAAAGGTTTAACAAGGTTATTGTCTTGGGTCCATTCTGACCCAATTGACTAGGAGGGAGAAGAATCCTCAGAATCCTTAGTACTACCCATAAAGTTACTTAGTTACTGAAGTCCACAATCAAGTGGGGATTCTAAGGGCCTACCTTAGAAAATAAATAAAGATGAATATTTGATTAATGACTCCCTAAAAGTTTCAAGGAATCGAATGGTTCTCATTGATCTTTTTGTTGAGGAAGGTTTGGTGGTTTCTAATTTGTATTAGTAGCATTTGATAATGCTTTTGTTCCTTAAATTTGCATAATTTATTGTTGAGAAAAAGGAAAGAGATTAAAATTTAATATATTCTTTCAAATTATTTTACTATTAAATATATTATTTTAAGATTTATTTTTTTAATTTTAAAAATTGATAAAGTTATTTCCTTTTCAAAAGATAAATGTGAAAAATTACAATTTCATGCCTCAAATAAACCTGCAGTGCAGTGAAGTTCCAGCTAAAAATTGACAGAACTATTTTATTATGACGGTATAAAATTTTAATTACTTGTTGAAAGTATGTGAGAAGATAAATTTTGGAAAAGCTTAAATGTGCAACTATAATTTTCTTACCAAAAAAATGGAATAATAGATCATATAATATTATCCCAAATGCCAACAATTTTCAAATAATGATTTTAGATTGATTGATATATAAAATAATTTTGCTTGTTACATCTCAAATAGTCTCTAAGGAGTTGCCATTCATCTTGTTGCATATGCAACTGTCATGTCAAAGCCAGCTATATGGTAGTGTCAAAATTTTAATTTAGTATATTTTGATTTTCCGAATTGAATATAAATAAGTTTTTAAATCACTTCCTTCTCTTAGTCGATGCAGGGATATTGGTTAGTGATGAATAAGGCACAGGTTAGACGAGGTTTCCCTTCTCAAAATTAAATTCCCAATTCCAATTCCATGCCTCGATTCTAATTCCAAGTTCTAAGGAGAATTGGCTGAATGCTCATTTTGGACCAAAATTAGAATTGGCCTATACCAATTCACCAATTCTTGTTTTCCAATTCTAGATCAATTCCATCAACCAAACGAGCTCTAAATCTTATGATTTCCTTGTTCAAAGATATAAATACTGTAAACAAAAATGAAGCGATTTTGTGTAGACGCCCAATAAGACAAAAGACAGATGTTCTAGTTTAATCGTAATATCGTACATGTGTCTACCTCCACCCCTTGGCAAGGATGATGGCGAGTGATGAAATCGAAAGATATTATAATTAATGGTATTTTAAAATTGTATTTCTATCAGGAGCATGGTGCTTTGTGTCATCTCATTCCATCATTTGTGAAAAAAGAAATTCCCAAGTATTTGTAGGGAAGAACAACTTCTTTGAAACCAATATATTTATGTAAGGTAGTTTTTACTTTCTAAGAAACATTAAAACAGAATATCTTGGATTTAGAAGGCTTAACTTCTTCTCGAGTTATTTTGTATTATTCTATCAATAAAAGACAACTAAAATCAGATAAATATCTTCATTACTTCCTCTAAATATATGAATCAAAATGTCATTGCAAATCTAACTTTTAAACAAAATATAATGCTTCTACTTTTTTCTATGTAAATAATATTATGACATGATTGGTTAATAAAAAGATATAATAAAGAACTTAATAAAAAAATCTTCAACTATATATACACATCTCATGAATGATGAAGAGTACACCAAGAAGAAAGGACATAGAATCCTTTACACCTATTATGTTTAATGTGCATCCTTGAATCATGCTCCCTTTTTACCCTTCTTTAAAAGAAATTTGTTTAACAATTCAACACTTTTGTTATTAAATAAGATGACAATAAGTTTGGTTAATACAAATATATGATAAATAAATTAATAAAAAAATTGATATATAAAAATACACCAACTAATAACAATATCATTGAAAATGTAATTTCAACTTATTTTATAATAGAGTAATTTAAACACTGACCCTTAAAAAATAGACACCGACACCACCGACTTCCAATGACCTAATGGGATAGTAATATAAATTACCTTCGCTCCCTACATTAGGATCCTAAAGCACTTGCGGAGAACTAGAAGAACTGGTTTTAGAACACTGCAGACTCCAAAACAAAAGAATAATCTACCCACTGGTAAGAAAGTATGTCATCTTGTGATATCGCTATCAGAATTCAGCTATGTAATTTTTGAGTCCTATTTATCAAGTATCTCATCTCTTATTTTTCATTATTTATAGATGTATTATAGATCTGAACTTTCTTAGCCCAAATGTTGTTTTTAATATCAAGAAGATTTCGAAGGCAAAGAAAGAAGCGGAGGGAACTCGACTGGAGTTTGCCTAGGTTTTCTATGCTTTCTTAGTTTGTAGGGTTTATGGGTTGCTGTGTGGGGTCTCCTGTTTCTCATTTTTTGTTTGTTTTGTTGGTTCTAGGTCTAACGGACTGGCTTTCATTTCAGTGAACTTAATGCTGTTATCTTTCTTGTTTGACTTGTAAGGGTTTCCAGTCCCCTCAAAACCTATTTTTTCCTACAATAAAAAACATCTGAAATTTTATGTGAAAATATTAAGTAGTTACTAAATGTAGACAGAAAAAGCTTTATGTGACAATAAAGCTATAGGTGTACAATTAGAATATTACAGATTTGAACTTTCTTAGGTCAAATATTTAATCTGGAAATTTATCTGAAAATTTTAGTAATTAATAAATCAAAGCATTACCCTTATAGATAAAGACTATCGACGAAATATCTATTATACGCACAAGTTTATCCTTTCCTTCTGCATGATAAAATTGATGATGTATTTTCCTATTTTTCGAACAGGGAAGTCTGCTGGTTTAGTTTTGGTTTGTTTTCAGATGGCTGTCATTTCATAACCCATGCTTATGTTTAAGGCTTTATTTTCAATCGCTTGTAATTCCTTAGCTTATCTTAGGACTGTCCACACTGTTAAAACGGGGATGTATTTCTCTTTTTTTTCGAATAGGAGAGTCTGCTAGTTAAAGTTTGGATTGTTTTCAGATGCCTGTGATTTCATAACCGTTGCTGCTTAAGAAAGAGGCTTAATTTTTCGGCGCTTCCAATTCCTTCGCTTATCTTACTCTGATCACGTAACGCATGCTGCTTAAAAAAGAGGGTAAAGTTTCAGGCACTTCCAATTGCTTCTCTTATCTTACGACTGTCATGCATTATAAAAATGGGTTGTATTTTCCTATTTGAAGAATAGGGAGGTCTGCAGGTTTAATTATAGATTGTATTAGATGCTTGTGATCTCAGATGTACATTGAGATGTACATCCCTTCATTCTGTTTTAGATCGGCTAATAGATCTGAAAATTGTCTGGTGCAATTCTATTCTCCACTAACCACTGGTGTTGGTACTAATAATCATATGAAAGTTCGTGTGCTCTTTGTTGTTTTGTAGAAGGTCTAGGAATTGGGTCGCAAACATGTTAGCAAGATGGATAGTCTCATTTTTGTTTCTCTTCTTAATAAGAAACATTCCAATAGCTCTTTCTGGCATTTAGAATCGGTTACAGCACAAATTAATGTCAAATTTCATAACTTTTAGTTTCTTTTGTTCTTATTTTCTGTGAATGGAATGGTGTTGCGAATTTTACAGTTTCTTCAGACATGTAGGTTGACTGTTGTATGAGGATTGTGAGTTTTTTATTTTCTAGGTTTGCTGTGAAGCCTTTGGGTTTGCCGTGAAGCCTTTTTTACTGTTTAATGTGTTGTTCGTCACAATAACTATATCCGAGTTTCAGTTTGTATTCTTTATGTTTCTAAATTAATTAATAATTTTATGTTTTCTCCCAAATAAATTTTGATAATTAGTCAATTTCAATTTTATCAAACGTTTTGTGGTAAAGATAAAAACCCCAGTTTTCAAAAAGATTTTCTCTTTCTGTACAATCCAAAAACTAGTTAAAACAATGTCAAGTACATTGTGTAATAAATTCATGAAAATTAGGGTTTACTATAATAGGAATTTTTTTGAATCAGTTTGGGCTTCAGGCAGGAATTTCGGATGTCTACGAGGATGGAGGATAGCAGAGGAGTGTGTGATCGAGCATGTGGAGAGCTCATACCAGATGCTCTTGCCCAGATTTTCAAGAAAATAGCTTTTCAGGAGATTCTGACAGTGGTGCCTGCAGTTTGCAAGTCGTGGAGGATGGTAGTCTTGCAGCCGAACTGCTGGCAAGAGATCGATATTGAGGAATGGTGCCAACTCCGCACGCCAGAAGCTGTGGAGAGAATAGTGGAGATGCTTGTCAGGAGAAGCGAAGGATCGATGTGTTTGGATTGACCAGCGACAAATTGTTTGCCTTCATTGCTAGCTATTCTGATAATCTTGAGGTGCTGCACATGCCTATGAGTCACGTGACTGATTCCATTGTTACGGAAGTTGCTCCCAAATTGGTAAACTTGACCTATTTGGACATTAGTTGTTGTGAGAAGATTACCTCTTCTTCGTTGGAGTCCCTGGGGAAACACTGCAGGTTCCTTACGCATTTGAGAAGGTGTATGCATCCACAAACCGCCTTCGGTCAGAATCCAAACGATGATGAAGCGATTGCCATTGCTAACAACATGCCTCGCTTGAAGCATTTGGAGTTAGCTTATGGCCTACTCACCGATGCAGGTGTGGAGGCTATTTTCGGCATGTGCAAGCAGCTGGAACAGTTGGATATTCGGGGCTGTTGGAAAGTAGATATGAAGGATTTCCTTGGTGATCGATGCCGAAAATTGAAGGTTTTCTTAGGCCCCGTGGTTTAGGATTCAGAATGGTATGAGATAGAAGATTACCACTCAATTGATGATGAATATGATTCGCTGTAAGAATATGATTATGACTACTTTCAGAGGGACTATGAAGAAGAACTCTATGAAAATGATGATTCAGACCTTGATTAGATAGAGCTGAGAGCATGTGATGGCACTGTCTTAAACAACAGCCATGATAGTACTGGTTAGCCAGTTTCTTCACGGTCTTTAATTCCCAGCTCTGCAAGTCTCTCCTGATCTGCTCTCGTGTTTTGGATTCTGTCTTGATTTGATATTTGTTAATTTTTCAGTCTACACAAAGATTATCTTCTAGTGATTTGGTAATCATAAGCTTTTGAAAAGGAATGAAGCAACAACTTGCTAAATGATAAACTTTTTCCCATCATACACTTGAATAGTAATAAATAATTTTCATTCAAAAGTAAGATTATAAGGATGAGACTTATTAAGCATAAATATTTCTCATTTAAAATTAAAATTACAAATGAGAGAAATATGTGCTTTTATTTTTTGTGATGTTTATTAAAAGAAATGAAGCTAGGAGAAGTTATTTGTATATATTGTTAGTAACTATTTTTAAATAATTTTATTTTTTCATAATTTAGATAATCTTAAAACTTTCTTATTTATACTGAAAATTGAGGAGAATAATAAATTTTATTTACTTGCGGAAAATAATAGTAAATATATCAATTGGTATTGTTTTGATTAGATCAATTAAAAAATGGGCCAATCCAACAAAGAAAAAATAACATTATGAAAAAAACTCAACCAGCAAAATCATAAAAAAAAACAGGATACAAGTGTCCATTAATTTCCTTTTCCATGATAAGACACCTTACGTGAAACATTTTATTGCAGCTGGGAAGTTGGTGATTAATTTCTTTATATACTGCTCAGTAGTGGGAATAGCTGAATACAGGGCACTTCCTAAATTTCTAAATTTGGATGACAGAATGGGTCTTCCAGTAGTTGAGGGGTCATCAAATGAGAACCCAGAACCTGTTATCCAACCATATTTGGATATTGAAGAGGAGATTCAGCAGGATGTCCTTAGTCATCTTATGTCTGTAGCATGGGATCATGCTACCAGTTATGCCGGATACCAAAGCGACATGTTCGAACTCGAAGTAGAACGTGACAAGGCGGAGATGTACGCCATTTTGGAGGGGTTCCAGGAGGAGATGAATCAGATGATCCAGTTATTTGGTGGTTTATAATTTGTATTAGTAGCATTTGATAATGCTTTTGTTCCTTAAATTTGCATAATTTATTGTTGAGAAAAAGAAAGAGATAAAATTTAATATATTCTCTCAAATTATTTCACTATTAAATATATTGTTTTAAGATTTATTTTTTTAATTTTAGAAATTGATAAAGCTATTTTCTTTTGAAGAAGTAAAAGTAAAAAATTACAATTTTCTGCCTCAAATAAGGTTGCAGTGTAATGAAGTTCCAGCTAAAAATTGGCAGAACTATTTTGTTATGATAGTATACAATTTTAATTACTTACAAAAAGTATGTGAGAAAATAGATTTTGGAAAAACTTAAATGTGCAACTACAATTGTCTTACCAAACAAATTTAATGATAGTTCATATATTGCTATCCCAAATGCCAGTGATTTTCAAACTGTGATTTCAGATTGCTTGATGTATAAAAGAATTTTGCTTGTTATATCACAATAGTCTATTCATCTTGTTGCATATTCAATTGTCATCTCAAAGCCAGCTGCAAAGTAGTGTCAAAATTTTAATTTAGTATATTTTGATTGTCAGAATTGAATATAAATAAGTCCTTAAATCACTTCCCGCTCTTAGTCAATGCAGGGATATTGGTTAGTGATGAACAAGGCACAGGTCCGACGAGGTCTCTAAATCTTATGATTTCCTGTTCAAAGATATAAATACTGTAAACAAAGAGGAAGCTATTATGTGTAGAAGCCCAATAAGGAAAAGACAGATGTATTGGTTTAATCAGAATATCGTACATGTGTCTACTTTCATCTCTTGGTAGGGGATGATGGTGACGGATGAAATGGAAAGACATTATAATTAATGGTCAGAACATCGGGATGGTAGAGACTCATATCCCACCCCAACATTTGAAAATTGTATTTCTGTCAGGACCATGGTGCTTTGTGTCATCTCGTCCCATCGGTTGGCAAACATAAAAAGAACCCTGAAGCCTAATGGTCCAACTATGGTGTCTGATGCATCTTTGGTTCATCTTTGTAATATGTGAAAGCGTTAATGCTTGTGCCCTACTTAGAACCTGATATCCTTCACACTTTGAACCTGATATAATTGCAAGATAAAGCATTTGATAGAGGTAAGACAAAATAGTGTTGCTTTCTTACCAAGTATAATGGTTACATAAAGCCCCAAAACCCTATAAGCCTTGTACCGTCTGAAGCTAATGGTGAATTAAGAAACATAATGTGAATCAATGAGGTGAGAATGATTTTGGTCTTGATTCATAAAGACAATAGACACTTCAAAGGTTGGTAGATAGGGAATTGAAATATAGGTAAAGGCACCTATTAAAGGTACGAAGATGGTAATGCCTCCCTTCTCCTCTCAGCCTGTTACTGATGATAAACATGACGGGGGCATTATGGTGAAAGCGTGATATTCATCGGAGATCTAACAATATTAATGCCATCACATAATGATATTGGTACCTGTTTTGCAGTTGATGTAGAAGCAGATGAGCGCAGTTACAGCTAAATACCTTGACTCCGATAACCCAAAAACAATTTTCATACCTCTAGATCTCCCTTTAGGTTTACAGATGTGGAACTTTATGGTTAAGTGTGGGAAGGTCTTTTTCCCTGACCTCTCATGAATAATTAATGGGAAAAAAGTTGTATTTTTAGGAGGACTCTTGAAATAGGTTTTCCCTCCTTTAAACAAGCTGGAAAATATTAAAAAGTTAACAGCTGGATTTAAACATGGAGACATATCAGTACAATGGAGGGATTTTTCAATGGTGGCAGCTCTTGATAGTCACAAGAATTGTTTCGAGATGTTCTAGAAACAACTATTTATACGCCTTCATTAGACCTAAGATGGGCTTATTTCGACACCATTCCAATCAAGTTTTTATTTAGTGAAACAAGATTATTAGGTTTAAAATAAACAGTTTTTCACGATTCCTAGAAGGCGATGCTTCTCATTCTGTTGGTTGGATGCAGGCCGTGCAAAGGTAGGTGCCTTCGCATGGGTAGCCCTTGAAGAGGAAATTCTCACCAGTGACAGACTAGCCAATTTGGATATAACCCTTCTTTTTAATTGTCTTATGTACTAAGCAGATGGAAACTTTCTTAATTGTGAATTTTCTTACGATCGATTCAAAGTAATTGCAATCATGGCCTAAATAACATAGAAAATTCTTTCTTGCGGCCCTTTAGCACTTGCCATTGTGATTTGGAACATTTGGTGGGAAAGGGTAAAGAACAAAGTTAAAGTGGTCCATCAGAACCTTGAAAATTCAATCTCAGAGGTGGTGCAGGATTACAATATCAAGCATAAAAGGGTGAATTCATGCTTCATGTCCTAGGATGATAGTGTCCTTAAGGAATGGACAAGGATTAATTTTCCTTATAAGGACTATCTCCTGAAGAATCTACACAGGAAAGTGAGTAGGAAAGACAGTGAATGGGAAACACCAGATTGCTATCCGCGAAAGCTAAACTTTGATGGTGCAGTGGAAGAGAATCAAGGAGTTTATGGTCTTGGATGTGCTTTGAGAGACCATAGGGGCTTATTCTTGATAGCAAGGGTAGAAAGGATTCCAGATATGATCAATAATGTGGCGGAAGCCAGGCCATTAGTGTTTAGAATTCATTTGGCAAGCAAGTTCGGAATCAAGAAGTTGTCAATTGAGAGCGATTCAATGAATGTTATTCCGAACTAAAAAAGTTGAGGCATCAAACTATAAAATTATGTACATCCTTCAGGAGGCATGGAGGTTATCGGAGCAGCTTGAGGACTACCATATAAACCATTGCTACAAAGAGGCCAATATACTAGAAAATGTGGTCGTTAACAGAGGTTGCCAGTTGAGAGATGGGGAAATCTTGCTTAGGAAGGAATTCTTAGTGGATAATGAGCTACCATCAATTGCTTTCCATGATGACACATAGCTTAAATGTTTTCTTATTAATAAAATGATGGCGACTTCAGGCAACACACTTTGGATTGTACTACTGTTCTTTTCGAAATCTCACGATTGTGGAATCCGAATTCTTCTATCAAAGTTCGCTTGGTTTTCTCCAATTGGTGCAGGGTGATATTGCCGCGGGAATTCGTGCATGGAAGAAGATCTAGGGATTGAGAAACCCCTTTCACTCTGGAATTTCAGGAGGCTTCGTGGCATTCTCAAGCTTTTTGCTATGGATTGAAGCTGTGGCAGGTTGAACTCTATGTTTGAAGGTCTCTTTGGGTCTGATTGGACCAATTATGTAACAAAGGCCTAAGGCGGAGGAACAAAATGCCATTTTCTAAATTTAAGGGCTTTCAGTATAGATCTCCAGCAACATTTTGTGTCTGTTTCAAGAAGGCATGACCAGGTATGACCCTGTATAGTGCCATCACAGAATATGACTTACGAAGACAATCGACCTCTGGGTTCTTTGCGTAGATGCTGAGTGAAGTATGTTTGAAACAAAGAGATAAATCTTGGCTATGGGTGTAGAACTAATGTTGTTGACTAGTATTACTAACATCGACTATTTCATGGTGATTTTGCTCCACTACTTGTTGTTTATGCTAGGGAGAGTTCTCTTTGTTGCCCACCATGTGGCTACTGATTTTGTCATTATAAGCTACAGTTTCTATGATGCACGTCGTGCATTGGCTCTCATGGCCCTGCTCTGCATGGCGGCTGAACCATTTTTATTCAGGTGATCGATGGAAGTAAAAAATTGGTTATTGATGGAAGTAAAAAGCTGGTGACAAGAATTTTCTCTATAACTTCCCTCTTCGATGTCTTGTCTAGCGCCATATGGGAGTCAATTTGGAGGTTAAAACCGATTGCCCTTATCATCCGAAGACTTAGGCTCAACTGGAAACCAATGTACTAGAAAAGTGACTTTAAACTAGTGAGTAGGCCCGAACAATCCCCAAATCCTAATGTTCTCACGCATCAAATTTAAGGCTCTAAAACATCAAACATATCTCTATAAATACTCTTTGTCGACGCGGTCAGTACCCTCCTTGTTTGGTTGGACCAATTGCTTCGGCTCTTGAAATCGTACTCATTGCTGAAGAATGTGGGTCGTTGGAGTACATTTTTTTACATTGCTCGATTCAACGATGGCCTCTCCTTCTAAGTTTGCAACTTCAACCGTGCATCTTAGAAACTCAAAGATCGATGAATCACGCTTTAACATCCCATGATCAACGATGCCCTTCTAAATGCTGATTTTG